>CM060951.1:134251160-134268660 GCA_030765055.1 Mantis religiosa
GGCTCAGTTTAATTCAGTACCCACAAAGGTGCTAAACGACCCAAAAGAAGTTTTTACTTCAAAAACAATCTGATGTCGTTTCGAACATAGCCTTTGCATCACCATATTTGAGCAGATAACCCACTCGACCAGATGCCACATGTTCTATGTCGCTCTTTGGGAAAGCATTTATTTATGACCTTGCTGAGATAATATCTATGAAAACCCCATCATTTATTTAAGCGTTTCACAGCTTCTTGATCTTCATTCAGGGCTGTAAGTATTTTCGCTGGCTGCGTCAGTACCGAATAGAAAGGGAGAGCTGCACTACTGGCTTTTCTGCTAAAAGGATCAATGTTCTCACATTATACAATAAACTGTGGGTTGCATGGATCAAAATAAATAGGAGCAGCTGACTCAACTGGTATAAAGGAATTAAATTACGTATAATATGTGAAAGAAGTAAAATGACAGACAGAATAAAAGTTAGGTTTAAGACAAAGCTGTAAACTAGGTCCCATTTTATTCAATTTGTTTGTAGATGATATAGTAGATAAAGTGAACGGAAGAAATCAACACTGTCTTATAATAGAAAATAAAGAGATACCAGCTTTTTATATGCAGGTGATCTGATGGTAGGAAGAATAACATCAGTATTATTACAAAGAGCAATAAATAGAATTCAAAGTTCTCTGAAGATTGGTGCATTAAAGTGAGTACAAAAAGGTCAAAAGTGACGGTTTTCCAAACAGGAAAAGTTGAAGAAAAAGGATCAATGGTTTTTAGAGGGACAAAAATCAGAAGTTGTGGAAGATCTTGAGTACTTAGGAGTTAGGATGAATAATAATGGCAAATTGGAAGCGCATGGCAGGAAGAGGGAATTGCAGGAAGTCAGGAATATGCAATGCAAAACCTGATATGTTAAGCAAATGGTTAGAGAGAATGTATGGAACAATGGTAGAGTCAAGGGTGTTGTACACTGCGGAAATATGGGTGATATCAAAAGTAACTAATACAATATACCAGTTATACAAACAATTTGCCTATATCACCTCGAGAAGAAGTAGCCTCAGTAGAGTTAGTAAAAACAAAAAGGAAAGCTAGGTTTAATAATTGAAAGAGTCTTAAACTTTTGGTATAAATGTTTGATAAAATATGATAATTAAATCCTAAAGGTATGTATGAATCAACAAAAGAAAATGGGAAACAAAAAATGTTGGTGATAGAGGCAGAAGAAGCTGTTGAAGAAATAGGAATGGGGGACTTACGGAGACTAGATAATAGAAATGTAAGAGGAAAAAGGGTCAGAACAAGAAAGGAGGATATAGAAAAACAAGATATATGGGGAGGGATAGAAAACAGAAAATGGTCTGTTTTATAGGATGATAAAGAGAGAACAAGGAAGAGAGAGGTATGTAGAGCAATGTAACAGGCTGAAAAGGACAGGAGTGGCGATCAATATTCTTAAGGAGACTAAGAAGTAGCAGGTTAGATATATGTGAATTATGCAGAGAAACAGAAAGCAGAGTACACAATCTGACAGAGTGCAAAGGGCTAGCAGCATGGAGACAAAAAGTATGGGAGAAGAAATGGGAAAAGATGCAAAGCGATTTGATAGCCATAAAAATAATTATGGGGCAAAATGAAAGTAGAAATAGAAATATGGTGAACCTGTTTTGGAACGCTAAAGAGAGGTGAATGAGAAAAGTAAATGGGGAAGAAAAAATAATGGGACAATAAGGGGAAACAGATAACAAACTATAGTATATGACAGAAGGGTGATTATACTATTCAGCAATACTAGGGGGAGCCAAACAGGCTGAAATAGCTAGGTTAAAAGAGGGAACCAAGCGATTTATATAACTACACTAAGAAAATAGGTATGTAATGTAGATAAAAATATTGTGCATAGCATGTTGTAGGAATAAATTCTATCCTATTATTACTACTATTATCACCATTAACTTCATTATTATTTCCTTTTTTCCATGTTTGTTCTTCAAATGTTAATTATGAAGGATACAAAACTATAGACTGCTTCATTTCTTGTTATATTAATCAAGCAAATCAAATGAATGGAAGATTATTAGAAATACATATATGTAATCAAACTTTGGTGTACTGCAACAATAATAAAAGGAGGGAGCAAGAGAAAACATTATTCAAAAATCAGCTACAATGTTGGCACATGTAAGCTCCTTACACCATTAGGACAATACTGGTCTGAATTATTCTAACATGATTAATCAAATTTTCAAAATATAATTAACAATAATCAATCTTATGTTTTAGTTTGAAGTATGAATAAGCTTCAAATTGTCTCACTTTATCCATTACTCCATGTGGCAGTAGTTTACTTTCAGAAATAGCTTTCATTTTGCTCTTAGCTTATGTTCACAATACTGATATTTGTCTGGAACTATCAGTTAAGCCTTACCAGAGTCAACCAGGGATCATAGGATGTTAGTAAGACGTTTCATTGGCATATATGAAGAAATGCTCTGGTTTTATCGTCGCGAACCTGATCGCGAAAACGTCGCTTGGGCACACAACAGACCGCTAGTGTATCACGGAGATAAAGAGCTCGCATAAGTAGATAAACTTAGCGCTGAGATAAAAGGCATGCCAAAACAGACAAAGTTAGAACATTCTGGTAACATCTTGATTGATGGAGAGTGTTCGGTATTTTGATTGTTTTGGAACAGTCTGGAATTATCAGTGAGGTATTTAAGGAAGGGACGACTCGCCAAGAGTCAGTCGTAAACAGCTGTATAGATGTTGTAACAGGTGTGCTGTAAACAGATGTAATCAGAACGCTGCTGTTGTGGTCATCGACCTTTGTCGATTGTGATTGTGTATGCGACGTACATGTGTTACCCAAGGGTTGAACAACGTGTATTTCTACGCAAATAGAGAACATTTTGAATTTCTGCAAATTGGACTTTTAATTCTACGAACCCACAAAGTCACAATTGGTGTCAGGAAGTGGGACAACATCATCACCGAGAAGATTGAAGAAATGAAGAACGAATTAACAACAAAGACGGAAGCTGCAAATAGCAACTTGGCCGCGACGATGACCGCGAAAAAGAGCAGCCGGAAGAAAGAGTAAGGCCCGGCGTGGCGAGGAGTACGTCGACGCCATCACCACCATCCCCTCGAGTGACACTGCGTGCCATCAGCCGGCGTATGGATGACAGCCTAATTGCGGACGGTTGGGTGAGAGGGAAGCCGTGTCGCGTGCTCGTAGACAACGCGGCAGCCGTGACTATCATCAGACCTGACTTGGCCAAGAGTTTGCCGTAGAGAAAACCAAACCGACCATACCAGCTAATGACGGCATCGGGTGACGTGGAGAAGGAGGCCCTACTAAAGCTGAACTTGGGAAGAAGTGCCATGCGTCTGTGGTTGTTGGTCGCGAAGGTGGCTGAGGAGGTGATACTTGGAGCCACGAGGTAACGGTCGACGTCGGCAAGAAGGTCCTGCGGCTCAATGAAGAAGAGATCATACTCCGGCAACCCGAAAAGCGCCTTGGAATCTGCAGGGCCATCTTGAAAGAAGACGTGGTTGTCTCCGCGAAATAGGAGGTGGCGACGGCGCAACTGAGAGGACACAAACGAAGAACATGATGCGGGACCAGAAGGCGCCTCTGAAGGGATTCTGTGTAGCCAGAACATTGTTGCCCTGCCGAGAGGAGGTGCCAGAGAGGCTGCTTAACCTAGCGGACACAGATCACGACTTCCAGGCCGGAACGGAGATAGGGACGTATGAGCTCGTGGATAGCGTAACCTCAATGGACAGGAGCCGGCGCCCAAGCAACACATGGGGCCCCGGCTGGAAGGCTTATTGAAGAGAGCGGCCGACCACCTGACCGCAGAACAAGTTCGAGAAGGTTCGAAAACCGCTGAGACGATACCAGCGCGTCTTCAGCCAAGGCAGAGAAGAACTACTGCATCACCCGCCGAGAATTACTGGCGGGAGTAAATACCTTGGAGCACTTCCATAGGTACATGTACGGTCAGTCATTCCACCTGAGGACTGTCCACTCCACCCTAACTTGGCTGCTGAGCTTTAGAAACCTAGAAGGCCAGACAGCACATTGGGTCCAGAGGCTGCAGGAGTACGACTTCACACCTGTACATAGGAGAGGTGAGAGCCACTGTAACGCAGACGCCATGTCCCGAAGACCCTGCCCAGAGGAGTGCGGCCATTGCACAAGAGTGGCAGAGAAGGAGCGTGCCGCAGCTCTCGGATGGCTGGGATAGCGCAGGCCTGAGGAGAGAGCAGCTGGCGGACGCAGACTTGGGGCCACTCTTGAGAGAAGTATAGGCAGGGGTATGACCAACCTGGGAGGATATCGCAATAAGGAGTGCCACATACAAGTTGGACTGGGCCCAGTGGGACTCAATGAAGGCCAAAGAGGGCGTTCTTTTGCTGGTATGGCAATCACCTGATGGGAAAACGCAGAGAGAACAGTTGGTACTTCCCTGAAATAAGGTTCCGGAAGTCTTGGAGGAAGTGCACGCCGGTGCTTCAGAAGGACCCTTGGGAGCAAACCGAACAATCGACAAACTCCGACAGCGCTACTACTTGCTGAGGCTCTGAGCAGACGCTCAGAGATGGTGCCGTCAATGCCACGCGTGCGCGGCGAGTCGCGGCGGCCCCCAGACTAGGAGCCGGGGTCGCATGCCGCAGTACAACGTCACAGCGCCATTCGAACGGATCACCGTCGACATAGCTGGACCACTCCCAGTGTTCGACCGAGACAACAAGTATCTGACGGTGGTCGCGAACTATTTCACCAAGTGGTTGGATTGTGTGCCATACCGAACCAAGAGGCAAAGACAATCACAGACTGCCTCGTGGAGCAAATGTTCTGCCGATTTGGGGTGTCGTTAGAGCGCCATAGCGGTCAGGGTCCAATTTTGAGTCCAACCTAATGAAGTAAGCAGTAGAAAGACTTGGGGTTAACAGGACCCGCACAACACTTCTACATCCCTAGTCAGATAGCATGGTCGAAAGGTACATCAAGACCTTAGAGGAACACCTAAGGAAGTTCGTGGCCAGCCATCAGCGAGACTGGGACGTCAAGGTGTCACTGTTCCTACTGGCCTACCGCTCGTCAACACACGACACCACTGGGATGACGCCAGCCAGCTTAATGTTCGGCCGAGAGTTACGCCACCCTTGTGACTGGTATTTGGGAGCTCCCAGGACGCAAAACAGGCAGCAACTAAGTATGTGAAGAACCTGGTGGCCATGCATGATATGGCTCGTCAGAACATCCAGAAGGCGAGCAACCGCATGAAGGCCCGATACGACAGGCAAGCCAACAGCCAAGGCTTCTAGTAGGGTGACCTAGTCTGGTTGTACCGCTCTACCCGGACCAAGGGACGCTGCCCGAAAGTTCAACAGCCATGGCAACGACCGTACCGGGTAGTGAAGAGGATTAACGATGTGGTCTACCA
This sequence comes from Mantis religiosa, assembly GCA_030765055.1. Classification (NCBI taxonomy): domain Eukaryota; kingdom Metazoa; phylum Arthropoda; class Insecta; order Mantodea; family Mantidae; genus Mantis; species Mantis religiosa. Next base: position 134,256,608 of record CM060951.1, read on the forward strand.
CATCCAGAAGGTGCCCCGAGGGAAGATGGTGGTACACCTGGATCGTCTGGCCCGCTACAATGGTGCTGTTCGGGACGACCAGCCTTGAGGAGGGAGCAGTGTCGCGAACATGTTCGCGATAACGTGGCTTCTGCACACAACAGACCGATAGTGTATAACGGAGATAAAGAGCTTAGATAAGGAGATAAACTTAGCGCTGAGATAAAAGGCATGCCAAAACAGATAAAGTAACATTCTGGTATCATCTTGATTTATGGAGAGCCTTCGGTTTCTTGATCGCTTTGGAACAGTCTGGAATTATCAGTGAGGTATTTAAGGAAGCGACGACTTGCCAAGAGTCAGTCGTAAACAGAGAAGTAGTAGTAAACAGCTGTACAGATGTAACAGGAGTGCTGTAAACAGATGTAATCGGAACGCTGTTGTTGTGGACATCGACATTGGTAGATTGTGATTGTGTATGCGATGCAATTCTGTTACGTAAGGATTGAACAAGGTGTATTTCTACGCAAATAAAGAACGTTTGGAATTTCTGCAAATTGGACTTTTATTCTACGAACTCACAAAGTCACAATATTGTTTTACTTTAAATACTTGGTCATTTCACAAGTTACCTTGATCAAAATTTGAGTGCTTAAGCTAATAATAAACAGGTGAAAATATGAACTACTCACCTACACTGTTGCCAAGAATTCCAGGGTTGACAAAGTTCACCAGTGCATAAAATTCTTGGAGATCATTTTGAATAGGTGTACCAGTTAGTAGAATTCTCCTAGAGCAAGCAAGGCCTGACAGTTTCTGTAAAATAGATTAATCTTATTTCTAGATAGTTATATCACATTCAGGGTATTCATAATAGATATTATGGGTGTAATAGGCACAAACAGCATGTTTGGCCACATACATAAAATGATGGAAAATTAAATTTTAAAGGACTGTGTTTTAGTTTTTTACACAAATAATTTATTAAACTTTGATGTTGCATAAAAACAGAATTCCATTTTACACTATTTCTAGTCAAAAATCCCAATCTAGAGGTAACAGGAGGAAGCACAGCAGTGAGTGATTCTAGCCTGATGATGTAGTCAAGAGTCTCTAAGCTATGACAAAGAAATTGGAGCTAGAGAAATGCATATTGTAGCAGCGAAAACTGTTAATAGAAAATATTGCTTATATTAAATGTGCATATGATTTCATGAATATTATAACTTTTGATTGTTTGTTGTTTAAAAGACAAGAGTTCATTGCCCTAAATGCTAGCTTTGCATTCATTGCATACCATAGCAATGACCGATCCAATACCTAATGGTTATAAAATCGCAGGGCAAATTGTTTGTGATGCACCTATCATGTTGGCACGATACTCCATTCCAGCGACCATAACGAGAAGCCCTCATATCAAATGCATATGGTTCGCATGCTCGTATTGTATCCAAGTATTTTTGTGTAACGTTATTTAGTGGCAATATCAGTTTCTTTATTTTGTGCGTGAGTGTGAAACGTGTTATAAATTCGCTTTATTGAGTGTACGAGTAATTTAATGTTACAAAAACTTTAACTAATAAACTATGAGAAGAAAGGGTTAGCATAAAAACGTTAAGGCGATCAATACCCGATTTAAAAATTGAGCAAAGAGCGAAAGGAACTAGAAGTTCTGTTGATACCATGAAGAAACATCGGCGTATGGACTTTATTTTTCGAAACTGGGTGAGCCTTCCCGCAGCACGCTTTTAATTTTCGGCACGAGCCGCCACTGAACTAAAATGATTCTTCTCTTGTAATATAGCAGGTACGAAATTGATGCAGTATATATATATATATTGATAGATTCTGAGATATCTTCTTTTGAAGAGCAAAAAATTGAAATATGGTGGTGGTCTGTTTAGTAATGCGTAGTATGAAGCAGAAAATTAACGCAAATAATAGTAATAATGCTGATAATACAAACAAGGAAGATAACTCTGGGTTCAAAAATGGCAGAAGATTGACTGCAAATAAAGGTAACAATTTTACAAAATCCAAAGACGAAAATTACGATCAAATAGAAAATGCACATCACAAGATGGTGAATGTGGCTATGGTCCTGCGAAGTCACTTTGATAAGGTTGCTAAAACGGTAGTTGAAACATAAAAGTGAGAGATAAATGAGTAAGTAAACATCTAGGAAGTGTAATAACATAGAAAAATGGTGTAAACTTGGACAGCAACTTGGAAATACAGAAATTGTATGATCATGGTGGAAGCGGTAGGAAAAACGGCGAAGCCAAGTGCGTGAATTCCCTTCATAAAGTGAAAGAGATCTTCACGAAGGATCTAGAAGGTGCTTGGGGTGAAATAAAACAACTTAGAGAAACCGTTACTTATTTATTAATGAACTCGCCTTCTTAGGAGTGGAAGCAGAAGAAAAGAACGTGTACGTGGTATTAACGTGAAACAAATTTGATATTTTGAATGACGAAGATACAGAGAAAGAAACAGATAATTCTGTGAGAAGCAGCGGGGTTCCTAACTCTTTACCGAAGCATCAATATGATCATCAGAAGAAGGAGCCGGAAAAGTGCTTTTGCTTGCTGATAGTCATGGCAGAAATCTTGTGAATATGATCGACGCAAATGAGAAAATTCCTCAGGCTAGTGTTTTGTAAAATTTGGTGCTAATATTAAAGAAGTTTCAAGAAGCATTTGTGTAAAGTGTTTGAAATTTACAACAACAACAAAAAATGTGTGGTTATGGGCGGGAGCAATAACCTCACAAATATTGAATCTGAAAACATAATCCCATAACTAGGGAAAAGCTGTAATATCTCTGGAACATACAAATGTGGTTATGATAAAACTTCCACAGACACGATCAGCTTCCGAAAGCTGATAGTAGTGTAGCAATGTACAAAGCAATGTAGTGTAGCCACTAGAAATTGTCAGGCGAATTCTTTTATAAATGACAGTGGACTAACAGTGAAGTCAAAACACGACGTATTCCTTCACCAAGAATGTGGTTGTGGATTAATTGATAAATATCAGCCAGTATCCATCGAGACAGGAACTTATGAGGTTGCATCATCTGTTAGGCCAAGATCATTACTTACCTCGGAAGTCAGACTTAGTAGGTGTACAACATCTGAGTTGTCAATTCAATAAAAAAAAAATAATTTCTGCCTAGATAGGGAATTTCATAATACCGCACATAATTGTAATCTTACTTTAATGTTTCATAATTTACAGAAATAATGGAAAAACTTGAAGTTTTGTTAAGTAAGTAATTAATTTAAAAATGTTAATATTTTATGCTGTGCTGAACATTGGCTTAAAGAAGTAGAAATTAATAATTATCAGTTACTAGGCATGAAACTTTCAACTTCTTTTTGCAGGGTAATTGGCAATAATGGTGGAGTAGCTATATATGTGCGTTACATTTTAAAGCATAAAATACTCAAACAAGTTAAATATAGAAACAGGTATTTGAGCATGAAACGATAGAAATACAACATGCAGATATTTGGATAAGTGTGGTGTGCATTCATAGGACCCCTGATTCATGCATACAAACTTATTTTGAACATTTGGAAATGCTTCTAAGCTTTATCAGGCAAGAAACTAAACCTTTAATATTGTGTGGGGATTTTAACTTGCTATTTTTGCATACTTCCAAAACTATACAGGCGTTTACACAGTTATTGCTTTCTTTTAATTTGGTTGAAACTGTTGCAACTCCAAAAAGTTTTTTTATTGTAATTTACGTCCTCCAACTTTATGTCATATCCAACGATGAACGAAATGAGTGAAATGATGCCCAAATGAGCCCGTGGACCATGGAACTTAGAGTTACCTGACGTTCGTCTTTCAGGATAAGCGAAAAAACCGGAAAAAAACCTTATCCAGGTTACTCACCCTGACCGAGATTCGAACTCGGGACCTCTTGAACGTGCGGCAGACATGCTATCATCATGTAGCATCAGACATGCTACCAAGGTGGGCAAAACGTATAACTGCATTATCACAAACATGGATTGATCAAATAATAATAGATAACAATTGTCTACCATAGAACATAGAAAATCAAGATTGTGGAATCTTTGATCATAATACCGCGCTTTTGCACACACATAAGTTTAATCACTCAAAACTAAATACCTCCTCATAATCAATTACGTACAACGGATGCTTTAATTCTGATAATGTGTACAATATTTTAAATACACTCCTGGAAATTGAAATAAGAACACCGTGAATTCATTGTCCCAGGAAGGGGAAACTTTATTGACACATTCCTGGGGTCAGATACATCACATGATCACACTGACAGAACCATAGGCACATAGACACAGGCAACAGAGCATGCACAGTGTCGGCACTAGTACCGTGTACATCCACCTTTCGCAGCAATGCAGGCTGCTATTCTCCCATGGAGACGATCGTAGGAATGCTGGATGTAGTTCTGTGGAACGGCTTGCCATGCCATTTCCAGCTGGCGCCTCAGTTGGACCAGCGTTCGTGCTGGACGTGCAGACCGCGTGAGACAACATTTCATCCAGTCCCAAACATGCGCAATGGGGGACAGATCCGGAGATCTTGCTGGCCAGGGTAGTTGACTCACACGTTCTAGAGCACGTTGGGTGGCACGGGATACATGCGGACGTGCATTGTCCTGTTGGAACAGCAAGTTCCCTTGCCGGTCTAGGAATGGTAGAACGACGGGTTCGATGACGGTTTGGATGTACCGTGCACTATTCAGTGTCCCCTCGACGATCACCAGAGGTGTACCGCCAGTGTAGGAGATCGCTCCTCACACCATGATGCTGGGTGTTGGCCCTGTGTGCCTCGGTCGTATGCAGTCCTGATTGTGGCGCTCACCTGCACGGCGCCAAACACGCATACGACCATCATTGGCACCAAGGCAGAAGCGACTCTCATCGCTGACGACGACACGTCTCCATTCGTCCCTCCATTCACGCCTGTCGCGACACCACTGGAGGCGGGCTGCACGATGTTGGGGCGTGAGCGGAAGACGGCCTAACGGTGCGCGGGACCGTAGCCCGCTTCATGGAGGCGGTTGTGAATGGTCCTCGCCGATACCCCAGGAGCAACAGGGTCCCTAACTAGCTCGGAAGTGGCGGTGCGGTCCCCTACGGCACTGCGTAGGATCCGACGGTTTTGGTATGCATCCGTGCGTCGCTGCGGTCCGGTCCCAGGTTGATGGGCACGTGCACCTTCCGCCGACCACTGGCGACAACATCGATGTACTGTGGAGACCTCACGCCCCACGTGTTGAGCAATTCAGCGGTACGTCCACCCGGCCTCCCGCATGCCCACTATACGCCCTCGCTCAAAGTCCGTCAACTGCACATACGGTTAACGTCCACGCTGTCGCGGCATGCTACCAGTGTTAAAGACTGCGATGGAGCTCCGTATGCCACGGCAAACTGGCTGACACTGACGGTGGCGGTGCCCAAACGCTGCGCAACTAGCGCCATCCGACGGCCAACACCGCGGTTCCTGGTGAGTCCGCTGTGCCGTGCGTGTGATCTTTGCTTGTACAACCCTCTCTCAGTGTCTGGAGCAAGTATGGTGGGTTTGACACACCGGCGTCAATGTGTTCTTATTTCCATTTCCAGGAGTGTATCTATTAATACAGGAAGCTTGGAACGATATGATACATTAATCAGATTCTGATAGTAATGCTTCTGAATTTATTAATATTGTGAAAGCTCATTTTAACATTGCATTTCCTATTAAAACGTTAGTAATGTCATATAACCAGCTAAATAAATCAAAATCGTTAACCAAGGGGATATTTCATGAAAAAAAGAGAAAGGAATTTTACAAAAAGTTGAAGTATACATACAATTTCATCCTATGAAAGTATTACAATTCATATGTCAGAATATCAAAGTTATTATCAAAGCTAAAATTGTAATAGAGACTTCATTTTAAATGAAAAAAATAAAGGTAAACTGTAAATATTTGGAAAATTTTAAAGTGAGAAACTGGAGGGAAAACTAATGTTTCTAATGAAGATATATTAGTTATTCATGAAGGTAAGATAGAAAATAAACCTCAATGTGTAGAAGAAACATTTAATAATTATTATGTAAGAATCACAGATAATTTGCATATTTCAATGAACCAGTAGAAACAAAATCAGCAACTTTTTCAAAGTAATAAGGCCATATTTTTAAAACCAGTGTCTAAGGATGAAATGCTTAAGGTAATAGCCTCCCTTAACAATAAATCATTCTGTGGAATAAATGAGATGGCAGATGTGGAAATTAACCGATATGCTGAACAACTTATCTTTTCTCTTTCGCAGATTACAAATTGGTCACTCTCATCGGGATGTTCCCCTACAATTCTTAAAGTAGCTTAAGTCCAACCTCTTTTCAAGAAAGGGGATAAAAATTGTATTGAAAATATAGATCTACGTCAATCTGTGCGTGTTTTCCAAAATCCTCGAAAAAATTATCTATAGCAGACTGGTGTCCTTTTTCGAAATTAATGGGACGTTTTCAGACTCTCAGTTTGGGTTTAGATGTGTAAAGGAGCTCATCACACCATTCAATCTCTTATTGAAACTATTTATAAAGCGCAGGATAATAAAGAACATGTAATAGGCATATTCCTTGATTTTAAGTAAGGCTTTTGATATGATAAATCATGATATTCTCTTCAGGAAACTTCAACACATAGGCATTAGAGGTGTTGCTAATGTTTGATTTAGATCATATTTAAGTAATAGGCAAGAAATTGTCAAAATCAATTCTCTAAAATCCAGTCCAACAATCGTCAAGGAGTACCGCAAGAATCCATTTTGGGCCCATGGCTGTTTTTAGTTTATATAAACGACTTACCAATGTGTTTGTCGGATAATAATAGATTTTTATTTGCTGACACAGATATTATAATAAATTATAATACTTTGTCCAAATTACAGGATAAAATTTGTAATCCCACTTCAAATACGATTCAGTGGCTCCAAAGTAATGTGCTTAAATTAAATTTAGATAAAATTATGTTCAGGCATTTTGGGAATCAAATACTTGATAAAGCCTTCCATAGCTCAGTAAATTGTTCTGAAATTGCAGAAGTAAATAGTAAGTTCTTAGGTATTACAATTGATTATAATTTATCTTGAGAATGCCACATATTGTCTTTTAATGATCAATTGAGTTCTTTAAGTTATGCATTCCGGATTTTGTCAAAATCTCTTTCTGTTGATCTATTAAGGTCAATATATTTTTGATATGTGCATTCATTGGTTTCTTATGGCATAATTGTCTGGGGTCTTCTTCAAACACCAAGGAAACACTAATATCACAAAAAGGATATTGAAAATTATATTGCAAGTGCCAGTAAGAACCAGTAGTAAAAAGGTGTTTGCAGATTTTAAAAGTTTATCTATTCCTTGCACTTATATCCTGTAATCTGTGTCTTTTAACCAAAACCTATATCTCCTACAACTGAATTCTCAGCTATATGATTACGTAGAAAATGAAGCTAGTTACAGTTAAGAAATAAGTAGCAGACAAATATAACTATTTGTAACAAAAAGCTTCACTTATCTCAAGAAAAATGATGTCGATTTTTCTTATTGGTTGAATTAGTTATATGATTCCAATACTTGAGCATCCAGCAATGTCCATTTAAATTGTCATAGACTTACTAGATGCCTTAATACTACATCACATCTGGTAGTGTTTTGTATAATCACTTGCCTCAAAAAATTAGATTTTTAAATTACAGAAGGTTTAGGCAATCACTGCAACTGATATTAAATTTTTTACCCTTTTAACACAAGTACATTTTTAATGTAAAATTTTAATATAAATTTTACTTTATTTTTAAATTGCAGTATTGTATTAGACATTATATTAATCTGTAACATTTTCAATTATATTGTAATGCATATTTATATTTTTGAAAATACTGTACATACACTGTATCTTTGACGATGCCATGAGTGTGGTTGACCGTTATGGCTAATAAACTATACATTGTGTACCAAATTGATTTATACACTCTTTTAACTGTTGGCAAAAAATGAGACATAAATATAATTTTATTGTGTTTTATTTCTTAAGCCCGTAAATGTTCAAAATGTCTGGAAAATCTTCACTTTCGTCACACTTCTACAGTAAGCACTCACAAAATTTTAGTCGCTTCTCTGGAGCGCCTCATTTAGTCCGTGGAGAAGTCTCGGAATGTTCTGGCCCCTCAAAATTCGATGAAGACTGCTTTTCTCGATACCAAACTCACGAGAACATTGCCTCACTAACTTTTTTGTGGATTGTCCAAAAACCTGCATGACTGCAACAGTACTCTCGTTATCAGTGGAACAACTCTTTCTTCCTCACCAAACTTTAAACACATCTTGCACCGTTCCACCGTTTTCAAACTTGTCTCGAATTTTTGTTGTTGTTTGGTGCTTCCCAAATTCAACCATTCAATGTCATTGCACTTCAACAACATTCTCCGGTTTCCCATAACATTATCCACTAACCCTTGAATGATAATCTCGCTCTCATTGTTTTTAAAGACGTGAAGGTCTATGAACGTGTTGCTATGCTTTACCAGTGTCTTGTGGATCATACATAACAAAAACTGTATTTCTGTCTCATCTCGCTGCAGAGAAATAGCAGTTCAAAGAGTGTATACATAAACTTGGGACACTCTGTATGAATCTGAAGCTGAAATGTATAAATGCAATAACAATTTGATAGTTTATAAGGTGTAAAAATATTGATGAATTTCTTTTTTAGTCATGCACACACGAGAATCACTTTAAATTGTATAAAAATACAATTGCTGGAAATGGAAAGTCCCTAAATTTTTTCTCCAATGTAACTCCCAGTCGCCACATGCCTACTTACTCTTTTCTCTCCTTGACCATACAAACTAAGACAGTAGCACCCTAATATTAACAAATTAATATTAGTGCGTAGGGTTTCTTACGTCACTGGACACTAACAGTCCCAAATCTCAGGAACTGCAAAAGCAATAATGTAGCAATAAAACCCCATAACTGACACACAAGTCTACTTACAGAAATTAGCAGTTCTGCACAACTACATGAGTTGCAGTCAAAAATGTTCTTAGTTCCTCTGGAAGTTGTTGTGCATTTGAGTAGAAGTATAGCAGAGGCACCTTCAACTGCAGAACACCAGTTGGGTAAACCCCGTCATTTCTGGAATCCCCTGAATTAAACTCAGCCTTAGTAAAGCCCCTCAAATTGTAATGGACCACACACCTTTAATTCTTTTGAATGCCCCATTATAGATCCCGGTAAATTTGAGTTAAGACAAGGTGAGGATGTGAACACAATTTTGATATAATTTTAACTTAGTCACAACTACTTATGGGTGGAAAGAACTGCAAAAGCGACAGTTCTTACCCCGTTAACTGAACAGAGGCAGAGCTACGTAAATGCACACTTTCACTTACAAGCAGCCGAATTGTAAGTGGTCACAGCTAGGGAAGGATTAACGAATGCCTTTCCATCTGTTGAGCAGGATGACATCCGGCAACATAGCCTGCAGCAGCGGATTCAGAAGGTAGCAGAACCTACTGAGCACTATAGGTTTTAAGTGCTCTCTTTATGAGGAAGGGCATCAAATTTGCCACATGAGAGACATTAAGCTCTCACTGTTATAACAGGTTTCACAGATAACTCTCAGAAATGAAGATAGACTGATGGCATAGAAATGGCAATAATTTGCAGGGAAAAGGAATAACTTTCCACAACCCTTTAGGAATACAACAGTAGTGATAGTATAAAATAATAAAGTGAATTGACAATTTGAGGAAATATCTGCTCTGCCACAAGCTCTAAAAGCGCAGCGGAACAGTTTAAATTTAAACCCAATGTCAAACTTATTAGCCAAGGGGTTGTGGAGAACCCCAGGAGATGAAATAATAAACGGCAGTGAACATGCTTAGAACCACATTATGACATATGGCTGCCCGATTTGCACTAACTATGGAAGGCTAGGACTTCTGGCTCTCAACTCTAGCACAACAAAATTTAAAAAAAAAAAAAAAAAAAAAAAAAAAATAGCTAGTAGCCACCAGGAACAGAGTGTTCACGGACGAGAAACGAGTACTGGACTTTAATATTAGTTCAGCTAACGTAATGCTAATGACAAGAGAATTTCATAAATCCTCAATGCTGCACTATAGACCAGGTGGTGCAGCAAGTACAACAGAAATTTTAGTATATCTAAAGAGCCATTATTAGATGTCTTAATGCTGAGGACAGCTGACAATCGTCTCATGGAAGCAACCTACGATGTACTGTGAGTTTTGGCTGCAAGAGGCACCATTTACAAAAAGAGCGATTGAAGTCTTACACTTCGGCCTCCAATTATTGTTAGGCACGGACCTCTAAATAAATAATAAGTTGACTTTGGATTTAGCTATAGAAAATATATCCCTGCAATATAAATATTGTAATGAAAACTGTTTGTGAATTCCAACTTTCCCACAATTTCCCAATGTAAAATTACCATAGAAAAATCTGAAGAGGATAACCTGGTGAGGCTGCGTTTGTTACAAATGCAAGGCTCTTGCCATTTAGAGTTACACATATAACTGTATAGTTTAGCCCATCTCTTTAAAAATACGTTTTTCTCAAACTGGCGGAAGCAATACCACAAAAGACGTTTATTGAATTCCATCAATATTCTATAAGGGAGAGGGGGAAACTTTAAAGCATAATACTGCCAAACCGAAAACATATGTGGTCTCAGCTTTAGTCCATGTATGAAGATGAGTTGAGCTAATCCTCAAACATTTCTCCTAATGACATCACAGCAACAAAAAACAGTAAATGATTATTTGAAGAAATTTTGACGCTCCTCTGCAACATCTTTATACTAACTGGGGACACTTCATTTAAATGAGCTTTATTTTAAGTTACCTGACACCCACAAATAAAACATAATCATATAGCATATCACAAATGCAACGAGAGGTAATCAACTCCCAAGTGCAGGAAATGTTGCGGCTGGTATAATGAAATTATTTCGCCCATAAGCTTCGCTAGCTTTTTTTTTTTTTTTTTTAGTTAATTGATGGAAATTAATCATTTCTCCACACTAGCCGTGTATAGGCTAAGATATTTGATGGATAGAGTCAACATGAAAAATTCAATGCCATGGCCGGGATTTGAACCACGGATCTCCTGGTTTCCGTCCAGTCGCTCTTAACCTTTGAGCTACCATGGTCAACGTGCCTTCCTGACATTAAATTCTCCAGTTGACTCATATTTCCCCGGTAGACCACTACGGGCTCTCGCATCCGAGATAAACCGTTTGTGGCGACTTACTATTGTAAGTACTTAGGTCCCAGGCTTCATCATTTAACTCTTATTATATAATAAGAGTTAAATGATGAAGCCTGGGACTTAAGTACTTACAATAGTAAGTCGCCACAAACGGTTTATCTCGGATGCGAGAGCCCGTAGTGGTCTACCGGGGAAATATGAGTCAACTGGAGAATTTAATGTCAGGAAGGCACGTTGGCCATGGTAGCTCAAAGGTTAAGAGCGACTGGACGGAAACCAGGAGATCCGTGGTTCAAATCCCGGCCATGGCATTGAATTTTTCATGTTGACTCTATCCATTCGCTAGTTTAATTTAAGTGTAGGGATGGCGGCTATCAAGTCTGTAATGACTGAATGCAGTCATAGAAGCCCCTTCGCATCCCATACAAATATTAGGGAATATTGATAATATTCTATAATAAAGTTTGTATTCCTTGTAACTTAAAGAAAAAATCTTCAGTAGGTAATGAATGCCGCACGTACAAGATGTTTTAGGATAGATCAATTAGTCAAACCAACTATGGATAAGGTTACATTTAGAATAACGAAGGTGCAAAAGAAGAAATGTCCAAGCGAATAAAAGGCATAGAATATGAGCCCAAAACTATATTAGAAATAAATATCTAAAGCAAAAGAACGAAATTGCTACACAGAAGTAGAAGTAAATGCTGCTATCTCAGGACAAAGAGTTATAATTACTGTACAAATACACGACGCGTTCAATAAGAGCCTCTTACCATTAT
>CM060951.1:134273660-134318706 GCA_030765055.1 Mantis religiosa
GACGGAGTATAACCTCTTCTCCTTTGAGCCTCAGGACCTTCCTGCCGACGTCGACCGTCGCCTCGTGGCTCCTGAGGGCATCCAGTCCCAGAATCACCTCCTCAGCCACCTTCGCGACGAACACCCACAGACGCACGGCACTCTGTCCCAAGGTCAGCTCCAGCAGTGCCTCCTTCTCCACAGGCATGGTGTCGCCCGATGCCGTCACACGCTGGTATGGTCGGCTCGGCTTCCTCGTCGGCAAACCCTTCGCCACGTCAGGTCTGATGATGGTCATGGCCACCCCGGTGTCCACCAGCACGCGGCACGGCTTTCCTCTTACCCAGCCGTCCGCGATGAGGTTGTCATCCATCCGGCGGCTGACGGCGTGGATTGTCACTCGAGGGGATGGTGGAAATGGCGCCGACGTGCCCCTCTCCACGCCGGGCCTTACTCGTTCTTCCGGCCGCTCTTCCTGGTGTGGGCAGTTTCCCTGCAGGTGCCCGAGCTGTCTACACCCGCAACACAGGCCACTAGGTGTTCGCTGGCGTCTCTCAACTGGTCTTCTGTCTCCGGCGTAGCGGACACTCCTCGTTTTCGACGTCGGGATAGATGGTGCCTTGGCCGCCTCCATCCTTAATGCCGCTGTCAGCGCCTCGTGGATGGTTTTATAATCGCCGAGCATTAGGCGCTGACGAATCTCCGTGTCCCGTACCCCGTCGACAAAGTTGCAGGTGGCTTCCCGAGATACGAACTCCAGTGGCAGGTCAACTAAGGCCTTGCCAGCTAGCTGCTCAATCGCTATGGCGAACTCCTGCAGCGTCTCCCCCGGCTGCTGTGACCTTGCCTTTAGTTGGCGGCGGTACGCTGCGGCTAAGCGGTGGTTCCCGAAACGATTCTCCAGGGCCTCCCAGATGTCCTTGGGCGCTGCCGTTGTCTGCACCGCGTTTAGGACTTCCGCTGCCCGTCCCTGGAGGCTGGCTATTAGCTGTGTGGCCTCCTCTTCCGGTGACCATCTGTTGTGCTTGGCCACTGTGACGAACTGGTGGCGGAAGACCTCAAATGTTGACGCGCCGTCACATTTCGGCGGTTTGACGCGCGCAGATGTTGTGTCGCGTCCCGTCGCGTCGGCCTTCAAATCCTTCAGTTTCCTGCCAACGACGTCCTCTACTATGGCGTTCAGGGACTTGACGCTGGTGTTGGCCTTTCCCTCCAGGTCGTCAACGCGGCTCGCCAGGTCCTCGACGTGCTCGTCCACTTGGCCCATCCGCTTGCCCAGCTCCGTCACATTATCCCTCATGCCGGCCAAATGTTCTTCAAACTTCACGGCAAGGGCCTCGTTTGCCGCTTTCATCTCCGTGGCCAGGCTGTCGTTCGCTGCCCTCATTTCTGTGGTCAGTTCGGCCATCTTTGCGGTCATTGTCGTGGCCAAGTTGTTATTTGCCGCTTCCGTCTTCGCTGTTATTTCCGCGGCCAGGTTGTTATTTGCCGCTTCCGTCTTCGTTGTTATTTCGGCATTCAGTTCTTGCATCTTCTCGGCGATGTTGTCGTTGGCTGTCTTCATTTCTTCCATTTTGTGTAAAATCTTTTCCAGTGCCGATTCCATGGCCGTTATCCCACTTCTGACGCCAGTTGTGACTTTGTCGGTTCGTGAAATAACAAGTCGAGGTTACAAACACAAAAAAAACTGCACTTTATTTTTGTAGCAATACACTGTTCACAATTACAATTTGCTAGATAATCTAAAACTGTTTATTTTAAAAACACTTCGCTCAACTGACTGTCGCTTCCGGTAACGATCGGCCCCGAAGTTTCCCGAATCTCCACCGACCATCATTTATTGGTCGGCATCGCGAATCTGCCGCCAGGGTAACACTATGATATGCATAGAAACGATATATAAAGAAATTAGAAATGTTTTCTGCAATCAATATTATTTTACAGACAAAATAAATGTACATTTGAAGAAAATAAAAAAGTACTAGATACCTATACAAATGAAAGGATAATTTTTACGGTGAATGCGAACGCAAAGTCAGCCTTATGAAGAAGCAAAATGCCAGATAATAGAGGGAAACAAATGGAGGGATTAATACATATACACCTACAGCTTATTGTCGCGTATCCAGTATAACGATTGGTGGCGTGCGCGCTATAAGGGCTCGCGCAGAGCGATAGCGCAGCTTGTTTACACAAAGGAACTCATAGGCAGCACAGTGTGGAAATGAAGAGCCTGCAAAAACAGTTACAGATAGCCCGGAGGTAAAAGACTTGCCGACACAGATAAAGTTACACGTCCAGAACGTTCGTGTTTAATTTGGTGAAGGGTTACAGAACAATCTATAACAGTCTGGAATTCATGAATGGTTGTGCATAAAAATAAGCCATGGTTAGCTATCGGGCTGTAATTGAAACTGGTGTTTTGGAAGTGACCTCTTCGTTGTGGTCAACGAACTTGTAAGATTGTAATTGCGTATGTGACCTAATGCTGCTACTTTAAGTGTATTTCTACGCTCATAAAGAACGTTTTGAATTTCTGCTACTCGGACTTATAATTCTAGAACCCACACTGTCACAATTCATGTCAGGAAGTGTAACATCGACAATGTACGCGATATTGGAAAATAATTTTCAGAAAATGGAAGAAATAAAGGCGGCTAACGACATCACCGAGAAAATGGATGAAATAAAGACGGCGAATGACAACCTCGCTGCGACAACAGAAGCGGCAAATGACAACCTGCCCGCGAAGCTGGAAGAAATGAAGACGGCTAACGACAACCTCACAGAGATGATGGAAGAAATAAAGGCTGCGAACGCGGCCTCCTCCGCCAAATTTGAGGAACAGTTAGCCGGCGTGAAGTATTACGTCACGAAGCTGTGCAAGCGGATGGGTCAAGTAGACGAGCGTGTCGAAGACCTGGCAAACCGCGTTAATGACTTGGAGGGAACGCCATGGTAGAGGACATCGTCGGCTGGAGGTTAAAGGACTTTAAGGCCACGCGATCGGACGCGACACATCTGCGGAAGTCAAACCTCCTAAATACGACGGCGCGAGTACTTTCAAAGCCTTCCGCCGCCAGTTCGACACAGTGGTCAAGCAAAAGAAGTGGTCACCGAAGGAAGAGGCCGCACAGCTAATGGCCAGCCTCCAGGGACGGGCCGCAGAAGTCCTGAACACGGTCCAGACAGCAGATATCTGGAAGGTCCTGGAGAACCGCTTTAAAATCCACCGCTTAGCCGCAGCGTACCGCAGCCAGCTGAAGTCACGGCCACAGCAGCCAGGGGAAACGCTGCAGGAGTTCGCCCTGGTAATTGAGCAGCTGGCTAGCAAAGCCTTAGTCGACCTCCCACCAGAGTATACCGGGAAGCCGCAATCACATTCGTTGACGGGGTACGAGACACGAAGACTGAACAGCGCCTAATGCTCGACGACTACAAAACCATCCACCAGGCGCTAACGGCAGCATTGAGCATGGAGGTGGCCAAGGTGACAGTTACCCCGACATCCAGAACAAATAGTATCCGCTATAATGGAGACCGAAGAGCAGTTGAGGGACGCCGGCGAAAGCCAAGTGGCATATGTTGAGGGTGTGGACACCCGGGACACGAAGAGAAAGACTGCCGACACGAGGAAGAGCAGCCGGAGAACGAGTAAGGCTCAGTGTGGTGAGAGCAAGTCGCGGCGACATCGCCATCCCCTCGAGTGACACTGCGCGACGTCAGCCGACGGATGGATGGGTGAGACGGAATTGTGCCGCGTGCTCGTAGACACCGGGGCAGCCGTGGCCATCATTAGACCTAACATAGCCAGGGGTTTGCCGACGAGGAAGCCGAGTCAACCATACCAGCTTATGACGGCATCGGGCGACACCTTACCTGTGGAGAAGGAGGCTCTGCCTAAGCTGATTAGGGACGGAGTGCCGTGCGTCAGTGGGTGTTCGTCGCGAAGGTGGCTGAGGTGATACTAGGATTGGATGCCCTCAGGAGCCACGAGGCGACGGTGGACGTCGGCAAGTAGGTCCTGCGGCTTAACGGAGTAGATGTCATACTTCAGCAACACGAAGAGCGCCTTGGAATCTGCAGGCCTGTCTTTAACGAAGACATGGTTGTCCAGGCGAAAAGCAAGGTGGTGGTGTCGGCGCGACTGGAAGATCAGCGAACCAAGAACATGATGCTGGACTAGAAGGCGCCTGAAGGCAAGATACATAAGCCGGTGCCGACGCAAAAGCTGGGGGCCCGGCTGGAAGTCTTACTGGAGAGGGCGGCCGACCACGTGATCGCAGAACAGTTCGAGAAAGTTCGACAACTGCTAAGACGATACCAGATTATCTTCAGCCAAGGTAACAGTAACTACGGCCACACGTACAAAGTGCTTCACCGCATAGACACCGGAGACGCCCGGCCTATTCAGCAACCACATAGACGCGTTCCGCTGACGAAACAAAGGGCGGTAGAGGATATGCTAGATGACATGTAATCCAGGGGAGTGATTGAAGAGTCTGATGGCCCTTGGTGTTCCCCTGTAGTACTGGTGACCAAGAAGAACGGTGAGCTACCCTTCTGCGTGGACAACAGGGGCGAGCTGAATGCTGTCACCTGCAAGGCCTGTTTCCCCTTACCCAGGATTGACGACACCCTGGACACGCTTGCTAGTGCGCAGTGGTTCTCGGCCCTGGACCTGAAATCGGATTACTGGCAGGTGGCTACAGACCCGAGAGAGAAAGAAAAGGCTGCATTCTCGACAGGCCAAGGGCTTTGGCGGTTCATAGTTATGCTCTTTGGTTTTACAACGCACCAGCTAACTTCCAGCAGCTCATGGAATCAGTGATGAGACTGTTAACTTGTGACGCCGGCCTGTTATACCTGGACGACATCATCATCGTCGATAAGACCTTCGAAGACCATCTGGAAAAACTGAGCAAGGTGATACAGAGAATGCAGGCGAACAACCTGTAGCTAAACATAGACAAGTGCCAGCTCTTCCGCAAGGAAGTCAACTACTTGGTCCACTTAGTCTCACAAACCGGAGTGGCCAAACCCGGAGAAGACGCAGGTTGTGGGAGATTGTCCTTGCCCAAAGGATAAGCAGGAATTGCACAGTTTCCTGTGCAGTTATTACCGCCGCTAAACAGAGGGCTTCTCCAACATCGCCAAGCCCCTCACCCGCCTTACAGAGGAACATCGGCCTTATGTGTGGACGGAGGACCCCGAAGACAATTTCCAGCACCTGAAGAAGACACTGTGCAGCGCTCATATTCTTGGATTGCCACAACCAGATGCTACCTTCATTGTGTACACCGACGTCAGCGACCATTGTATTGGAGGCGTTCTATCCCAAGTGCAGGACGGCCACGAGCGGATGATAGCCTACTACAGCACTATCTACTACACTATCCAAGGTAGAGAAAAACTAGTGCATCACCCGGCGAGAGTTACTGGCGGTGGTAAAGACCTTAGAGCACTTCCACAAGTACCTGTAGGTTCAGACATTCCACCTGAGGACTGACCACACCGCCCTCACCCGGCTATTGAGCTTTAGGAACCTGGAAGGCCAGACAGCACGCTGAGTGCAGAGGCTGCAGGAGTACGACTTCACCTCTGAACATCGTATAGGGAAGACCCACGGCAATGCAGACGCCATATCCCGAAGACCCTACTCAGAAGAGTGCGGTCAATGCACAAGAGTGGAAGAGAAGGAGCGTACTGCTGCTGCTGCTGTTAGAGTGGTCAAGGCAGTGCCTTCGGGTGGCTGGAATAGCGCAGGCTTGAGGAGGGAGTAGCTGGCGGACGCAAACTTGAAGCCGCCCTTGAGGGAAGTGGAGGCAGGGTCAAGACCAACCTGGGAGGACATCACACCAAGGAGCACTACATACAATTCGTACTGGGCCCAGTGGGACTCACTGAAGGCAGATGGTACTACCCCAAGTAAGGTCCCGGAAGTTTTGGAGGAAGTGCACGCCGTTACTTCAGGACACTTGGGAGCAAACCGAGCAATCGACAAACTCCGACAGCGCTACTACTGGCTGAGGCTCCGACCATACGCTGAGAGATGGTGCCGTCAGTGTCACGTGTGTGCGGTGAGTTGCGGCCCCCAGATCAGGAACCGGGTTCGCATGCAGCAGTACAACGTCGGAGCGCCATTCGAACGAATCGCCGTCGGCACAGCTGGACCATTCCCAGTGTCCGACTGAGGGAACAAGTACGTGATGGTGGTCGTGGACTATTTCACCAAGTGGCCGGAGTTGTATGCAATTCCGAACCAAGAGGCAAAGACAATCACAGACTGCCACGTGGAGCAAGTGTTCTGCCGTTATAGCTCCACAGCGACCAGGGCACCAATTTTGACTCCAACCTAATGAAGGGGGCACCAGAAGGACTGGGGGTTAACTTGACCCGCACAACACCTCTACATCCCCAGTTGGATGGCAAGGTCGAAACGTACATCAAGACCTTAGAAGAACACCTGAGGAAGGTCGTGACCAGCTATGAGCGAGACTGGGACGTCAAGGCGTCACTGTTGTTGCTGGCCTACCGCTCAACACACGACACCACGGGGATAATGCCAGACAGCTTAATGTTCGGCCGAGCGTTACGCCTTCCTTGTGACCTGGTTTTCGGGAACCGCCCCACCGGACGAAAAACAGCCAACAACCCAGTATGTAGAGAACCTGGTGGAACATCTCCACGACGTTCATGAGATGTCTCGCCAGAACTTCCAGAAGGCGTGCGACCGCATGAAGACCCGATTCGACAGGCAAGCCAAAAGCCGAGGGTTCGAGCAGGGTGACCTAGTCTGATTATACCGGCTGACCCAGACCATGAGACGATGCCTGAAACTTCAACAACCATGGAAAAGACCGTACCGAGTGCTGAAGAGGATTAAGCAAGTGGTCTACCGCACCCAGAAAGTGCCCCGAGGAAAGATGTTGGTGGTAGACTTGGATCGTCTGGTCCGCTACAATGGTGCTGTTTGGGACGACCAGCCTTGAGGAGGGAGCAGTGTCGCGAATCCATTATTACGACTGGTGCTTTACGTGCTAAAGAGGTTCATGCGGAGCGATAGCGCCGCTTGTTTACACAAAGGAACTGATAGGCAGCACAGTATGGAAATAAAGAGCCTGCAAAAACAGATAAAGATTGCCCGGAGAAAAGACTTGGCGACACAGATGAAGTGACACATCTAGAACTTTCGAGGTTTATCAGGTGAAGTGTTAGAAAACATTCTATAACAGTCTGGAATTCATGAAAGGTTGTGTATAAAAAGAAGCCATGGCTAGTTATCGGACAGTTGTGAGCAGAGTCGTAACGAGAGCTGTAATTGAAACTGGTGTTTTGGAAGTGAACTCTTTGTTGTGGTCAACGACCTTGGAAGAGTAAGTGTATTTCTACGCAAATAAAGAACGTTTAGAATTTCTGCAACTCGAGCTTTTAATTCTACGAAACCACAAAGTCACATTATTTTATAAATGAGGACAATAAAGTATACACCGTTAAAAATCGCGCTGGAGCAGAAAAACACAATACAAACACAACCTTAGTTTACGGAAATATATAAGAACACATTTTTAATTGGAAGTGTACAGAAAATCAAAGAGTAAGCGATCATAGTCTAATCAATTTCGATTATGAGGTAATACCGAAGTCAAATTATGAATATGTAAGGAAGGAGATAAAAAGAGCAGAGAATTTCAACAAATTTTTATATGATAGATGTAAATAAAAAGGCTAAAACTATAACAAACAGAACTCAAGTAGTAATTAGGAAAAAGGAAATATTACAATAATCGGTTTATAGAATGATAAATTATATAGATTATGGAGGGAGATGAGGAAAGCAAGAAGAGATTGCAAAAATTGGTAGTTATTCAGAAAGATACAGAAATTGGAACATCTATACGTAAATAAAAGAAAACTTTAAAATGGAGCTGGAAAATACAAGGAAGGATTCGTGGGATAAATATGTAGAGGAAAAGCTGACTCAAAATGTATGGGGTATTCCGTATCAGATCATAATGGAGAAAATACGAGGAATGGGATTTATTTCAACCCTGAAAAAATAAGATGGAGTAAACACGAAAAGACGCAAAGACTCAATTACTGTTCACTAGAAAAGTTACTACCATGTGATAGGATAGAAGATGAGCAACCAGAACATAATTATAAAAGGCGCCTCTATGAAGAATAGCCCGCCTCGGTAGCGTGGTGGTAGTGTGTCTGCCTCACGTTCAAGAGGTCCCGAGTTCGAATCTCGGTCAAAGTGAGTTACCTGGATACTGTTTTTTCCTGGGTTTTCCCTTATCCTGAAAGACGAATGTCGGGTAACTATAAGCTATATGGACCCTGGGCTCATTTGAGCACCATGTCACCCATTCCATTCATCGTCCGATATGACTTAACGTTGGAGGACGTAAAATTGCAAACAAAGAACAAAACAAAAACTATGAACAATACTTGGTAGAGAGATTTGTTTACACATATGACATTGAAGTAAAAATTGCCTTTAGGCGAGGGAAGAAAATTAAGTCTCTATCGACTAGATGGAACAGTATCAGCGGTAATTAAAAATTTCGCAGATAAAGTATCACCAATATTAACCGAGCTATTAAATGAGTACCTATTTTTAGGAAAAAGCCCTATTGTTGGAAAGAAGCTAAAATAGTTATTCTATAAGAAAGGAGAAGATAAGGGCGTATCACAGGCAAAATCCTATAGGCCAGTTTGCTTGCATATACTCTTTGAAAAGTAACGGAATGACTTTTATATATGCATCCTGGAATATAGTATGAGTGATAAGCTATTTCATGTTAGAAAAAAAATTGTGTGTGCCTAACACCACACGACAGAAGTGAAAACTTAAAAACTATTCATTATAAATTATTCTTAAAAATTATTTAAAAGAAATTAATGTTGACACTAATTCTTACGCAAAGAGGCCAGTTGCAAACTAAACATTTCATGTCTTACGCTAAGTGTGCTCGCAAATGAAAATAATCTGAAAAAACTGAATGACCGCGGACTGGTGGCCATGCGAAAAGAGTTATACATAAAGGATGTATAAAGGAAGTAAAATCAAATCACATAATATACTGGTTTACATGTATTTTATTTTTCGTGCGCGCAATTGGCCAGTTCCCTTTTCCGTTGCAACTGGTCACTGATTTGATTGTCTTCATCCATTTTCTATAACATAAAACATGTATAAATTCGTATATAATAAGACGTTAATTAGTATAAGGGCCGTTTTTACAAACGTCGGTCATCCCGCTGCCAACTTGGCCGAGGATTCTTTTCGCCCGTTAGTGTTAGGGCTGCGACATCGACATCGATATTTACGAAACATCGATGTTTACTGGAAAACATCGAATGTTTTTCAAATTGATGTATCGATGTCGTTTTTTTCTAACATCGATGTTTTTGTTCGATGATTTTGTCCGATGTTTTGTCTTCAATTTTTTATTTTCCAAACTAAATAATATATATTTAAATCTTTTTTTTCCATAAAAAAATCAAATTAATATATCAAATCTTTTGACCCTCGATCGGTGTTTCAGTTTGTGGAAAAGCATAACCTATAAGTTGTAAATGAAAATAAACGCAAAACGTTATTTTAATACATGATAACTTTATCATTTACATGTTATTGCATTTAATTTATTGATGTTTCACGTTTCAATACTCAAAATAAAGAGAAATTGTCAATAAAAACAACCAGTTCTTAAATGAAACATCTCTTTCACGAATTCCTAACACTTTTATTTCCAATTAGCACACTCGTTTTATTTTTCTTTATTATGGTTTTAATTATTCAAATACCGACCTTCGGTGATAGTATCTGTTCCTTAAGACTATTGTTATCGTTTAAAGTGGAATTTGACATGTCGACTTGTTAAATGAGAGAAGGTTACCTGACCGGATCGGTTACCGGCACTTGACAGACGTTTTTGAGAACGGCCCTAAGACAATTATCTTTTTAATGAAACTCCTGTAGGATTTCTGAATTTTTTATAGTATTTGAAATATGTTAAAACATACCTGGATGCGTGTTGTTGATACGCTGTTGAGTGCGCCAGAAAATCTACGGTGTATAGCGGTATGGACAACATAAGACTGGTGTGGGCAACATAAGACCGAACTAACGAATGAGTGTGGGGGGGGGGGGTTAGTTCGAATTGAGCCGACTCGAGCCGAATTCACCCGAATGAGCGTAACATATTCCAGCGTGACGGCTCAGTTTAATTCACTACCCACAAAAGGTGATAAACGCGCCTAAAGAAGATTTCACTTCAAGAAACAAATCCGCAGATGCAACAAACCAGAGGAAGACAGCTTCAGGCGTTGTGACGTATTTCAGCCGGGAGCGAGACCTGCAGTGCATGTGACGTCAGGCAAGAACCGTGTAGTACCGGGTTGCCTATACACGGTATTCATTTTTATCTGTGTCTTTACCACGTAAAATTGGACATCATCAAGAGCAGCGCTGACGGAGCTGGTTTATATACGATTCCCCCAGTGTGTTCAGATCGTACTTGATGTGCTGTCAGCAGCTTTGAGGCCTCCTCTACAAGCAGATAGATATACAGTTTAAGAGGTAGGTCGTGCCCGCGTATTATAAAGCTGCGTAACTTCTCCTGGTGCGTATACACGATAACTGTTGTTCGTTTTAATGAATATGAACACTACAAATGACAGATACATACAAGCATATCTTGGAATTTGGTGTTTCTCTCTGAAGATATATAACTTAATAAAATCAAATAAAGGAATGCCAAATTAATAACAGTACTAGATTCAAAACATTTTAGTAAAGAAACAGAATTTATTGGTCCTTTCAACGGTGCACGTCATGTCAAACAATGAATGAATAAATGAATCGATGAGTGAATGAATGAATGAATGAAACGGGAGTACTCGAATGAGTACAGGGTCCCTAGAGCTCAGAGTTACCCGACATTCCAATTCGTAGGATCAGGTAAAACCCTGGAAAAGACCTTATCCGGTTAACTCATTCTTAGCGAGATTCGAACTTACGACCTCTTGAGTGTGAGGCACACACGCTGCCTCACACCACGGAGGCGGGCAAGAAACAGATTTATATTATATATTTATAATATTAATGTATTGTGTTTATTACCTCTAGATTGGTTCAGTCACTTTATAGCATCATTATCCGAGTAACTGATCCTTATCATGGATATTTTTGATGCACCTACTGGTTTTAAAAGACATAAGGATACAAACATTCGTTTGTTAATAGTTTAATTATGCGTGAGAACGACAGAAAGTTTATATAATATACCGATAAAACATAAGAAGTTTATGTTGCATACAAAAAAATGTCAATTTCACGCTATGTGGACACTTTTAACAACATTACGCTCCGAGGGATTTGTCTGATTGCCGAATGGCGTTGCATAAACTACTCTTTGCGGCGATTTAAATTATATTTATATGTCGCACCAATTTTAATGCCGGTACAAAAATAGTATTCAACCATAAAGACGCGGTGCTTTGTCTTCATAGCCATGGTGCTAAACCTTACAGCAGAAACGTGCTACTTATGTACTCGTATGTTAATCACGATTACCGTAAGAGGGGTAAAAGGGAAGGTTAGTTGTATTAGTTATTAGAGCAACCACACTCAGAGCGCTGTAATTTGCTTACTGTTCCGCAAATATTACCACTTCTTTTCCGTAGAGGACACTATGATTTCAGGATAGACTCACCAATCAACTATGACGTCATTCTTGCTCTATTGGAGAGCGGAAAATAGCAAATAAAATGAACATCGTGTATAAATGGTGCTGTGGGTACAGAATCTGAGGTTTTAGTCAGGTGTGGCGCACTCGATGACATTAACATGGCCAGTACAAGTCAAACGGAGCAGCCAGGGTTTCTATATGAATGGGAAAATCTTTTTCTGTTTGAGCAATACGACGAAGGTGCAAAGTGCCTAGTGTGCAACAAAGAAGTACTGAGTATTAAAAATGTAATTTATAACGTCATTATTCTTTGTGCACGCAAATGAATATGAGAAATGTCAAGGAGAAGAACATGACGCAGTATTATTGCAATTAAAGGGGATACTGATATGGAAGACCATCAAAGCGGCAAAGCATCTGTCCTTCTGAGCTACAAAATTGCTCCTCATTCTGAAGACGATTTTGCGAAAGAGGGGATTGTGATGACCACTGAAGAAATGTGTCCACAATTGGTAGAAGACTTTGAAAAAGTAAGCTTGTCTCCTAAAACTATTATGCAACGCGTTCAAGAAGTAGGTGCAGATGTCCACGTACAACTCCGTGTTGCGGAACATAAGTTTGTACATCATTCATTAGCAGTTGATGAGAATCATACATATCAGATACTGCATAATTAGCTATTTTTATCAGGGGTGTCAATGACAAGTTGGACATCACAGACGAATTGTTACATTTAATTCCCATTAAGGGAACCACCACAGCGTTTGACATTTTCAAAGGGTTTGAAGGAGCTATTGTAAATGCCGGTTGAGTTGGAACACGGTTGTTTCTGTTGCATACACGGAGCTCCATTCTGTTGCATGGGGCTCCATCTATTGTAGGTGTCAACGTGGGACTAATAACACGAATAAAAGAACAGATAAAACGTGTTCCTGGTGCTGCATATGATCTCACTGCAATCCACTGCATTCTTAATCAAGAGAATATTTGTGCAAAATACACTCAAATGAAACATGTTATGGATACCGTGGTAAAAGTTTAAATTTTTATCCGGTCCAGCGTACTTAGACATAGGGAGTTTAAAGCTTAATGAAGAATGTGGCAGTCAGGATGGTGATCTCCCTTGCCATTGCAATGTGCGCTGACTGAGTAGCAGTAAGGTATTAGATTGTTTCTTTGAGTTCAGAGAAGAAATTGCATTGTTCATAACTAGTCACAAGCAGCCTGGTCCTCAGTTGCAAGAGAAAGGTTGGATTTATGGTTTAGCTTTCCTTACTGATATAACAGCTCACTTGAACGATTTAAATATCTCACTCCAGGACAAGGGTCTCATCATAACAGATATATAGTATAGAATTAAACCATTGAACCAGTGGGTGAATCAACTTCCGGCTGGAAACACTGTCCACTTTCCGAGGTTATCGGACATCCATGCTTCTTTTACTAGTTTATCTGAAGAATATAATTCTACAAAATCTTCATCACCAGTTTGAGTCCAGGTTTCAAGATGTACAATCATTGTCTACTACTTTTCAGCTCTTTGCAACCTCGTATTCCATGGATGTCAATAATGCAGCTGCCAGTTACCAAATGGAACTTTTAAATTTACAATGTGACGATTTATTGAAGGAGAAATATACACACAAGAACGACCGGGCTGATTTTTACACGAATATGCCCAAACCAGATTTCCGAGGCTGTATTCACTTGCAGCGCGGACATTGTGTATGTTTGGCTTGACATAAGTGTTCGAACAATTTTTTCTGTTATAAAATTAGCTAAATCCAAACCCCGAAGTACCTAGTCGGAATACAATCAAACATGCAACCTTCGGTTACAAATTTTCCAGACATTACGTCCTAACATTGTTAAACTAGTTACAGAAAAACAAAATAGAAAGTGTCTGAAAATGTCCACGTAATTTTGTTCTCAATGGGTCTCATCTAATTTGCAGAGAAAATTACTTTATCTTTTATTCTATTTACTTTATAACTTCTACTTTATGCCTGTCCAGATAAACTACAAGTTAAAGTTTTATATATTTTGTCATAGCACAGAGCCAAAATGTAATTGTTTATACAATGTGAAAAACTGTGTGCTTAAAGCAGTCATCATTAATATTATAACACCCAAGATATAAGTTATACATATTATTAACACCCGATACGTTTCCTGTCTTTCCTACGTGGTTGGAACCCGCAACACATGAAACTATTTCCTTCCTTTTCGGCAGCAGTCGCGCAGTTCCAATACACGCTAACGTACGTTTCGTTCGCGAGCATACTTGGCGGTGAGAGCTGACGGAGCTGTCGTCATACCACCACTACCCGTCTTCCCCTGCAATAAACTAAATACTAAAAACAATAAATAAAAGTTAACAAAAACACTTAGTTTTTCTTTGATATTCAGGGAGTTTTCGATAATTTATGGTGGCCAGAACTTTTTAATATTATGAGTGATAAGGATTATCCAAGGTGTCTATATAACAGTGTAAAGAGATACTGTGGAGATAGAAGAGCATATGTCCAAACACTTCAGGCAAAATAGATAGAGAAATTAATAAAGAATGCCCACAGAGTTCCATTTCAGTGCCCCTAAATTTTGGGATATAATACCAGAGCCAATGCTAGAGGGAATTGGAAATATGGAAGAGGTATATGAGATCATTGCTTACCCCAACGATCTAATGATTATGGTAGAAGCAAAGAACAGATTAGAACTAAAACAGAAATCTAAGCAGATGATTGACGCCCTTGAACAGTGGTGTATCAGAACCAAATTAAAATTAGTAACCACATATACCGGCATGTGTGATGTTTAATGGAGATGTCAAACGAGACCCTACTATTAAAATCTATAATGTAAATATACAAAGACACAAAACTTTTAAGTATTTAGGCATAGAATTAGATGGAAAATGACTTCTTAAAAGCCATACGAAGTATCTAAAGAAAAAGGCAGTATATGCCGTTATGAAATTAATGTCCATTGTACAAAAGAACTACATAATTCCTTTCACAGCAACAAGCATTTATCACATTAGCCTTCTAATAGGTATAACAGGATATATTACAAGTACATGCACATTGGTTAAGGGTCAAATCCTGTGGAAATTTAAACCGAAAAACTCAGAGGTAAATACTACTTCACAGCAGCGGAGCTACAAAAACAATATCTACTTCGGCCCTACTAATAGTAGCGGGAATTTGGACTATTAACTATATAATTAGATTAAGGGGCACAATTTACTGGCTAAAAAAGGAAGAATATGTGAATGGTTTTAAAATTATGGGAAAAAGATGCAGTACTAAGAATGAAGTGAAAAATTATTTGATACAGGAATGACAAGAGTGGGACAATGCATAAGTAGGAAGAAGACTACATTATTTATTTCCAGACATTAAAGAGAGGCTAAAATTGAAAACATAAAACCAAGAAAATGACTTTTTCACTTTGTGACAGGACATGTTTCATATAATGTATATTTAAAAAGAATAACAAGGAATAACTGACATTTATGTGAGCAATGTAAGTGTTCAGATTCACTTGAACATGTTATTTTTGAGTGCAATGAATATAGTGAACTAGTAGAAGAAAACTTCAAGGAAAATGCTGATGGAACATCTTAAGGGAAGCAGAAGATTACACGCATTTAGAAAATATGTCTCAGCTAATTTCTTCTAAGCCGTTAGAAGAATATATAACCCACGACAAAATATTTCAAGAAATAAATATAGCAAGAATTCAACCTATGAGAAAAGAATGTTATTTAAGAGATCGTCGGAGAGAAATAGTAAGACAAACAGAAATTGAAGAGATAGATTACCAGACTTGAGAAGACCAAATTTAAGAACCACGACTGAATGAACAGAAGAGGCCAGTTATGGATATCGGAAAGAAGAGCAGAAGCCACCGAAAGTAGGAGAATCCCAGGAGAGCCAGTGGAGGTATATGGAGAGAATCAGAGCGGACAGACAAATGATTATGTAGAAGAGGAAAGATATCAACCCAGATATCTAGAACTGACGAACCACCTCCATCTATTGATGCCAGTCTCTTTAGAAGATGGATTCAAGTAGGAGCTAGCTTTGGATGCCAGATGCAGAAGAGGAAATTTAAAATTGTAGGGAACAGTCTTTCAAAGTTTGTCATAGTAACTAAAGCTGTAGTAGAGTTGCGCATATGACCTATATTTTTGAAGTAGAAGGAATATGAGGACTGATTATACATAGATTAGATGAGTAGGTTTGTAAGTTTACTGAAATCTAGTTAGTTCGGTAAGGTACAAGTAGATTACATCTGCTGATTTTTTTAATTTTTTGTGTAATTTGATTAAAAAATAATAAAATTAGAAATAAAGTTTGCATAATAAGGCCTGGTATAAATTCCAGAAACCCGGCTACTAGAAATGAAGATTTTATTTTATTTTTATTTTATAATATTCTATGGTGCTTGTCAAAAGCTACATGGATTTGCACTCTAGACCTCTTGTGTGCCTATCTTCAAGTACCTATGGCGGAGCTAAGCAAAAAACTAACCTCATTCGTCAGAAGGTATTTTCGAAAAATCATTATTTGAATTCGTTAACGCCCACAAAATGTTTCTCGTATCTCCAACAAATGTAACGAAACGTATAATTAATCACGACGATATACTGGACTTCTGATCAAAGTTCTGGGAAATATTGTATAATTTACCATTCATGTTTCACCGATTAGAATGTTTCAAGTTCAAGTTTCCAACCAGAAATGCTACTTTACAATGCAAGCAATTAAATTAAGGCTTTTTAGTTTTCGCATCAACGGATAGAACGAGATGTAAATAAGCTGAAGGGAATTAAAGATTTGTCTACTTCTGAGCTGGTTCAGGATGATAGGAAAATCTTACATTCTAGAGTCGCTTTATTCGAAACTTTGATCCTATTGTTCCGCCTCCTTCTGCATACTTAAAAAGGATAAACCAACCCTTCATGGAATTAGATAAACACAAAAAGAAATGTTTTCGAGCAAATCCTTGCTTATTTCGAAGACCATCTTAGCCCATTACTGCCCAGAAGCACATCTTGAGATACATATAGACATGTCCAAGATCGGGGCAACAGCTATTCTGTATAAGAAAGGTAATGACATCAATTTTATACCGTTTTATAAGGCCTTGTTAAATATACACGAACAACTTTACCGCGAAAAATAGTTGGACTTAGGCTTGATTAACCTCACAACCGTTTTCTGCTCCGTTATCTTTGATTAACATACTGGCGTCTCTTTTTCTTGTTATTTTAAGTCCTCCAACGTTGTCATAATGGACAATGAATGGAATGGGTGGAGTGATGCTCCAATGAGCCCGGGATCCATAGAGCTGAGGGTTACCGACATTCGTCTTTCAGGATAAGGGAAAACTGTGGAAGAAATCTTATCCAGGTAACCCACGCTGCCCAAGATTCAAACTCCAGACCTCAAACGTGAGGCAGACACACTACCATTTACGCTACCGAGGCGGGGAATGTCAGTTGTGACCATCGCGGTATATGTTGCCTCTGCTCGATGAAAGATGTGAGGAGGACCTGCATGTGTCCTGTGGCATAATGATCATTCTGCTGTGACCTTCCCAAATCCTCACGTCTATGATCAGATAGAGAATGTGCCTAAGTGCGAATGCAACTAGCGTAAGAGCAACCCAAAGACCGAGTTTCAAAAATTTAAATCAGGTAGTAAAACCGCCTGACGTATCATCAGCAAGGCTGCGTCGGTTAGTCTTGTTCCACCCTAAGTACGGAATGTTATACAGGAAAGACACAGGAGCATCTGATGATCCTCTGCGCCGGAATTACTTAAAAGTGAGATTCTCATATCTCAACGTAATGATCCGATGGCGGAAGTTTAGGTTTCACAAGGACATTTGCAGAAATGGCGTATCGATTTCACTGAGAAACACTTAGACGAGTTGTTAAGAGATTTCCATCTTGCCAGTCTTATAAATGAGCTGAAGTTTCGAGAAGAGTGAGTTCACGAAAGCCGTTAACGTCAGCTGCGTTTGCGAGCAGTTTAGCAATGACTTAGTAGAGCTACGCTTAGAATAAAGCAAAAAAGATAATAGTATTTATATATTCCTCTGCAAATACACAGAAGCACCAGCCCTGACCAATGCTTTCCTCCTTGAAAACATTTTGTGTCAACACGGAGCACCACCGACTTTGTTTACAGACAGAGATAGAGGTTCCTCAGTGAAACGTTTGAGTAAAGCATACCATACAGTGCGGAAGCACAAAGCAAACAACAGTACATTGCGAAGCTAATGTGGTAATCACTTTATACGGAACGAGGAAAGGTTTGAAAAAATGAGGCGCTTGCACCGAGTTTTTCAATTTCCGAGATTCCATTATGTGCTTGCTACATGTATATTGCATACTAGTTTTTGCAATATGTGTATTTATATCCATCTGAACTTAAGTAAATACGATATTAGCTGAAATATTAATAAATATACTTGAAGATAAATGTTACTATGGAGAACTATGTTGCTATGGAGAACTACTTACCGCACTATTGCGAGAATGTCAACGTACGATGCTTACGATACATAGCAACAATAACGGTAAGTATGGAATATTAGCTACATAGTGCAAAAGAAAAGTTTATCCAATAGCAAACACTGTGCGGTAATATACATTCCCAAATGGAGAATGAGTGCATCGACGAAGCTATTACACAACCCCTCATTTTGGGAGGTCAAACGTTTGTCTCCGGTTACGTATGCGACAGCTGGCACGCGCTCGCTTAAGAAATCAGCATCTCAAATATCCATGTATGTATATTGGGCCGTTTCGAAGAGATTAATTGTTCTCTTTATGCAGGATTCCATATCTTGCAAACATTAAAACAACATGTTCGCATTCTTCCATTTATTTATTTTCTTCTCTATAATTCTTCCCTTTTCTTTCTCTCATATAGGTAGCTAGTCCTATGCAAGAGCATTTGTGCCAAGTATTATTTTAGCGCACACTTGTTTGCGCTACGATAGAAGTAATGACTGCATATTGCGTTGCACAGTGGTTTACTATTGTCCAGAGATTAGTCTAGTACTAAAGGGAAAAGCTGTTTATGTAACTCCTTCATTATGTAACACTGACAACAGCAGTACTGTCCTCCACAGGAGAGTAAGTCTCCGAGGCCTGAGAAGCAGAGGGGTGGTGAAGAATCCCACACCCTCCCTGGACAGATTTATGACACCCCATGTCAGTACAGTTACAGACCATTCAAAAACATTCTGACGGCTTCTAGTTTTGTGAATTAATCTTCTCGGTTTTAGTGTACAGAGTCAATAGGGCGTATGTTTTTAACGGTTTTGGTCCTTGTGTAGCAGGCGTTCTCTGTCACACGCATTTGCTGTCCTTGTCCCACTGTCTAAGGCATCACATACCTTTCAGGGACCTTCTTTGCGTTCTGGACAGTAGTGCAAATACACTTTACAATTTAGTCACTTAAAACGCTAACTTACACGATTGCTCCGTAAAAATTAGTGCCGCACCAATGCTCAATTGAACCACTGACGGACACAGGTAAACAAATGGATCTTCTCAGTTCTATAAAAAAGGACTCCCAAGTTTACGATTCCCACGAGCGGCTAACTGGCTCGCTTGACGGCTCTCTCATATAGATCCGACACACACTTGTTCTAGAAATAGAAAGTTCTTCAGGGAATGTTCCTGAAGAGACACAACCGCAGGCTCTACCAGCGACAAAATAGATCACGATATTTCCAAATTTTGTTAGGTTCCGAGAGCGACGCGCCTATTTCCCTCTCCATGCCACCGACCTGGTTTTGTGGCCAGGATAACACTGCTCTCCTCTAAGGGATAGTCATTTCCACCCCTGTTGTAGCAGCCCAAGGAACATATGTGCACCACCAACAACTTTATTCTGGATGCGGCAGACTACACCACTGATTCCTTTCAACTCGCGGTATGGTCTTTCCAGTGGTTGTTAAGATGTGGACAATTAGTCCGAGTAAAACGATACAGTCAATGCAGATAACTCGCAGAGAAACACT
Source organism: Mantis religiosa (assembly GCA_030765055.1). Classification (NCBI taxonomy): domain Eukaryota; kingdom Metazoa; phylum Arthropoda; class Insecta; order Mantodea; family Mantidae; genus Mantis; species Mantis religiosa. Next base: position 134,293,391 of record CM060951.1, read on the forward strand.
GTTGTTAGTTTGACGTGTTTGTATTGGAATTCATCATCTTTCTTCTACATACAATTTCATTGATACATTGACATTTGTAACATTTCTTTCACACAATAACAACATGACTTATTCACAACTAACATAACCTTCCTACGTGCTTGCCCCAACTCTCGATCTCAATACACATGGTCCCTGGTTAGTTTGACCTAAGAACCGTTGCACGCCAAATGGATGCGGTGATAGGAATGCTCTGCATTTTGAAAGCGGCCTACGAGGCTTTTCACGAAGTCCATAGCTGACTGTTCCGTGCCAGGAGGACGCGCAGACTTCAGGCCGCATGGTAAAAACAGTTCCCTGCCAAACACCAAAATAGCTGACGTCGTCTCAATTGTGTCATGAGTAGACCCGTAGTAAGCTAACAAGAACAGTGAGCAATTTGACATTCCAGTCGAATGGTGGTTGCCACAACTTCCTTCGTGCGTTCTTCGAAGGCCTTTATGTAGAGCTTGACCATGCCCTCTCACTGCGGATGGAGAGGCATCCTACGTGTCTTGGGCACCACAAGTCACACTATAACTTCTCTCATAAGGTTTCGCTCAGAGTTTGTGACTTGATCACTGTGTAGCTCCAGCGGTACTCCAAAACGGCGAATCAGTTCTCCCATGAAGCAGCCCGAGATTGTCTTGGTCTCCTGATTAGCTACGGCGTACACCACAGCCTACTCAATGAAATAAACCTCAATGTCGAAGGGATACCCTGAAAAGGTGCTTCCATTTGTACCGTTGCATGCGGCCCTGGCTAATGCTCTGGGTGCCACTTCTTCGCGCCTACACATGACACCTCCGCTCAGCTTCCGCCCGTCATCTCAAGCAGTAGCACTTCAGTCCGATGATTCTATCGTTCGGTTAGATCCAAGATGGCCTCCCAAGAAACTCACATGTACGTTCATCCAGAATATATACCCTTAGAAACAAATTTCAAGGGAGCAATAATACAAACTATACCATACGGAACACTGGTATGGAAGGTGACTATCAATAGATAAAAAGTAGAATAAAAATAATGATAGTTAACAGACTATTTAGCATAAAAGTCATCAAAATCTTCCTTAATCATTCACAAAAAGCATCACATAGTTTTATTCCCTTCCTCTGACCAAAATCATTCAAGAGACTGTCAATATCACCGGATTAAGCATCATTCAGAGGTGTATGACAAAGCAATACAAGCAAGAGAGTGGAAAAGACCTAGCCTAGATAGTCCACATTAACGACATCAACAATAATACACCCTACTCCACAAAAGCATACACAGATGACAGTAAAACGACAAAAGAACTGGTTCTGCTACAGACAATACACAGAAGAGTAATTACAAAGGCTGAAATTCAGGCTAAAGACAGTTCATCAAGAATCAAGTAGAACAAGTAGCAATACTGAAGGTAACGTAATAAACTCATCAAATCACAGAAGTAGAATATAAAATAAGTGCTATCTCCTCATATAGCAGCATAACAATAGACTATAGCTCTCTGAAGGAGCAACAAAATCAGTTTTTAAGCAGAAAATCAGAAATCAAATCAAGCTACTTTAGCTTGATAACTAAAAGATATATAAGGGTCATTTGATAAGCCTACTAAAATGGCCAAAATATGTACCTAAAAAGAATGTATTTTCGAGTACATCTCACCTTATTTCTCGATATAGTTTCCATTGATGACTGTACACTTGCTCCAGCGATGTTACAGTTTTTTCATCCCGACGGAAAAATAGGTTCCGTCAATGTGTGCAAAATACCCGTTGACGGTGACAATCTCTTCTTCATTTGATGAAAATTTCTTACCACCAAGCCAAACTTTCCAGTTTGGAAACAGGAAGATATAAATTAGGGCTAAGAATAACGTGAATGAGGAACCAATTCAAAGCCCAACTCATGCACTTTCACCATTGCGATTACTGATATGGCAGAAAGAGCACTTCTCTGCGTTTCAATCTCGGTCTCTTTTCAGTCAACTCATGTTGCAAACGATCCAACAATGAAACATAGTAGGCTCCAGTTGCGGTTCTACTTTTTCAAATGAGGAAATAATCCTATGATGATTATTTCTTGCGAATCCTCCCCAAAAACAGTGGTCATCACCTTACCAGCTGACAAAACGGTCCTTGCCTTCTTTGGTTCCCTTTAACCAGCCTTTGTCCATTATTTTGACTGTTCTTTTGACTCTGACGTGTAATGATTGATCCAAGTGTCATCCACGTCACAAATCGGCACAAAAGGTTTTTCGAATTGCGATTAAACTTAGACATCCGGTAGAAGTGTTCTTTCGGATGCGCTTTTGGTCGACTGAAAGAACTCGCGGCACCCATCTTGCACAGCTTTTTAGTTGCAAATTGTATGCAGAATATTCTGCTCTCGCTCACTTGAGATGTCTGAAGCCTCAGCAATCTCACGAATTTTGATTCGGCGGTGCTGCATAACCAGATCCTGATTTGTTCAATGGTGTCTGTGCGGTGACCTCAATCGGGCTACCAGAGCGCGATTCATCTTCGGTGCTTCTACAACTACCTTTAAATTCATTGATCCAAAGGTAGATGGTGCAGAGTCCGTGTGAACTAAATCCAATTCAGTTTTGATGTGTGCGACAGTCCAGCTCTTCAAATGAAAATCTTTATTAACAGCACGAAACCACTTTTTTTTTCAATCGCAGATATCACACTGACCAGTTCAGATGACTGTCAACAATGAACTGTATTTTGTAGCATATTCAAATTGTCTGCACAATCTTTTGAATAATCAACCTTACCATCAACAAAGTTGCAACAAAAAATTTCCATTCTTTCATGGAAATTTACCAGACTTATCAAACGACCCTCGTACATGGAATGGGTAAAAGGACATGGTAGTATCCCAAGAAACGAGTGGCAGTCAGAGTGACCAAAATCATTCAGAAGCAGGAGTTAAACAAATTTACCTTAAATAACTTATAGCATTATTAACTAAAGAAATCAGAGGCCAAATTATTTCTGACTGGCAAAAAGAAAGGAAAGAAACCTAGACTCTATTTTCCGAATGTTAAATAAAGACTTAAGAAGGACATATCAATTTCATTAATTTAAGTACCATGTTAACTGGTCATAGGAAACTGAAAATGTATTACGAGCTATTCAGAATAATATGTAAGGTGCAACATGCCAATGTAATCAAGAAGAACTGACAGCAGAGCATGTATTTATTACACTATCAGAGCTTTGACATTATAAAGAAATCTGTTAAAGTATAACCTTTGATCTTGTATAGTGAAATTTTACTGTTAAAGATTAAGTTGTAATATTTCCTAGTAGTATTCTTCATTCTGCAAACGAATAACATGCACATATACATAAAGACAAAATTTTATCGAAGAAAGCTCATATATATTGTCGCGAACCCGTATCTACGATCGCGTGGCTTGTTTACACAAAAGAAACTGATAGGCAGGCAGTGTGAAAACCAAGAGCCCGCGGACAAAGACAACAGACAGATAAGGGCCTACCGAGGCAAACAAACTGAGATAAATGGAAATTTCTGGACTGGTTGAGATTTTTCGGGTTCTGGTTTAGTTTAGAACAAATTAGAATTATCGATGCCGGTATTTAAAGAGACGACGACTGGCCAGGAGTTGAGTAGAGTAGTAAACAGAGTGAGTAAGCAGAGAACAGCTGAGCGAGTTGCAAGTTGTGAAACAAGAGTGTTGTTGTAAAACGAGAGTCAGCTGTGCTGATGTAATGACAGCTGTTTGTTATTGTCATCGACCTTGGAACTCTGGTGTGTATATGTGATGTAATGTTACGTGAGAATTGAACAGTGTATCTCTACGGAAATAATGGAGATTTTTAATTTCTGCAGCACGGCCTCTTAATTGTACGAACCCACAAAGTGACATTGGTGTCAGAAGTGGGATGACAACATCGCCTAGAAGATGGAAGAAATGGAGATCGAATTAACAACGAAGAAGGAAGCTGTAAATAGCAACTTGGCAGCGACGATGACCGCGAAGATAACCAACACCAGGAAGAACGGCCGGAAGTACGAGTAAGGCCCGGCGTGGCAAGGAGCACATCCGCGCCGTCTACACCACCTCCTCGAGTGACACTGCGCGCCGTCAGCCGACGGATGGATGACAGGCTCATCGCAGACGGTTGGGTACGAGGGAAGCCGTGCTGCATACTCGTAGACACCGGGGCAGCCGTGATAATCATCACACCTGACGTGACCAAGGGTTTGCGTCGAGGAAACCAAGCCGATCATACCAGCTAATGACGGCATCGGGCGACACCTTGCCCGTGGAGAGGGAGGCCCTGCTGCAGTTGACCTTGGGACGGAGAGCCGTGCGTCAGTGTGTATTTGCCGCGGAGGTGGCTGAGGAGGTGATACTGGCCCTCAGAAGCCACAAGATGACGGTCGACGACGACAGGAAGGTCCTGCCGCTCAATGAAGAAGAGGTCATACTCCGGCAACCCGAAGAACGCCTTGGAATCTGCAGGGTCATCTTCGTGGAAGACGTGGGTCCCCGCGAGAAAGAAGGTGGTCGTGACTGCGCGACTGGAAGGACAGCGAATGAAGAACATTGTTGCCGCGCCGAGAGGTGCCAGTGAGGCTGCTTAACCTAGCGGACATCGATCACGACGTCCAGGCCGGAACGGAGATGGTGACGTGTGAGCCCGTGGTAATCGTGACAGGAATCGACAAGACACAGGAGCCGGTGCTGACGCAACACCTGGGGCGCCGGCTGGAAGGCCTACTGGGGAGGGCGGCTGCTCACCTGACCGCAGAACAGCTCGAGAATGTTTGACAACTGCTGAGACAATACCAGCGCGTCTTCAGCCAAGGCAGAGAACTAGAAGTGTCAACCGGCGAGAGTTACTGGAGATAGTAAAGGGCTTGGAGCACTTCCACAAGTACCTGTACGGTCAGTCATTTCACCTGAGGACTGACCATTCCGCCCTAACTACTGAGCTTTAGAAACCTGGAAGGACAGACAGCATGTTCGGTCCAGAGGCTGCAGGAGTACGATTTCGCCTCTGAACATCATAGAGGGAAGAACCACGGTAACGCAGTCGCCATGTCCCGAAGACCCTGCCCAGAGGAGTGCGGCCAATGCACAAGAGTGGAAGAGAAGGAGCGTGCCGCAGCAGTCCGAGTAGTCACGGCAGTGCCTGCGGATGGCTGCGATAGCGCAGGCCTGAGGAGGGAGCAGCTGGCGGAAGCAGACTTGGAACCACTCTTGAGGAAAGTGGTGGCAGGGACAAGACCAACGTGGGTGGACATCGCACCGAGGAGCGCCACCTATAAGTCGTACTGGGCCCAATGGGACTCGCTGAAGATCAGACAGGTCGTGCTGTTCCAGGATGGGAATCGCCCGATGGGAAGACGCAGAGGGAGCAATTGGTACTTACCCGAAGTAAGGTCCCGGAGGTCTTGGGGGAAGTGCACGCCGGTACTTCGAAAAACTTCAACAGCCGTGGCAAGGATCGTATCAGGTGGTGAAGAGGACCAACGACGAGGTTTACCGCATCCAGAAGCTGCCCCGAAGGAAGATGTTGGTGGTACACCTGGATCGTCTGGCCCGCTACGATGGTGCTGTTCGGTACGACCAGCCTTAGGAAGGGAGCAGTGTCGCAAACTCGTATCTACGATCGCGTGGCTTGTTTACACAAAATAAACTGATAGGCGGACAGTGTGAAAACCAAGACCCCGCGGACAAATATAACAGGCAGATAAGGGTCTACCGAAAACCAAAATGAGATAAATGGAAATTTCTGGACTGATTGAGATTTTTCGGGTTCTGGTTTAGTTTAGAACAATCTAGAATTATCGATGCAGGTATTTAAAGAGACGGCGACTGGCCAGGAGTTGGGTAGAGTAATAAACAGAGTGAGTAAGCAGAGAACAGCTGAGCGAGTTACAAGTTGTGAAACAAGAGTTTTGTTGAGCTCTGCTGATGTTGTAATGAGAGCTGTTTGTTATTGTCATCGACCTTGGAACTCTGGTGTGTATATGTGATGTAATGTTGTTACGTGAGAATTGAACAGTGTATTTCGACAGAAATGAAGAACATTTAGAATTTCGGCTAATTCTACTTTTTATTCTAGAACCCACAAAGTACCTATATATATAGTTTTCAATGCAATGTTAATATTTGTTTACTATATACATTTGTAGGCTCCTTATGAATTTTCTAATGTTATTTTATTCTATTTTATTTCTGAGGTCAGTTTTTATGAATTTGTCACTGTTGTGCTTAAAGCTTAGCTAAGGTATCTGTTTTCTTTCTTTAGTGTTATGATTATGAATTACACAGCTTTTATTAAAACTAGTTTTTCCCTATATTTGAACAATGTCATAAACGCGTGTAAAAGGAAATTTCAGAGCTTTTAAGCTATACCATATAGTAGCAGCTATTATCACATTCATCAATGCTGAAATAACCATTTTCTGCATTCTCGAACTTTTAATCACATACAGGTAAATACCTAGATTGGACAAAGGAACTTAACAATATATTTCTCTGGTTCACTTTGATACAACTTTCATAAACTCTATCATTGCTGTAGTGGTGGAGTTTACTTTCTTAGTGCCATGCTGGATATCTGATCTGATATTAAATTTCTAAAGTACTCAATACATTCTAACGAACATAACTGTTTTACATAACTTAGGAGGAAGCTAATAATACATAAATTGGTCTCTAATTCCGAGCTTATGACTTTAATCTGAATTATTTAAATTTCCACTTTATCTGTTCCTGTTTTTATATATTGTGGGAAAGTGTTTCCATTCAAAAATAAGTTTATCATATATCCAATGAAATGCTTTGACATATTGGCAGAGCAGCTTTTAAGTCGATAATTTCAATGGCCAACTATGCCGAATGATTTGCTCTTCACGTTCTTTATTATAACAGTATTTGCTCTTCTGTTCTGGATGACATATGCTTTTCCCTGAATTTTTGTTCATTTTTATAATGTTGCTACCGCAGCAAAGCATCTATCAACAAATAATCATGACGAGCTCCAGAAACATGTTCTGAACTTCTAAATGTAGAAAGTTACGTAGCATCACAAAGTCAATTCATTAATAAATCTAAACAATTAGCTTATTACATACTTTAAAAACTGTGCTTATTCTTGTATTACACCCATAAGCAACACAACTTTTGGGGAAATTCTTATTTTGTATATGTGCGTGCTTCTCTCCCGCTCACCCTCCCCCCAACCTTCTGATATCTCGCCAGAGAAGCATAAAGAGACAGACCTCCGAACTGCGTTACTGAACAACCATCAAATAACAGAATCGTTGGGACTCCAATCCTGCCCAATTTCAACATGCGTTTAACTGAGCTTGCAATGAGTCCCATAAAGTCCTTCCGTTTTCTGTTGTTTGCATATTCACCTAATTATGCACTTTCCTCCTCCCTGATCAAGATCCGCAACAGCAGATGCCCAGAACAGAACTGTAAGAATGCGCTTTATACCCCGAAATTGTCTTGGAATTATTTCGCAGTTGAAACTACTAGAATAATCGTTTAAGGTGGCCAGTTTTTTCCCCTTTCTCTAGTTTGTCAGTTTTAATATTTTGGTAAGATTAGTTCCGTTATGGGGTTTCTCTCTCACATAGTTTAAGGTTTGATATTCAGGGCCTCCAAGAACTCATGTGCCACCGAGACTTAGAGGTTCTTGGGACACTTAGTTTCTTCTCGCGGTATTACCACTGATCCCGACCGTACTACCGCCTTGCATGAAGTATTGCCTCCAACGGTTCAGAGATGCGAGAGGCCGATTTACCAGTGTTTTGATGATGGCTCCTTTTTGTCTAGGATGATGGTTTGAGTTCTTGTTTAGGTAGCGGTCAGTGTGTGCAAAATTTCGGTAGACAGTGTGTCCAAGAGAGCCGTCGGCCTTCCTGTTGACCAGGACGTCCAGAAAGGCTAGCTGTCCATCCTTTTCTGTCTCCATTGTGAGCTGGATGCGGTGATTAATGCTACTGAGGTGTGAGAGGAAATCCTGAAGCGCTTCCTCCCCTTGGGGTCATATGACGAAGGTGTCATCCACATAGCGGAAGCAGACTGTCGACTTTAGAAGAGTAGAATTCAAGGCTGTAGAATCAAGCGATTCCATGAAAAAAAATTGCCACCACTGGACTCAGGGGACTGCCCATGGCAACACCATCTACTTGTTCGTAGTAATAGTGGTTCCATTGAAAATACGTTGTAGTGAGTACCTGCTAGAAGAGTGTAACTATATAGTCTGAAAAAATGTATTTGGGGAAGCGTGAGAGTTTCTTGGACCGGGGCCATGGTGAAAATTAAGACAATGTCGAAAATGATAAGAAGGTCATGTGGCTGTAGAGTGATACTTTGCAGTTTCTGGATGAAATGAGTGGTGTCTTTGATGTAGGAATGCGTGGAGCCGACGTGGGGCTGCAATAAGCCAGCTTTGCTTACCAAAGGCTAAGTAGGAGAACCAATTGCGCTGACAATGGGTCTTAGCGGAACATCAGGCTTGTGGATTTTCAGAAATCAGTAAAGTATAGGAGGCTGAGCTTCGATCTGGTGATGCGGCTTTTTTCTTCTGTTGGCAGGAAAGAATTCTTTACTAGCAGTTTGGTTTTATGTATAATCCGAGCTGTGGGATCACGTGGAAACATCCACTGTGTCCGGGTTTAGAAGATCCAGAATTTTTTGTTGATAGTCCTGTTGATCCAAAACAATGGTGGCGTTCCCCTTGTCTTCTGAGCAGAAAATGATATCTTCGTTGCTATTCAGGTTCTTCAAAGCGGTTCTCTCTTCGAAGTTTAAATTACTGAGCGGAGTCTTGGCATGCTGAAAATCCTAGCAGATTACAGTCGGATCTCGTCACCTGCTACTCTGGTTAGGCCCCGTAATCCTGCTTCACTGTTGGAGATGATGTCTTCAACTGGTAGAGTTGGTGTGACGATCGCATAGTTACCCCCTTTAGCAACTAATGAGGCTTCGGAAGGTGGAGTTGGTGATCAGATAATTTCACCACTATACGACTGGTGTCGAGAGTGGTGGCTGGTTTGTTCCCTGCCAAAAGGCGGTCAAACTTTCTCTTATGGCGCGCAGTAGTCTGTCTCTGGTGCTGAGTCATGGTGTTGTACGTAATCCTGTAAATGTTATCCCAATCATACTAGTGAAGTGAGTAGCCAATTATTGTTTGAAGCAAGTTCCCTTCTCGTCTGTTCTATGCGTTCTCGGTGCATGGCATGCTCAGAGCAGTTGTAGATTCGGTGACCGGCAAGTGTTTGAAAATGGCGTCTCTGTCTGGGGAATTTTGGAATAATTCCCAAGCACGGTAGCGTAGAAGTAAAGTAAGTGAGCACAGAAGATAAGATTTCTGCTTGCGTAGTGCTACTAGGCCACGAATAAGACGGACGAAATCCTTCTCCGAAGAAACTTCGACCACGCCATTGAAGATGTCCACCGCAGTTGTGGGCGAAACTATGTTACGCCAGCAGACAAGGGCGAAACAGCCAGGAAATAATTCTTCGTGAAAACTGATGTTTGTCACATAGTGTGTGTTCATGATTATTCTATGTAATTTAAAAATGAATTCTCCACTTAACCAGGAAAACGTTTTTCCTTTTTTCTCCTAATTAAACGCGTTTTATTGTCTTTTGCTCTTACAGTGAGAAATTACTCCGTTTATGTGAATGCTTTATTCTGAATTAATTTGCTGCTGGCTCACGTAGAACGTGTTTGGGCCCAAGGGAGAGGCCGGCGCAGTTCACATAATGTAATTGCTCCTTCCTTAAATCATGTTCTAAAAGTTCTGCCATCTGAGGATTTGTGTCATTAAAAAACGTTTCTAAAATTTCAAATTGGAGACATGCTGTTTGTTTTGGTGGTATACTCTTAGGACAGAATTACTGTGCAAGCTACTTTTACCATTATACAATTAACAAATTTTACTGAATTAAGTGCAAGGGATATTCTAATGAACATCAGCCTTTGTTTTCTCTGATAGGAGTGTGCTCAAGTACTCTTTTATTTAAGGTTCTAAGGCTTTCACGGCCGGTGTCAATACTAGTTGAAGTAAATTCCGGGCTTGTTGGCCGTGGTCCACTGGGCTCTATCTTATTCTTCTTCCCAGACGTTTCGTCTGCGACTACGGCAGACATCTTCAGTGGCAGTGGCGAGGTCGAAGTACTCTAGTGGGTATTTCAGCAGCGACTGTGCTGTTTGCACCGATCAAATGTAAGTCCTGTCTGCTATGGACTCATGTTTAAAGTTACTGATATCTACTCATTTACATTTTGAAATACAGAACAAATTAATTTAATCGTTTTATTTCGTTTGCATATTTCTTAATTAACACATGAATTCCAGTTAAAATCATATTTTTAGGTATATTTACCTCTGTTATGTCCATATTCCTGATTTCCTCTCTTTGCAAAGTTTGACTTGGTGCATATGCTATGCTTTCTTCATTCCTATACATATCAGTTGCACTGGCCATAACCTGCATTACATTTTTTCAGTTTTCTTACTTTGGTAAGATAATTTTCTGTAATTATCTCAAGATTTAGATCCTGTTTCTTATAACCTACAAGTTCACTATCACTAACATTTTCAAATATTTTCTGCACGAGTCTTCTTGCACAACAGTCGCTGTAAATTTGATTTTCATGTTCTTCTTTCTAGTTTTTCTTTGACAGCTGTATCTCAAAGTTCAACCATTATGGTTAAAATTCCTCTTTCACTTGTTTCCAGGGCAGCATATATGTTTTTGTTAAGTATCCACATTCTTTGATTTTCTAGTTGTATTTTGTTTCCATCCTACCTCGAGCTGAATTTCACTTTTTAATTGTGCATTTTCTGTCATAAATCTTATACTTCCTGGCCCTGCTTCATTTAGCTCTTTGTTTAGTATCTCTATTACCAGGCCACTTGATATATCCATTCTTGCAACCCATCGTCAGTGACCAGTTTGCATCTGTACATTCCTCAGGATTCTTTTGATACTCAACGTTATCTTCAATTATTGAACTTTACTCTTGTTTAAGCATTTTGTTGACCTTTTTGCACACTGCCGGTAGCCGCCATCTTCAGAAAAATGTATAGAGTTGTGCCAAAGATTGCCACACCATAAATAGACGCAAATATGATAATTTTGGAATGGCATAGCTGTAAGATATATCATGGCTACGACGCTTGCTTGGCCTTGTCAAATTACAATTGCGCCACCTTTGTTGTTTACCAGCGGAAGAAGCAAAAAGGAACGCAACTTAAAAGGATAGCCGCTAACTGCCATCACAATGCGGCTTTAACAGAGCCGCATTGTTAGAGCGCAAAAACCATTCGAGGTTCGGAGGAAGATCCGACAGTACCAGAAGCCTACAACCGAGGTTTCCGCCGGAAAAGGCATGCATTGCCCTACCTGGACTACAGGGCGGTTCCTCGAGCTCCAACTAGCACTATGTGTAGTGGCATATCGAAGGAGAAATCTACTACGTCCACAGGTTGTTCCTGGTAAGATACGGACGGTACAAGGCTGGTCGTTAGCCCAGAAAAGAAGGCAGCGTCACAGCGACGGTGTGTGCTTAGCCTGGAGAAATTAATGTGAGTAAAGCAATTGCACCACATTTATTGTTTGCCGACGGTAGAAGCAAAAAGAAAGCAACTTCCAAGAACAACCACCAGTTGACGTCACGAAGTGGGAAGCGAGCCGCATTTACACTGCGTTTCAACCTTTCGAGACCATTTGCAATATGGCAGAACGACAACATTCCACTTCGCGAAAATTCTCCCGCACACACCAACGTAAAAAAAGCAGTGCAAAACCTTTCTGAATTAGTTGTGTGAATTCTCTGAGCAGAGAAGTGTGTCGGTCTTCAGGAGCGGAGTACTTTCCGGCTCCGTGATGTGAACAATGCAGTGGGGCATTTCATGAGGAATGTCGAAATTTCTGCGTCAAGATTCATCAAGAAGGCAGTATAAGAGTAAACTTATGTGTCACTCAGAGAAATTACTAACAATGCATATTAGTGCAGGTAACAAAGACATAAAGAAACATTAAGAGAAATATGAGCTGAATCTTTCATGGCGGCGTATATTTTCTAGACGTTCTCGGGCTTCGAGCCAGGTAAGCAGATGTTGAGATCTGATGATGGGAGAGATGTACTCTCCCGAAACGTCGATGTCTCAACATCTGCTTACCTGGCTCGAAGCCCGAGAACGTCTAGAACATTAAAGAGAAGTGTTAACGCCGTGAATTTGTGTGAAAAGAGAAAGTGATAGGGCTAACAATTCTCGTAACAAATAAAGCCAGTTAAATGCAATTTCGTGTTGTCATTTTGTAATATGTTTAGCTAAACCCCAGTCAGGATCATCTGCAATCTGGCCTCTTCCCCGATTATGCTCACCCGGCAAGATGGTGAGTTTTGTAGATATTATGCTATCATTTTTCTATAAACGAATAGAACCGAAATAGTATGGATTGCTACAGGCTCTGAAAGTGGTCACATCAACTGTAAAAGGAACTCTTTTAAACAATTCTAGGTGAGGCTCTTCCCCTCCTCCCACATTCCGGTACTTCTTACTCAGATATTGAATGGATCCACACTCCAAAGTTTATTGGAAGATATAACAAGAACTTGAAGGACACCATATAAATCTTGGATTCAAAGGAAGACAAAGCTTTTCAACAAATAGCTTGAAACTGGCAGCATCCCAGAGAGATGGCAAGTCTTTGTTATTCGACATAAATGTTGTAATATAAGAGGTGTTCAAATGAAAATGTGCGAAACGGCGTAACAACTAAACTGCTTGCAATGTAAGTATACAATTTTGCGAGAATGTGGTAAGACATCTAGGAACGCAAATTTAGCGTCCGACGCGGTTGTGCTCATGTACGCATGCCCGCACATGACGCAGAAAAGAAGCCGGCAATTGTGTGTTCCGACCAGGGCAGTGCGAACGAGGACGTAATGATGTTCATTCAGCAAAGTTAGATGGTTGAGAAGCAACGAGGTGTTCTCAGGTGTCAAAACCGCGGAAGCAATTAAACCGGCCGATAGACATTAACAGTAGCCGTATGAGAAGAAGATACTGTGTTCGACACGCCACTGAGAACGTGGAGTGTCCGTTTTCGTGACGGCCGGGAGTCTTTGAGCGATGATCCGAAACCAGGCCAGGCAAACACGGTAATCAAGGCCGAACTCATTGGCCGAGTAAACGACGTGGTAAGGAATGATCAGCGTGTTGCAACGTGAATGCTGGCAGCGTTGGAACAATGGACGATTGTGCTCGACAGGTTGAGCTATCGGAAGGTGTGTGAGCAGTGGATGGTGAAGAAGCTCAGCAAACTGCAAAAGAAGCAGTGTATGGGCTAGCACTGAAACATCTGTTCCGATCATGAAGACCCCGTTTTCCTGATGACGAGAGCTGGTGCCATCACTTCAAAACAGAGACAAAGGAAACAGAATGGATTGAAAGAATGCGTTGTCATCTCTCCCTACAAAATTCAAAGCGATGCCCTCATCAGGCAAGGCCATGTTCAAATGTTTTTCAATTTCAGAGGTCCGATACTCATCAATTCCTTGTGAAGGAAAGGGACGGGAAGGGAAAGTAGCTTAATGGGTAGGAATGAATGGACGGAAACCAGGAGATCCGTGGTTCAAATCGCGGTCATAGAATTGAATTTTTCAAACTTTTCACACCTGTCAATCGATTAACCTAAATAATAAGAGTTTAACGATGAAGCCTGGAACTTGAGAGGGAAACATGAGGCTATAAGCAACTGTGAGAAAAAGTCAGAATATTTCTTCCCATGACCCCGACGGTCAAAACCCGGTGGACAAAAAAACTGAACTTGCCTAGATATAGGAAGGGTGAAAGACCAGGAAAGGCTGCGACACTTCATCTTGGGTCGTTTCGGGGGAAGCCGACGTAAAATGACGAGAAAGTGTGTTGGGGAGCAAGTTGTGATCTAAATATCCTATAAATAAACTGGTGGGAGAAGTCAAGGAAGCCTAATGCATTTCGAATTATACGCCGGATCCTGGGACAGAGTACACTTAGGCTCACCCGTACTGACAACCGAGAGAAATTCGCTAGCCCGGATCATAATCCACCTTTCCCTTATTGCATCATATGCCAATAGGATCCTTTCTAGCCACCTATTACCGCCTCAAATGGCATCCAACGTGTCTGAACCACCCGGCAGGCTTCCAGGACCACCAACATCTCCATCGAGACCATCACAGCGAGCACGAGACGACCGCCCGGAGACAACACCCGGAGCAACAGACGCCGAGAACGCGACGACCGCCCGGAGATATCACCCGGAGCGACAGCAGATGACCCCACGACATCGTAGACGTACGCCGTGGACGAGGTCGCGGAGCACGACGACAACAGGACAGCAGAACCACCACATCCGACGGAGGTTAACCCAAGCAACATCCCGAGTAAGTACCCTTTCCAAAGTCTTTCCACAGGAGGCAATCTCTGCTTAGGACCAACCTGGCAGTAACACTACAGATTGCGTAAAATTTATATGATCCTGAGAAGTGCAAGGGTAATTAACGCAGACATGGAGGAACAAATCCAGGAGCAGGTCGGAGACATCACTGTGCAAGAAATTAGTTCTGAGGCAACACTCAGACTCACGGCTATGATACAACAGATGCTCCAGCAGCTCCAAAGCAACCTAGAATCTAAATTGTCACAACAAAGCCAGAAAATAGAAACTAGGACGTCAGAACAAAGCCAGCAAATAGAAATTAAGATGTCAGAACATAGTCCGCAAATAGCAGAAAGAAACAGCATGTTAGAAAACAATTTAGAAAAAAAATTGCGGAATACTCAAACACATTGAAAAGGCAATTAGAAAGTAAAACATAAGAACAGAATAAGCAATGAGCAGAAATTAGGTTAGGGCAGGTCACTATAGAGGCAGAATTTTTAAACATGCGCACAGAAGTGCATGATACACAAAAGGACATGGAAACAATCAGGGAGCTACTTAACCAGATTTCACAGCATAGTGATAATGTACATGCCCAGTTGAGGGAGGAGATGCGAAACAACTGTGTCATAATACAAAATAGGCAAAAAGAAGCAGAAACTTCCACTCATAATGAACTGGTAGCAATTAAAGAAACCCTGAATCAGGCAGGCGCAGTTCAATGAACAACAAATAAAACGATTGAACACCATACACGTGAAATGGCAGTACTCAAAGAGGCCCTTAATGACTTAAAATATGTAACGACCAATCTCAGAGCAATGACGTTTCAGGTGTATCGACAAGACAGGGGCTGACGAACACGTGCCAAAACACATCTTCAACAGTACCTATGGATACATGTAATAGTGTTAGCCAAGGGAGCATATACAATAACTGTATAAACACAGGGTACACTCACTATTTTAATTTGTTAAATGAAATAACCGTGCCAACATTTGATGACGTGAGAAACAACGCGAAGCGTTACATAATGGACCTAGAGCCTTAGTTTCAGCTCAAGAACATCCCAGATGAATTTAAGATGGTCGTAGTTAAAAGAGGCTTACAGGGGCGGTCACTGACTTGGTTTAGACTAGCAGCTGGTGACCATACCAGTTACACAGACTTCAAACAACATTTCTTAACAAAATATTGGAATGGCGCCATACAGTATACTGTCAGGACTAACATAAATACAGGGAAATATACACACAGAGGACTAACCATGATGGATTACCTTCTAGACCTAACGCAATAAAGTAAAATGTTGGATCCTCCCATTCAACCTCAGGAATTTATTAGTTTTGTCAAACGACACTACCCAGAACAGATAAATCATTTAATCGTCGCACGGCCCAGCAAAATTAACGAGACAATCGAACTTTTGACGGCACTACAACCACCCATGACTGAACTGAACCCAGGACTACGAGATGACAGGACGTCGCAACATGACAAAACTTTAGTGGGACGAGGGAATACAACAATGGAAATGCCAGACATAACGACCAGACACATCCCAGAGATCGGTATAGAGACCAGGTACCCGCGTATGACCACAGAAGACACAATTGCCAGTATCACCAAATACAACCCCGAGAAAATCCTCAACATCTCCAAGGGCCGCGCCGTGGCTCAGTGGTTAGAACACTTGGCTCTCACCAAGGCGGCCCGGGTTCGAGCCCAGGCGACCGCAAAGTGAGATTTGTGGTGGACAACACGGCGCTGGGGCGGGTTTTTCTTCGGGATCTCCGGTTTCCCCCGCCATCTCATTCCACCGGTGCTCCATCTTCATCTCATGTATCATCGGTGTCATCGCCTGCGGTGCCCTATGTAGTAAAAGCGGGCGTTAAACACTGCACATTTCATTTCAACATCTCCAAGGATCACGAACACATCACATACATTTCATGCGCACACAATGACCATATCCAAGACGGCACGCCAATGACAGCCATATTACCAGAGATAGACAGGATGATATTTTTCAAAGACCGTACAAAAATGATTTACCCAGGGAAAATCTCGCAGGACGCAGATGAACCAATAACGCTCATGGCCATCATAACGGACCACACACGACGGACCAGCGGCCAGAACAAGCACCTCACGTAAAACAAGAGTCAACAAGAAAAGAAACACATAGGAGTAGGTCCCCAACGACAACTTACAACAATGGTGCAATGCCCAGACAAAAATGGTTTGCGAACCAGACATTTGTCCCAACCATCCTCACATCTCTAAACGGTGCAAGTAAGAGACACAATACGGAAAACCAAATTCGGGTAGGAGACCATTTCCTTTTTCTGCCTCGAGGTATGCTCAAAAAGATGGAAACACTAAAAATACAATGGCGCAACTACAGATACACGATGAGGATAAAGACATGACAGTTGGAAACAATACGGGAAACATGAACACAGAAACAATACAGCAAGACATAGCAGAGGTACCGCAAATAGAGATTACCATAGCAGATGAAACTTTCCAAGCAACGCTAGACACTGGAGCGACGGCATCTGTCTGTACTCTAAAATTCTTTAATCACTTGGAATCGAAAGGCATACTCCTACAAACGTTACCCACCAAAAATGTGTACGTACTAATGACCATAGGAAGACATAAACAACGCATACAAAAAAAAGTTATGATTCCATTAACTTTAGGCCAAAGTCGTGTACAAGTCATTTTTTTAATAATACCACATTTGGCTGTACAGGTTATTCTAGGAAGCGATTTCTTCCAAGCATTTCATACAAAGATTAACTATGCAGCCAGGACTTTAACCATTCGATGCGACAACGAAGAGTCTCCAATTCCGTTTTCCCAGCTGGAGGATCCCAACATGCAATTAACAGAAGCCGAAAACCAATTAGAGGAGGAACAATTTCTTGTTCAATTCATTAATGTAAGCAAATATATTTACCTTACAATCTTAATGACCGAGGAATTTGTTAACCCACATGTGAGTTGTAAAAGTTATGACTTGATAAATGGCAAGGGAACTGACCTAATGACCAGGGGCGAAGGAGCAAGCGTTTCCCCTGTCATGATAGAAATGAATGGCTCAATAACAGTGGGTGTAAACGACCCACCCCAACAGCTGGAGACAACGTACCCTTTCGAAACCGCACGCCAGGTTCTTGACCTAAATTTACAATTGCGTACCAAATTACAGGAGAAAGTGAATTGACTCACATACTTGGACGAAAGACAAAAAGAACCTTTTCTTCTGTTCTGTGGAAGAACAGAGCTGCTTTTACGGTAAAAACAGGCCTATATACATCCTTCTGATACGACTTTCAAATTCAAGAAGTAAAACCATGGCACTATAAATGCAGGAACATTCCACTAAATTTAAAACCAGCAGTAGAAGACGCCATTAGAGAAATGCTAGAACAAAAGATATTTTAAGAATCAAATACCCCCTACACAAACCCTCTCTGCATAGTGCGCAAAATCAATGGGAAAGCACACATAACTATCGACGACAGGCACCTGAACCAGTTTATAATGTCAGATATTTTCGGACCATTGACATGGAACAAATACTCACCAGCATCGGAAGCAAAAAATGGTTTTCTTCCATCGACTTGACAAACTCGTACCTACAAATCCCTATACGACAAGACGATAGACGAACGCATACAACATTTGGATTACGTCATTACAAAATTAAGATCAAACGTGCTGCCGTTGAACTGAGAGAAAACAAAATTCTTCCAGCAGGAAACCATATTCCTAGGATACGTCATTTCGGAGAAAGGTATTTCTCCAGATAAAGCAAGAATCCGAACAATGACAGAAATCCCTGCACCAAGAAACATAAGGCAGCTACACCGAGTATTTGGGCATATTCCAGTATGAGGCACGATTTCTAATTAATTACGCTAAAGAAGTAGCACCCCTTAGGGAGTTTTTAAAGAAAAGCGTAAGATAGCGCTGGACGAGCACACACCAAAAAGCACTCGAAAGAGTAAAAGAATTATTCGGACAAGCTATTTTATTGGAACGCCCACACACTGACAAACCCGACTACATGTACACGGACGCATGGATTTCTGGTTTCGGAGCAGTTCTGTGCCAAATAGATGACCAAGGTTGACAATAAGTCCGACACCTAGAAGCTTGATGCACACAGAGAAAATAGCATGTGTAACGAAACAGGAAATAGCAGCAATCTTTTTCGCTATGGAAAATTTCACATCTTTTATTGCAAAATCATAATATTTTCGGACCATGTGAGCCCATCATTCATTAAAAAGTGAAAATTAACAGGCAGAAAAGTCTCTAGATACATACACGAAATAATATCATATGATGTCCCCATCACATATATACCTGGAAACCAAAACATCTTTGCAGTCACGCTGTCTAGATGAAACACAAACGGAGACATTCCAGAATGCCAAGGCAACACAGTTGAAGTACAGATCCTAAGAATAGACACCCATCTAAACAAAATGTTAATCAAACAAGTAAACAACGTTCGACAACTCCAACAGGACCCCAAATTAGCAGAAATTTTCACAACGGCTCCAGATATTCAGAAGGACACGATGCGAGCATTTGGAAAACGCGACGGAATCCTGTATAAATTGCAAGGTAGACACCACCTAACATGGCGAACATACGCACCACGCGTATTAGAAAACTTAATTATTGACTCGTTTCATACAGCCATCATTCATGGAGGAACCGAGAAGACATGTGTGACAATCGGACAATACTTTTACATTCCTCAACTACAACATTAAGTTCGTCAACGCATAATTGCATGCATCATCTACCAGAAAGCAAGACCACTTATCGTGATATACGACACACCACCAGTTTCCATACTCCGCGACAAACCACTAGCATTGGTAACAATCGACTCACATGGACCATTACCTACGGGAACAGCAGGGATGAAATATATTTTCGTAATGGTGGACATATTCACAAAATGTGTGAAATGACACCCAATGAAGAAATTAACAAGTGTAGCCTGTGCAGCAAAGATCATAGAAGACTTTATACTCAAATACGGCAAAATGGGCGCCATTTTGGCAGATAACACGTCCATACAAAAGGGCAAACTATTTATAGATAAAATTAGAACTGCAGGCATAAAAATTTACTATTCAACAGCGTACCATCCAAAAAGTAATCCATGTGAAGGGACCATACGAGACTATTCCATCTTTTTACGCATCCTCACGTACAAAAAGAAACATACCTCGTGGGTTCCCCAATTACCCCTGACAGAACGTGTCATGAATAACACCATTAATCCAAAAACGGGAACCTCCTGAAGAAATACTCCCAGGGCTACCAATCGCCATTCGCACTAAGGAGCAAAGTGAAAGTCAACAGATCTTAAGAGCCTATGAGTGCTTGAGAGAACGCGCAGAAAACAGAAATAAAAAGAAGAAACGGTATAGGAAGAAAGGGACACCGCAGTTAGGAGAACAGGTGCTGATAAGAACGCATAACTAATCCTCGCTATTCACAAAGACATCACATAGACTGCATGTACTCTGGGAAGGACCAGCTGTGATCGTTGCTCAATACGATGACCGTTCTTTTGAGTTAGAAGATGTTAAGTCAAATAAAAAATTAGGCAGGTATAATTTATCTTTATTGAGACCCTTTGGAGAATTGGCCATTGCCAACGACGTGACCTGATGCATCCCGAAATCACTGACCTCATTAACTGTAAGGCACAAATTATTGTAAAGCTAACTGTTTGACGCAAATAGGACTGAAATATAGATACAGAGTCAAATTTTTGGGAAATAAGAACCCGAGCTTAAACCAAATGCTACCCTTGTCTACACAAAAGGAATATGGACACAATTGTAAAAAATACATTTACTGATACTCGAGTTACATATATGATTAAAAATAACAAAAAAAGTGTGATAGGTACGAAGAAAGAAATCTGTGCAAGATATGCACAAGTAAGACGCGTGTGATAGTGTACTGAATGTTAATTATCGACAATACTGCAATGAAAGTATAGAGTTCAAAAGACAAACATGCACTAACCTAATATGCCAATAAAAAAGTGAAAGGCAAAGCCATTGTTCTGAATGCCAAAAGAAAGCTTAGCCTTGCACAAGAAATGTAAAATACAAATAAACAAAACAAAATTTAAGGGCTTATATAACAATGTATATCAGAGTATTGCTATGTAACAATGCATTTAAGCATATGTGTATATCTATGTATATAATTTGTTCCTTGTTAAGTGTAAATGTAACAGCTCCCAAAAACTCCTTGCTCGCTCACACGTTGACGGCACACAGGACGATAGGAAGCAAGTTAGGAAGTAATCCAGATCAAATCATTTTTGTTAATTACCGTTTAGTGGGACTTTCGAAGGAATTTGCAATATTCCCAATAAAATAAGATTCTGGGCTGGCCCCGTAGCTCAGTCGGTAGAGCACCTGCCTACCGTGCTAGGGGTCCCGGGTTCGATTCCCGGCGGTGGGGGTGGGGATTTTTCTCCGACCAAGATAATTCCCCATCTTCCCCAGAGTCTGGAATTATGAATGAGAGTGTGAATGTGTGCGTGATATAATGATAAATAAACCCAAAGATAAGGAGTTAACACCTTCAGTATGTTCCAAAGGAGAACGGCCGCCGATATGACCATAGTAGTTAAATGGAACAAGCAAAAAAAAAAAAAAAAAAAAAAAAAAAAAAAAAAAATCCACCGAAGGGCATTTTGAGACGGAAGCATGAGGCTATAAGCAACTGTGAGAAAAATTCTGAATTATTTTAGTTAATTGATGGAAATTAATCATTTCTCCACACTAGCCGTATATAGGCTAAGATATTTGATGGATAGAGTCAACATGAAAAATTCAATGCCATGGCCGGGATTTGAACCACGGATCTCCTGGACGGAACCAGGAGATCCGTGGTTCAAATCCCGGCCATGGCATTGAATTTTTCATGTTGACTCTATCCATCAAAAGTCTGAATATTTCTTCCCATGACCCCGAGGGTCAAAACCTGGTGGGAAAAAATAACTGAACTTGCCTAGATATAGGAGGGGGTGAAAGACCAGGAAAGGCTTCGACACTTCATCCTGGGTCGTTTCGGGGAGGCTATAAGCAACTGTGAGAAAAGGTCAGAATATTTCTTTCCAGGACCCCGGGGGTCAAAACCCGGTGGACAAAAAAACTGAACTTGCCTAGTTATAGGAGGGGGTGAAAGACCAGGAAAGGCTGCGACGCTTCATCTTAGAACGTTTCGGGCGAAGGCGGCTTAAAGTGACGAGCAAGTGTGTTGGAGAGCAAGTTATGATCTAAATGTCCTATAAATAAACTGGTGGGAGAAGTCAAGGAAGCCTAGAGTATTTCGACTTAAACGCCGGACCCTGGGACAGAGTACACTTAGGCTCACTCGTACTGACAACCGAGAGAAATTCGCTAGTCCGGAGCACAATCGGTCTTTCCCTTATTGCATCCTACACCAATAGGATCCTTTATATCCACCGATTACTGCCTCGAACTCAAGTACTTACAATAGTAAGTCGCCACTAACGGTGTACCTCGAATACGAGAGCTTCTAGTGGTTTACCGGGAAGATATGTATGAGTCAACTGGAGAATTTAATGTCAGGACGACACGTAGGCCATGGTAGCTCAATGGGTAAGAGTGACTGGACGTAAACCAGGAGATCCATGGTTCAAATCCCGACCATGGCATTGAATGTTTCAGGATACAGTGGTGTTTAAGAAGTCAGCGTTGTATGTAGCTGATGCACCTAATGTAAAATTTAGCACAGAAGCGGTGCAGAGGGAAAGTGTGTGTATGCGAAACTCCATACAAGAAGGAAGGGAGGGTAACAAGAAATCTAGAGCGTCTAGGAGACCTGGCTAAATATTAATAATAAGCCAAAATTGCTACTTGTTAAAAGTGAAATTTCACTAAGTTTAGTGTGAATTTGATTGTCACTGTTATATTACAGTTATGTTTGTGCTATGTGGTTTATTTATTTTATTATAATTTGATACTACGTTCACTAGAGTATCAAATATGAGTTCATCAACAGTCGGTCAGTGCTAAGAAGCAAAAGCCTGAATGTGAGTCATCATTTGCTAAGGAAAAGAGGTATTCTCCGTTTCAGGAAATGGAACATTCAGATGAAAATGTGAGTACAGTTTCAAATCATAATTTTGACAATACAAGCAAACCTCCGCCTATTTATATAACCAATTTGGTTAACATCAACTTCATTTCCGCACTGAGTAACCTAAAATTTGGACCCTTCGGACATATAACAGTCAGTGATAAAAAAAGTCAAACTAATATGTGAGACAGCTGAAGGTTACAGATCCGCAGGCAGCTATCTAGCAAGCAACAAAGCTGAATGTTATACATTCCAGATGAAAAATGAAAGAAACTTCCCGGTTGAAATCAGAGAGCGGCATCGCTCATGTGACACGACCATGATAATGAAATGCAAGAGTCAGGTTTTAATCCAGCTCAAATGATTCCGGTTCACCACCCAATTACCAATGTGCCTGTGTCATTAATCTTTGTAGATATTAAACCTAGTGTTACCAATGTAAAAATATACGACATAAACCGTCTATACAATACTGTGGTAAAAACAGAACCACCCAAACCTAGACGCCATACAATTCAATGCACTGTCAACCTTATGGCCATAGCAAAAGCTATTGTCACAGATCTACGCGCTGTATAAAATGCGATGGAATGCATTCCAAAGCAAAATGCTCTAAAAGCCCCAATGCTGCTTTCGTTTGTGTGAACTGCAAAGGAAATTAAACTACAGAGGTTGCCATAAACACACAGAACTTCAAAACTTTTAGCAATAAGCCCTAACAGGATACTCAGGCGATAATCCAACAACACAGTTCGCCAAAAGGATTGAAGAGGAGAACGTTGGAAAGGTCTGTGGACCACATTTTGCCTCACAAGCACCGCCGTGCCTCCACCAGGTCGCCCTTGGCGTCCGTGCGGTAACAAGTAAAGCCCGGGACTCGGAAACGGGAATCTGGACGCAGATGCGTTTCACAGACAAGGATGACATCCAGAGCGTACTCCCGAGCAAAGTGCAGAAGTTCACTCCCCTGACCATCCAGACCACAAGCATTCTGCCGAGGAATGGCAGAAGTCAGGAGTGTGAGACCTTTTCATGAGGACTAGTACTTTGCTGGCCGGATCTGGAGCAGAAATGAGTTTGACTAGCAACTCGCAAAAACGCTGCCCGTGGGTCAGCAGAGTCTGCTATATCCACATCAGCAATTGAGAGAAGTCTAGTTCAACAACTGCGGGGATGGTGTGGAGAGGATGACCTGACAGGTGCAGCCTGCCTACAGCCCGTGCATCCCTCGGCTGACGTCGTTGCAAGGAGGACACTTGCCGCTCCGCCAACCGGTAATCAGCCTGGGGCTCGCCTGCAGGCCCGCTCACTACGCTAGGTCGTGAAGTATGTGCTTGTGGCGACTGGGCCCGTGACTGTTTGCGTGTTGTGTGTTGGCGTGTGTGTGGTGTCTCTCGAGACATATTTGGGACTCTCGGGGCCTTTGCACCACTTGGGCGAGCGTTGTAGCCTTCTCCTCTTCTTTCTGATTTGGCTCTCTCTGAATGGCCGTAGCTCTAAGCCTTGGCCAATCGCTGGTGCTTCTAGAAGGCGGTAAGCCTTGCCCTCGGCTGGTAGGTGCTGTTGGTGCCTGTTGTGGCCTAACGGTCTGCTTCGGCCTTCTGGCGGCAATAACCGCCTTTCGGACCGGCAGCCTCCGTAGCATGCCACATGCTCGCCCTTGCAATTTGCGCATGTAGGTACCTCTGTGGTGGACCCGGACACTCCTCCTTTATGTGGGCTTCGCCGCACCTCAAGCAACGAAGGTTACGGCGGCAGAAGTGGCTAGAGTGATTTAAGCCCTAGCAACGGTGACATTGGGGGGGACCGCCAGGGCTCCTGACATGTTCCAAAGTTATACTGAGGTAACAGATGGTTTTGACACCATCCAGTTTGCCCTCAGGGACTTAGCTTGCTCCACTATTATTAAGAATAGGGGATTGGGATGGGGCCAGATTGGCCCTCTGGAGCTGGCTTTGTGAGTTGCTTTACTACTCTTGGGGAAATGTCCTGACGTCGGAGGTCGTCCTCAATATCCCCCACAGAGGTATCCACTGGGAGGCCCCGGATAACCCTGCGTATGCCCTCGAGCCTTATCAAGGCCGAAGGTAAAATAGGGCACGGACTTGCTATCAAAAGCCCTCATCAGCAATTGGTAGTCTTCCACGCTCTTGGCCTGGAAGACAAATCTGCTTTTACGCCTACTCACCAGGCATGACCCCGAGGGGGTCGGCATGACTTCCTTTAGGAAGCCGACCAGCCCCTTGAAGTCATCCACGATGATAGGGGGGATGTGTCGTCTTGGTGGCTCCCTAATCCTGGGTCCACCAGTAGATGGCACATCAGAAGCAGTTCTTCTCTTCCTCCGAGAAGTGACCTGAAATTCTGCTTCGTCGACATCCGTGTCGATGTTCGACGAGCTAGCCTCGGAATCACTTTCCATTGTGTATGGATGAAGGTGGGGAGCCTCGGCTCCGTTGAAAAGGCCTGCTTCAGTAGAGCGGGTGTGCTGGGAGAGCCCTCCAAACTCTTATTTATATGCGAGCAGCTGTTCTCGAGGTCCTCGAAATCTGACGAAACAATACGAATCCTCACGAAGCCTCACTTGAGGGGGTCTTTTTCTCGCTCTGTTGTTCTCTCTCTATCTCTGGACATGGATTGGGCGCTATGTGTCTCCTTCACTCCGCGCTTCCTTCTCTCTCTCTCTCTCTCTCTCTC
>CM060951.1:134319706-134519706 GCA_030765055.1 Mantis religiosa
AGGGGAGTGATCGGAGAGTCTTACAGCCCTTGGTGTTCCCTATAGACCTGGTGAAGAAGAACGGCGAGCTACGCTTCTGCGTGGATTGCAGAAAGCTGAACGCAGTCACCAAGAAGGACTGCTTCCCCTTAACCAGGATTGACGACAAACTGGACACGCTTGCTGGTGCGCAATGGTTCTCGACCCTGGACCTGAAGTCGGGTTACTGGCAGGTGGCTCTAGTTTCGACAGATAAAGAGAAGACTGCATTCCCGACAGGCCAAGCGCTTTGGCAGTTCACTAGTTCACAGTTATGCCCTTTTGTCTCTGCAACGTACCAACTACCCTCCAACACCTCATGGAGTCAGTAATGAGAGGATTGACATATGACACATCCCTGCTCTACCTGGACATCATCGTCATCGGAGAGACATTCGAAGACTATCTGGACATGAGCAAGATGCTTTAGAGACTGCAGGTGACCAAATTGAAACTGAACCCAAAGAAGTGCCAGCTCTTCCGCAAGGAAGTCAATACTTGAGCCACATAGTCTCACCAGCCGGAGTGGCCGCAGACCTGGAAAAGACAGAGGCTGTGAGAGATTGGCCTCACCTGAAGGATAAGCGAAAATTGCGCCATTTACTGGGTCTGTGCAGTTATTACCGCCGCTTCATAAAGGGCTTCTCCAAAATCACCAAGCCCCTCACTCACCTGACAGAACAACATCGGCCTTATGTGTGGACGGAGGATGTCAAAGGCGCTTTTCAGCACCTGAAGACACTTCGCAGTGCTCCAATTTTGGGATTCCCACAACCAAGCGGCGCCTTCATTGTGAACACCGATACCAGCAACCATTGCATTGGAGGCGTCCTATCCCAAGTCCAGGATGGCCATGAGCGTATAATAGCCTACTACAGCAAGACGCTGTACAGGGCAGAGAACTACTGCGTCACCAGGCGAGAGCTGCTGGAGAGTGAAGACCTTGGAGCACTTCCACAATTACCAAGTACCTCTATGGTCAGCTACTCCACCTGAGGACTGACCACTCCGCCCTAATTTAGTTACATAGCTTTAGAAACCTGGAGGACAAGACAGCCCGTTAGGTCCACCAATTGCAGGAGTACGACTTCATCTCCTGTGCTGTATATGCTGGACCAACATCAGGTACTAAGTCCTGATCAATTTGGTTTCCGGAGACCGCATTCCACAACATATCAGCTCCTTCGCCTTGTGAAGGAAGTGGTTAAAGAGTGCAACAATCAGCATTACGTTGCAGCCCTCTTCCTCGACGTTTCCAGAGCCTTCGATTCTGTCTGGCACGAAGGCCTCCTAGACCACCTCATTCATTATAGCAACCCATCCTATCTCACACGCCTAATACACCATTACCTTCAAAACCGATCCTTTGTAGTCACGAAGGACGACATCCTGTCCCAACCCTACGCCATAAGCACAAGAGTACCTCAAGATAGTGTCCTTGAGCCCCTGCTTTTCCTTGCATATGAATACACTTTCAACCCTAAATGGCTGCAACCTCTACCTATTTACCGACGATACTGCCCTAACAACAGCGTCAAAACGACATGTTAACGCAGTGCAGCGGACACAGATATTTGCGAATATACTGTATGCCTGTTTTGTGACCTGGTGGTTAAAACTAAATGCCACTAAGTCCCAAGCCGTCACCTTTACACGGTGAGCACTACAGCACGTACCCAACCTACGTCTAGGAGATGCAGATGTACCCTGTTCAACACAGGCAACATACCTTGGTGTTCTTGTGGACATGCGCCTTACATGGAAAGAGCACATAACAGCTGCGGTTAACAAAGTCAGTAGAAGGATGGCCATGTTGTATGCTCTATACAACCACAAATCACCAATCGCTCTTCGTATCAAACTCCTACTATACAAACAAGTACTAAGGCCTGTTTTTTACCTACGCCTGCCAAGTCTGGGGTGCTGCAGCTAAAACACACCTCTCCAAACTCCAACTCCTTCAAAACCATTACCTTCGGTCTGCAGTCGCAGCCAACTGGAATATCCCAAATGTCAATATCCATTCAGACCCATCCTTCCATAATTTCCATTCTAAGCTCCCAAACAGTTTCAACAACCTGATCCGAGTACTAGGAGAATATCATCTCGACCCTGGAGAAACATATAAGAAACTCAGACTTGTGCTAGGACCTTCATTAAATTCAGAACTCCTACATATTCTTATATTACCATTCCATCTTTACCCTAATCAAGCACTCAAATCCGTAACTTAAATACCACCATTAACCCACCGTCATTTACATAAATGAAGCCCTCTCAATGCCAGTAAGGGACCTTGTCCCGGTATGGCAATAGTCGAAGGACCCTCCATTGCGGAGGAGGACCCTCCTTCAACGACCTCAAGGCTGTGTGTAGTGGGGTATGATGAGGGCCAAGTGAATCCCCCTCTAATAAATACAATTTCGGCTAAGAAAAAAACTACACATTTCGCAAAAAAGATCCACGAGGAAGGTAAAGGACTGTTTCGACCATAATCCTGAAAACCCAATATTTTTAGCTCAAACAGCTTTCCTAATTCAAATAAATCAAGTACTAATGTATACAAATATAATAATTTGTAACTTGAGAAACTTCAATTATATTTCAAGAAATGATGACTGTATTTCTTACAAATTGAAAAGGATCGCTATTTCGAGAATAAATAAGCCACATCATCAGCTTAAACCATCAACAAACTCCTTATTAACGTTACCGTCGCTAGATATCTCTATGTTTTAGTACTAGCAACATCTGAAAATGAAACAAATTTAAAAACAGAATCAACTGCCAAAAGCCATTACGAGCCATTACGAGTTTATTTTTTAAAATAAACATCTTTTCCCAAACCATGAAATCTATCGCAGCATTTAATTGATTTAATAATTCAACTTCTGGATTTATTTCATGGTTAAATGAACAAAAAATTAATTTTAATATAAAATATTAATAGATAGTTAATATAGATAGATTTAATGGTTTGGGAAAACATATTTATTTCAAAAAATAAATATCGCGTAATGCATTTTGAAATACTGGTAGTTGTATGTGTTTTTAAATTTGTTTCATTTTCAGATGTTGGTAGTACTAAAATAAACACAGTGACATCTAAAGACGGTAACGTTAACGACGAGTTTGTTGATGGCTTGAGCTGATGATGTGGATGATTTATTCAATAAATCGCGATCCTATTCAATTTGTAAGAAATACGGTCATCATTTCTTAAAAGATAAATGAAGTTTTTTAAGTTCCAATTTATTATATTTGTATTACATTTGACGGTAACGTTAACGAGTTTGTTGATGGTTCGAGCTGATGATGTGGATGATTTATTCACTAAATCGTGATCCTATTCAATTTGTAAGAAATACGGTCATCATTTCTTAAAACATAAGTAAAGTTTTTTAAGTTCCAATTTATTATATTTGTATATATTTGTTTGCTTCACTGTTAATAGCCTCATATTTTAAGTATTTGAAAGTACTAATATATTTTAACAATACATCCTGATGTAAGCACTATAGTGAGCATCACTATTGATTGTCATATATGCTTGTACGTATATTTGTAATTACTTAGACCTGGAACGTAAATGTTTGATATCACGTGATAAAAGAATTACTTAGAATAAGACAAGGTGTTTGTTAAATTCGAGAAAGAGCAAACAGTACTACACTTCTTACTGGCCTAGAATGCTGCATCGCAAAACGTTGGATCGTCACATTATATGTTTGCTTATGAATGGTTCGTCCTGCGCCATAGCGTAGCGAGCTAAGGCAGAATGCCTTTGGTCCCTGGTCACGGAAAACGGCACCGGTTCGATTCCACCCCGGGGGGTGCGGATGTTAAGTCCTGGGTATAGAACCGGTGCCCACTCAGCATCGTGAGGAAAGTGACGAGCTTACTCTAGGAAGTCGGCAGTCGGTTTGGTAGGCCTTGGCCCTCTTAGGGCTGTCGCACCAGGTATTTTTATGAATGTTTCGCACCTCTAATTTACCCTAGAGCAGTGTTTATCAACCCTCTGTAGGAGGGTCGTGAGAGGTCGAGAGAATTCAGTAAAAAAATCAACAAATTTTAAAAAGGTAGATGTATTAAGAAAAAGTTAACAAAATGATACTTGCTAAGTTATTTATACAAACACATTAACAAAACATAATAAATAAATAAATAAATAAATAAATAAATAAATAAATAAATAAATAAATAAATAAATAAATAAATAAATAAATAAATAAATAAATAAATAAATAAATAAATAAATAAATAAATAAATAAATAAATAAATAAATAAATAAATAAATAAATAAATAAATAAATAAATAAATAAATAAATAAATAAATAAATAAATAAATAAATAAATAAATAAATAAATAAATAAATAAATAAATAAATAAATAAATAAATAAATAAATAAATAAATAAATAAATAAATAAATAAATAAATAAATAAATAAATAAATAAATAAATAAATAAATAAATAAATAAATAAATAAATAAATAAATAAGTAGGTAGGTAGGTAGGTGGGTAGGTGGGTAGGTGGGTAGGTGGGTAGGTGGGTAGGTGGGTAGGTAGGTAGGTAGGTAGGTAGGTAGGTAGGTAGGTAGGTAGGTAGGTAGGTAGGTAGGTGGGTAGGTGGGTAGGTGGGTAGGTGGGTAGGTGGGTAGGTAGGTGGGTAGGTAGGTAGGTGGGTAGGTGGGTAGGTGGGTAGGTAGGTAGGTAGGTAGGTAGGTAGGTAGGTAGGTAGGTGGGTAGGTGGGTAGGTGGGTAGGTGGGTAGGTGGGTAGGTAGGTAGGTAGGCAGGTAGGCAGGTGGGCAGGTAGGCAGGCAGGCAGGTAGACAGGCAGGCAGGCAGATAGGCAGGTAGGCAGGTAGGCAGGTAGGTAGGTAGGCAGGCAGGCAGGTAGACAGGCAGGCAGGCAGGTAGGCAGGTAGACAGGCAGGCAGGCAGGTAGGTAGGTAGGTAGGCTGGTAGGCAGGCACGCAGGTAGACAGGCAGGCAGGTAGGCAGGCAGGGAGGCAGGGAGGTAGGTAGGTAAATAATAAATAAATAAATAAATAAATAAATAAATAAATAAATAAATAAATAAATAAATAAATAAATAAATAAATAAATAAATAAATAAATAAATAAATAAATAAATAAATAAATAAATAAATAAATAAATAAATAAATAAATAAATAAATAAATAAATAAATAAATAAATAAATAAATAAATAAATAAATAAATAAATAAATAAATAAATAAATAAATAAATAAATAAATAAATAAATAAATAAATAAATAAATAAATAAATAAATAAATAAATAAATAAATAAATAAATAAATAAATAAATAAATAAATAAATAAATAAATAAATAAATAAATAAATAAATAAATAAATAAATAAATAAATAAATAAATAAATAAATAAATAAATAAATAAATAAATAAATAAATAAATAAATAAATAAATAAAACCATCGAGTACTCGTTCATTTTCATGTGAAGGTTGCGCTTGCATTTGTTCAGTCAACTTCTCCCATCCGCATCCGCATCCGCGCATCCGCTTTTGCAACATTAAGTATTAAATGGTTTTCCAAATTTAAGTGATTTCTTAGTTTACTTTTTATTTGGACCATTGAGAAAAATGCCAACGAGGTAAGAAATGGAATCAAACGCTTCAGAGCCGCAATTGTTAATTTCTGGTATTCTTTTTTTCTTTTTAACCAAAAGGCATCCAAACTTTCATACTTGAATTCCAAATGGAACATCCCATCAACAGATAATTCCAGCAGATCGTCTTTCAGCTTAGTTGCCATATTTTCCTCATTTATAGCTGCATTTATAAACGGATTTAAGATCCATCTCTGCCCAGTGCTATCCGATATATCTTGCACTGAGAAGTAATTACACAATTCTTTCTTCAAATTATTGAACCTATTTTCGTACCAGATCTATATGAGTTGATGTTTATCTCTCTTCCGACTTCTTCAATGAGCGACTGTATCGACGAAAATGAATCAAAGTTGTTTTGATTTATAGATGATGACCACAATTTAATTTTTTATAAAGTCATGCAGTTTGTGTTTTGCTGTAATGACATAACCCGCCCTTGAAAACTTTTATTCAAGTTATTTAAATGTTCAAATAGATCAAAAAGAAAAGCTAATTTCAAAAGGAATCCCGGGTTGGAAAGGAATTCAGAGTAATGTTACTTGGCTTCCTGTAAATATACTAATAGTTCATCGCGAAGTTCCATCTCTGGTCAGTACTTTGCCTTTTGAAAACCACCTAACCTCTGTATGGTAAAGCAAATTGCGGTGTAGTGACCCCATATCTTTACAAATGTTTCGAAACAACTGGGTCTGCAACGCTTTTCCATTAATAAAATGCACAATTTTAATAATAATATTTATTGTATAATAATGTATTTTATAATAATGTATTCCTGTGGCAAGATTTTGGCTGCAAGAGCTTGGCGATGAAGAAAGCAATGCATCCAACAAGCGTTTGGCATCTGCTCTTTCAATTAAGCAATAAATCCACTCTTCGTAACAGTCATGGCTTTTGCTCCGTCACCACAAAATGCAATGCATTTCTGTGCCTAATCGATATTAATATCTTGCGTAGCTTCAAGGAACATGTCATACAAGCACTGACCTGTAGTATTCATGGGAAGTGCCTTGCAAAATAGTATTTCTTCCATTAATACTTCACTGGATTCAAAACGCACAAAAGCTACAAACTGCGCACAACCCGTAATATTCGTTGATTCATCAAATTGCAAGGACACAAAAGAACTTCTCTTTACTTTTTCTATGACTTGATCACGAATGTCAGTCGCCACATTGCTTATCCCCCGTTGGATGATATTGTCAGAGAGAGGTATACTTTTGAGCTTTTCGTCCTGTTGCTTGCCAAACATAATCGCTGCTAAATCTAGAGCAGCTGGTAAAATCAAATTTTTGGCAATACTGTGAGGTTTTCCTGATTTAGCCACACGAAAAGCTACTCGATAGCTAGCGAGCAATGCTTTCTCATTTCGGTTGGACATTTGTCCTATAGCAGTTTTTTGATATTCAAGAGCTCTTAATTTTCGCTCAAAAATTCCACGGATTTATTTATTTATTTATTTTTACTTTTTTGTTTATTTTTCAATAGGATGTTTGGTGTTTAGATGGCATACCAACTTCGATGGCTTCATGCTTTCTCATGATGAAATTTCCAAGCAAATTACACACTGGAGTTTATTTTCATTCACGGTAAACCATAATTTCAAATAATTGTCGTCATAAAGACAGTTTTTCTTTATTCCAATACTCCCGCTAAACGTTGATGGTTCTGCTGATCTTTTCAGATATTTATCCATTTTCAATTATAACAAACAATTCAAATAAATAGTAATACACAAGTGATTCTCGCTCTTCACACAACGAAACAGCAGACGACACGACCGCGCGTGTAACACGCTAACAAATCACTTTATAATTACTCCAACTCAAAGGCACCTTACACACAGTTCGTATAACCTCGTAGTTTCTCTTCCACTAATCGCGGTCTTGCTTCCAATTCCACTTGCTTCGCGGTCTTGCACTCAACTGCCTTGGCAACGCAACGCAACGCACGTACTGACAGGCTGTTAACAGCCAGAAGGCTTTTGCTGCGTATCCACCCAGGTTTTGGGTCTGACCGCAGGTTGAAAATTTTGATGATACAGGATGGGGTGGGATTATTTTGATGAGGAATTTTTCAAGGTGGTTTTTTGCTCCTCTGTTTTGTACAGGATGCCAAACCTCTTTTCTTTTACACCCCGGTGTTTTATTTGATTAAAATTGGGGTAAATATTTTAGCCAAACAGCTCATTTGAAGATTATGGAGTTCAGCTTTTGCTGCTGTTTGGATTAACTCCTTGGTTACCTCGGGTGCCCGCATGCCATACGGGGTACCCGGTAAAGCCTGAAGCGGCGTCTCGTAGCGTCGTAATCTCCTAGAAACTGAACCAGGGCGCTTCTGTGAGCTGGAATTTTGTCGCCCGGCGCCTAATTTCGTCACTGGCTTGGCTGCGGTAGACAGCCCTATTTATAGACCAGGGTATTCTAGCGAGAATCATTTCGAAGCGTAACGAAACGTCTCGAAACTTGTGGAGCTTTCGCGGAATCTGTACTAGGTCCTTGTGTTACCAAAGGATGGCGCTGGAAATCTCGACCCTAACAATATGTATTTGTTTATTAGTTATCAATTGGCCACAAATTCGATTTAAAATTATATGTTTTACGTACTTAATAGTACATGTATATCCGAATCCTAATAACGCAAAGGTTAAAATATTTATATGGATTATATATCTTTAATATACATAAAAAAGGGTTGGGGTCGCGAAATATATTTTGATACTAGGGCGTCGTGTAATGAAAAAGATTGAAAAATACTGCTCTAGAGGGTTCAAGTTAAAAGTATACAGCTGTTCTTCTTTTCAAAAATCAGGGAAAATTCTATCAGTTGAATCTACTTGCAATTGAAGTGTGTCATGAGGTAATCCGCCTTCTACCTTTACACTGCAAGTGCAATCCAATTAGGTTAATGTGGACTCAAGTTATGTTGCAAACAGAAATAATACTTTTAAACTGACTGCCATTGAATGATTTATTCACAAAGAAATTCACAAAGTAACTCAAGACTGGGGAAACTTCATGAGACATTTAGAAACACTCCTATACGACCTTTTGTAAAGAAATAGCACATAACCAGATTTTGGAGCCTATCATCATAAATTTGCAGCACTTAAATAATAAAGGCAGTGACAATGACAAATTGTCTCTTGACATAAGCGACATTCACAGCTGTGTGCATGAGCCACTTGCAGTTCCATTGGATTAGAAAAATGCGTAATTCATAAACTATAATTAAATTATAGCATTTAAAACATTTAATTACTTATAATTATTTGTTTGGCATGTAATTATTTATATTTACCTTGTAAAATTAATTTTGACAAACGCTGCCACCAGGCCTTGCCCTAAGCAGTGAAGTGAAAAATTAAATAAATAAGTAAATAAATAAATAAATATGTAAGTAGGTAGGTACGTAGGTAGGTAAGTAAGTAGGTAAGTAAATAAATAAATAATATATATAAATATATATTATATATAATATAATATAATAATATTATATATAATATATAAATAAATAACTATAATGTAATATAATATGTGAATATCCATGTTGCAATTGTGATTTCAAAATCTGCATTATTATAAAAGTTTGGAAAATTCAGTTTGGGTTTCCTTACATCTAGTGCCAAGGAGACCTGCATGGTCTAGTATAGTGTGCAAGAGAGACGGAAATATGAAAAGAGTAGGGATGAAGAGGTGGCAATGCGGAGTGCGCTAATGCTTCTGATTTGCTGCATTGCAGAACACTTCCCATTTGAAAAACATATCTAGTGCAACAGCAAGTTATGACTGGACTTGGGACTTCTATGACTCGGTTTGTTGTGCGTGCATGCTATGAGAATTGAAAGAGGGGCCTGGTTTAATTCCAGTAAGCTGGCTTAGGGGTACACAAAAGTGCTAACAAACTGCTTTAATAAATCAATATTAAATTATTTCACCGTTTTCAGAATCCTTCAGTAGAAGCAGATGTATAACAAAACACATTTTGAATAATAAAGTAAAATAAATTACTTTTGTAATATAAAATAAATGCCTAATCTTCAATTGTTCACTTATTACCGTGTATAACAACATACATTTTTTAGTTTTTCGAAGGTGACCTTCGCTCAAGCAATATTTGCAGTTTGAAAAAGTTTCTTCAACATCAGACGATGTAACAGGTACAAACATATAATACTGCAGATCATATTGCCTTGTAAGCGCTGTTTCCTTATGCGCTTGCAAATTATTTTTAATGTTTACCCTTTTTAAATAGCCAGGGTTTTTCTCAAGTACGGTTTTAATTTTGTTTTTTATTTTATCCATGACAGGTCCAGAAGCTGCTGAATCTATTTGTTGAGCTAATTCTTCTATGAGCCCTATGGTATGAGGCATTTTATTACCTCTCTTTTCTAGCCGAACAATGGTTTTGGACAGGTCTGAATAACTGCTTCTGATGTTGAGCAAATCTGCGAGTAATTTGCTTGAAATGAAGGACTCAGCGGCTCGTACTGCAGAACTGTGCTCGTTATCTAACACACTAAGAATTTCAGTACCTACCATTTCGCCAGGTGCCCCAGCGAGTTGTAACCGGCTAAGGAGATAAATTGATGTTACGCGCCATTTCTTTAAATTTACGTTTTCTGCTTGGAGCTTTCAAAAATATCTCTTACGTTTGCAATGAAACTGGCTATCTGACTGTAACTTTTGATAATTTCCTCGCTACACGATGGAACCCGTACGCCAGACAGGTCAAATGTAACATGTTGGGATACATGTTCTGAAGGTCCTTGCCTGCTTTTATCACATAACTTGCAGTATCGGTGATGGAAAGGAGTACATTATCTACATTTATTCCTGCTCGATACAAAAGCGTCATGCATGTTTTAAGTATGTCTCCAATTGTTGCATGGTCCACCTTTGCGCTAATTTCTGATGTTAATAGAAATGTTGATCCTGGTTTGTCTGGCAATAGCGTCCCCACGACATTTGTAACACACCTGTCAACAGAATTTCGGTTTTATTAATAGAAATCCACAGTTTTGCAATTCTTTTTCGTATTTGCGATGTCATCATTATAACATTGTAGTAATTCGCGTTTAGTATACTTTTGTATGAAGTACCTAAAATGTGTATTTTCTACTGTGTGTATCGGTATATTTGCACACACCATCATCTTACAAAGGTCCAGAAAAATTAGGACTGAGACGGTGAAGTTATTACACTTGGCACTGCTTGTTCCTCAACCTCTGCTTTTTCAAAAATCCTTGCTTGATGGTTCTTTGTGTTGCAGTGCTGTCTCAGTCATTTGGGTTTAATGCCCTTAATTTCTACATAGCGTACTTTACATTGAATATTTTCTGCCTTTTGTGTGAAAATATCACCTCTTGCTAACTCTTCGCCTATCGTGCGTTTACACCCTTTTGACATTTATGTTCTTCGCTGTCAGAGAACAAATCACTGTCTGCAAACACTGCCACTCTCCCACTAACGGCAGCGCGTGCACGGCCTTGAGCATTTTGACGCTTGGCGTAGTAGGTTGCATTACGTCACGTAGTACTTAACTTTGTTCTTCTTCGGGGATCCTAAAAGTCCTAACTCCGATTATGACCATGAAGAAAATGTTCTATCATTGCAGAAGAAACAAGTGTAGCCATGACAACAGCCATGAGAATTCTTTTTTTAAATGAATATTCTCTAACATAGGTCATATTGGACATTGAATGGAATAGGTGAAATGATGCTCAAATGAGCCCAGAGTCCATAGAGCTTAGAGTAACCTGATATTTACCTTTCAGGATTTAAAAAAAATAAAAACATAGCCTGCCTGAAATTCAAACTTGGGACCTCTTGAAAATGAGGTAGACATATGCATAACAAAACTATGATACTGTTAACAGAAATAATACCTAAAGAGGGAACAAAATATAATCATACTACTGCACAAGAAGCAAGCAAAAAACAAAAAAACAAAAAAGAATGTGATAAACAGCTACAGA
Organism: Mantis religiosa; assembly: GCA_030765055.1. Taxonomy (NCBI): domain Eukaryota; kingdom Metazoa; phylum Arthropoda; class Insecta; order Mantodea; family Mantidae; genus Mantis; species Mantis religiosa. Next base: position 134,331,359 of record CM060951.1, read on the forward strand.
CCGATGGACCCTCTGAGCAACTGACATGCATGATTTATATATATTTCTGCCAAATATTCATAAATCTTTTATGGAAATAAAAACCAAGTGACTGAGTTTCTACACAGAGTCAACCAGGAGAAAACCCTAAATGAAAAAATGAAAAATACAAGACAATAGCAAACTGTACATTGTACTTATGGACTGCATCAAAGCTTTTAACTCAGTACAGCATAAATTTGTCCAGAAAGTCCTGAAAGAACAAACGATATACCCAAAGTACATCAGATTACTTGCTGAAGTGTACAAAGGCAATGAGGCAAAAATAAGAAAGAAAGAGGCAGAAGTGTTACAACATATGTTCAATAACTTAAATAGCATTAACATGAATGTAGGACTGAAGATAAACCCCATCAAGATCAAAGTAATGACCGGAAGCACAGAGGAAGAGTCAACATCAATGGTGGTAAGAGATACTTAGGACAATTAGCATTTCATATGAACATAGAGAAAGAGTAGTCAAAGAAGAATCGGCCATTCCTGAAAAAAAGTGGTGCTGACAGACAGAATAGACGAGACGAGTCTAAAAGCATAAGTGCTGGAGAGCTGTGTTCTACTAGTGGCACTATACAGCAATCAAACTTTATCATTAAATGGGAGAAAGTGCATGATACAAACATGTCAAAGAAGGAAGTGATCCATATAGCAGAATACCCCAAAAGGAAGTGGGATGGACTATGCAAGAAAGGAAGGAACACGATGGACTCACTTAAGGATCCCCAGACCAAAAGGGGAGGCAGAGTACCATATGGGTAGATAACTTCACACAGCAAGCAGGAAAACAATGGTCAAGACAGATGAGGAACAGGAATCAGTGAAAAGAACTAGCTAACAACAAACTCATAGACAGCAAAATGTGATCAAGTACAACAAAAGTAATGTTAAAAATTAGCTGTAGCTAATAAAGTGTCAGTGAATAAATCAAAGTAGAAAAAGAGAAACCCCAGGCAAAAAATGTATTCTTTAGGAATAGGTCCTCTACCAAGTATACTTGAGTTGCCCTTTCGTTGGAAGCCCATAAGCAATGTTACAGACTAAATTCTCAATTGCTGTTTTCTAGAATTACACATATTATAGAGCAGAATTTAGATGGTGTAAATGACCATTTAGCAGTTCAATATTATCTTACAGATAGCTGTGCAGTTTGGAATAAACCTCTCTTAGACATTACTCCATGATTAGGTTCCAAATTAGGTTGGCTGGTGTCTAATGTTAAGCAGTTGCCAATGAAGCCACTCTCTCTTGCACTCCAGTATTTTGATATTATGTTGGTTTATTGAAATAAAGGTTGGGCAACAAAATAGGTGGTTTCCATCCATATCTTCTTTAAGTGTACAGACAGGACACACAGGAGATCTCACTATATCAATCCTGAATAAATGTTTAGTGAGATCTTCATGGCCTACTAGAAGTCTAAAAGTTGTTGTTGTTTTCAAATGCTAGGCTTTGGCAATGAAGCCATTAGCTCTCTTGCTCTCCAATATTTCTGTGTAGTAGATCCGGCAAGTGGGACTTCACAGGTTAAAAGATGTTCTTTAGTCAGTTCCTTTTTCTTGTTGCACAGAGGACAATTTGGACCTGTATAAATTCCTATTATGTGTGTTTGGCCAAATAATCATGTTCCGTAAGTAATCTAAAATTTGCTACTGCAGCTTCATGTGGGATTTCTGAAATAATTTCTGGATTTTTAATTAAAATGTTCCATGTTTTATTTTTGGCTTTGTTAGATATAGATTGTTTTTTTTTATATTTTCTTTTGATTAATTCTTTTATGGATGTAAAGGGTAGGTTTTTACTTTTGTTCTGAATTAAATTTGCACCTTTTTGGCAAGAAAATCAGCTGATTCATTTCCAGCAGTTCCACAATGTGCAGGTATCCACTGTAATATAATTCTTTTCTGTAGTTTTTGAAGTTGCTGGATCATTTTGTGACATTCTTTAATTTGGATTGACCTCATTTTATATGAACTTATTGCATATAATGATGCTTTAGAATCAGACAGTATGACAGCATTTTTCAATTTATCTATTCTGTATAGAAGGTGTTGGAGTGAAATATGAATAGCCGTTACTTCTGCATTAAAATTTGTTGTGTGGTATCCTGCTGGTTGATAGAATGAGAACAGTGCACACTTAATTCCTGCTCCTGAGTTGTTGTCCAAGTTAGATCCATCTTTGTAGATATGTAACCATTCTTCAAGTGGATATCCATTGTTCAGAGTTTCTAATGCTGGTGCTTTTAGTACAGGTTTGGAAGTTTCAGATTTTGTAACTATTTGTTCTAAATCTAATTGAATATTAATTGGTTCAAAAGTCAGTGGATTTTCTTTGATTAAAATGTTTTATTTAGAATTAGGAAGATTCAGATCTGTTTTTAATTCCATAACTTTTTGTAGGAAACTTGTGTTTTCATCTTGATTGGTTGTAGTAATCTTTTCTCCCATTTTGTTGTTTTTAACCACTACATTTTTTTCATGTATTAGTGCCTGCTCCTCTAAAGTTAGATGAATTGGATAGTTCCGAGTTAAGGCTTGCATGGCCGTGATTGGAGTTGATATTGCTGCACTGGTTATTAGTCACAGGGCCTGATTTTGGCATACTTCTAGGTGATTTATGTTAGAACAGTTTGCTGTAATTATTACCTCTACATTATAAAGAAGTATTGGCTTGATGAATGTTTAGTATGTGGTGTTCAGTGTCTCCCGATTACTCCCCCACTTGACTCCAGCTAATCTTTTCAAAAGTTTAAAAGTTGCTACAGAGGATTTTCTTAGTAGTGTATTGCTTCAAGTCATGCTGTTACATAAATTTTCCCATAGTTTTCCATTCGTTTGTGATCAATTACCTTCCTTAATATTTTAATTATATGTTAATATAATTATTCTCTTGATAGAGTGATAACTTAGTGGCTGGGGTTCGATTCCCGTGGCCATCCTACCTGACCCATGGTTTTTTTTGGGGGGGGGGGTTTCTAGCTTGCCAGATGAATGATGGGTATGTTAATTACATCCCCAGAATTTCCTGTCCCTCCATGTCATCTTCATTATCATTTCACTTCATCTCTCATGCGGTGGTCTTTTTCAGGGTAGAAGTGTCGGCGGGAGTCTTGGCGCTGTCGTAACCCCTTGAGTCAACCATCCTCTATCGAACCTCGCCTCATCCTTCCTTCCGGAGATGCCGCACTTGGAGCATAGGTACAATAAACTACAGGTTTCAGTAATTCCCTCCATAGTAATCCTAATCTTAGTGGCTTAAATAAATTTTATCTAAGTTTACTGTCTATTTTGGCTAGAAAGTCAGCTGTTTCATTACCATGCATTCTGCAATTGACTGGTATCCATGGAAGTATTAATCTTTTATTTAAATTAATGGTTTTATGATTTTACAGCATTCTGAAATATTTAGGTCTTTAGGTGCTATATCAGATGTTATGAGTATTATAAGCTGCTTTAGGGTCAGATAATAGTACAACTTTTTCAAATTTATTTATGTGATGTAGAAGATTTTGTAAGCTCTGAAGTATTACCAAAATTACTCCTTCAAAATTTGTAGCATTTAAGCTTAATCTTTTGTAGAAAGAGAAAAGTGGGCATATCTCACCAATGCCATTACTACCATGGCAGGATTTTTTAAATTTATTACTTCTAGCATCATTTGTTTCAAGACACATTAAGAAGTTTCAGATTTTGTAACTTCTACAACTAACTGTACATAGTGTTCAATATCAAACAGCTCTGAAGTGTTGATACTTGTTTGTATGTTTTATTTTAAATAAGGAAGATTTAATTTTTGTTTGATTTGTTTGACTTTACTAAGAAAACTTTGTTGACCTTTTAAGTTTACTTGTGATTTACTTTTTTTGTCAGTCATTATAAAGTAGTTTTCTATGATGGCTTCTTTTTCAATGTCAGGATCAAGTCTTGGATTATTTGTTAAAATTTGTAATACTGGAGTAGAGGCAGTGAATTATGGTGTATGGTGCTGTGGAGACCATCAATCATATATATAACGAATGAGCTCTTCCAATATTAAAAACTGTAATTGAAGATTATAACTATGAACAACGATAATTAAAATGTTGGTTTGCCCATATGTTCTGTAACAACACAGAAAGTTAAAACAGCAGAATCATCACTTTAGAAGAAAGCTATTCCATTGAAAAAACTATATGTAGTCGATTTTTAACACTCTGTTACTTATATTTTTATATTATTGAGGTACTAGTTTCCAAAGCTGTTGCTTATATTTACAACCTAGAAGGTCCAACTATCCTCTGTTGTGTTGTTGTTGTCGTCGTCTACTGCTGTCTTCACTCTGATAGTGGAACTATGAACTTCTTTATCAAATTATCGAATGGTGGGATTTCAAAGTGCATTACTTGGTCCTCATATCAGTTTGATTTCGGTTAGCACCCTTTTGATAATTTTGGACCTGGGTCAAGGTCATGATTTTCATTCCATGAATGAAATGCTACTGCTGACTTATCTTCCTGTTTCAATTTGGTTTCTAAAATGGTCTTTGACTTCGGTTTTTAGGTTTCTTTTAGTTTGACTGTGTCGCAGCTTTCACAATCCTTACAATTTATTTGGTATGATTGGGGGGATTTCATCTTTTGTTTTTAAATTCAACAAATTGAACACTAAGTGTCTAATTGTAGGTGCCAAGATGATATTTTGTTCTTTAAAGATCTTTTTGAACTTAATAAATGCTTTTGGGTAGCACGTGAATCCCATGAATATTGTCAGGGCAACGTGTACAAAATGTTCAGCACGGAGAGATAACAAACGGATAGTGTATCACGGAGATAGAGAGCCTGCATAAGCAGATACACATAGCGCGGAGATAAAAGGCATGCCAAAACAGATAGTGAGGTAAATGGAACATTCTAGAGATATCTTGATTGACAGAGAACAGTCGATTTCTTCCTTGTTACAGAATTTTCAAGAAAGGTCTAGTAATATGATTCGTGGTATATATAAGGAAGACGTGACTCACCAAGGGACAGTTGTAAAGTAGTAAACGTAGTCGTAAACCGGAGTTGTAACAAGAGTGTTGTAAACAGTGGAAGTTGAGTAAGCTCTAAATTGTGGTCAACGACCTTGGTAGATTGTTATGGTGTGTGTGAAATAATGCTGCTACTGAAGGATTGAACAGAGTGTATTTCTACGGAAATAAAGAACATTTTGAATTTCTGCAAGTTGGACTTTGAATTCTACGAACCCACAAAGGCACAATTGGTGTCAGGAAGTGGAACATTCAGCAATGGACGTGGCATTGGAAAAGATTTTAGAGAAGATGATGGAAATGAAGGCCGAACTGATCTCGGAAATGAAAGCGGCAAATAATAGCCTGGCCGCGGAACTAACGGAAATGAAGATGGCGACTGACACCCTCACTGCGAAGACGGAAGCTGCAAATAGCGAAGATGGTCGAGTTAACCAAGCAAATGAAAGTGGCGAACGATAGCCTGGCAATAGAAATGAAGGCTGCGAACGAAGTCCTCGCCGCCAAATTTGAAGAGCAGTTGGCCGGCGTAAAGGAGGACGTCACGGAGTTGGGCGAGCGCGCCGAAGACCTGGCGAGCCGCGTTAATGACCTGGAGGGAAAGGCCGAAAGCAATGCCAAATCCCTGAAAACCATGGTAGAGAACATCGTCGGCAGGATGTTAAAGGACTTGAAGGCCGATGCGCTGGGACGCGACACAACTAATGCGCGCGTCAAACATCCTAAATACGACGGCGCGACAATTTTCGAATTCTTCCGCCGCCACTTCGACACAGTGGCGAAGCAAAACAAGTTGTCACCGAAGGAAGAAGGCGCACAGCTAATAGCCAGCCTCCAGAGACAGGTCGCAAAAGTTCTGGAAAGGGGTCCACACAGCGGCGGCGCCTAAGGACATCTGGGAACCCTAAAGAACCGCTTCGCAAACCACCGCTTAGATGCAGCATACCGCAGCCAACTGAAGTCAAGGTCGCAGCAGCCAGGGGAGACGCTGCAGAAGTTCGCCCTGGCAATTGAGCTGCTGGCTAGCAAAGCCATAGTCGACCTCCCACCAGAGTTCCACTCCCGGGAAGCCGTCTACACATTCGTTGACGGGGCACGAGACACGGAGATTTGTCAGCGCCTAATGCTCGACGATTACAAAACTATCCATGAGGCGCTAATGGCAGAATTGAGGATGGAGGCCACGAAAGCGATAGCTACCCCGACATTCCAGAACAAGGAGTATCCGCTATAATGAAGACAAAAGACCAGTCGAGGGATGCCGGCAAAGACCAAGTGGCGTATGATGGGGGTGTGGACAGCTGGGACACCTGGAGAGAGACTGGCCACACCAGAAAGAGCATCCGGAAAACGAGTAAGGTCCGTCGTTGCGAGGGGCACGTCGGAGCCATCACCACCATCCTCTCGAGTAATACTACACGCCGTCAGTCGCGGGATGGATGACAACCTCATCCCGGACGGTTGGGTGAGAGGGAAGCCGTGCCGCGTGCACGTTAACACCGAGGTAGCTCTGACGGTCATCAGATTTGACATAGCCAGGGGTTTTCCGTCAAGAAAGCCAAGCCAACCATACCAGCTTATGACGGCATCGGGTGACACCCTGCCTGTGGAGAAGGAGGCCTAACAGAATTTGACCTTGGGACAGAGTGTCGTGAGGTGATACTGGGATGGAAGCCCTCAGGGGCACGAGGCGACGGTCGAAGTCGGCAGGAAGGTCCTGCGGCTCAACGGAGAAGAGATCATACTCGGCAACCCGAAGAGCGCCTTGGAATCTGCAAGTCATCTTAAAGGAAGACGTGGTTGTCCCCGCAAGAAGTGCGGTGGGGATGACGGCGCGACTGGAAGACCAGCGGACGAAGAACATGATGGTGGACCAGAAGATGCCTGTGTAAGGACTCCGTGTAGCCAGGACATTATTGCCGTGCCAAGAGGAGGTGCCAGTTAGGCTGCTCAATCTGACAGACACCGATAACGACATCCAGGCCGAGACGGTGTTGGGGACGTACGAGCCCCTGGCCACCGTAACAGGTTCGACAACTGCTGAGACGATACCAGCGCGTCTTTGGTCAAGGTAACAGTGACTACGGCCATACGGACAAAGTGCTTCATCGCATCGACACCGGAGATGTCCAGCCTATTCGGCAGCCACCTAGACGCGTTCCGCTGGCGAAACAAGGGGTGGTAAGGGTCCTAGAGTATATGAAATCTAGGGGAGTGATTCAAGAGCCTGATAGCACTTGGTGTTGCCCTGTGGTTCTGGTGAAGAAAAAGAACGGCGAGCTACGCTCCTGCGTGGACTGCAGGAAGCTGAATGCTGTCATCAGGAAGGATTGCTTCCCCTTACCGCAGATTGACGACACCATGGACACCTTGCTGTTGCGGAGTGGTTCTCGACCCTGGATCTGAAATCGGGTTATTGGCAGGTAGCTTTGGACCAGAGAGATAAGGAGAAAACTGCTTTCTCGACGGGCAAAGGACTTTGGCAGTTTACAGTTTTGCCCTCTGGCCTTTGTAACGCACTAGCTACCTTCCAGCGCCTCATGGAGTCAGTGATGAGAGGACTGGTTTATGACGCCTGCCTGCTATTTCTGGACATCATCGTCGGTAAGACCCTCGAAGACCATCTCGAAAACTGAGCAGGGTGTTACAGAGACTATAGGCAACCAACTTGAAGCTGAACGCGAAGAAGTGCCAGCACTTCCGCAAGGAAGTTTCTTCCTTGGGCCACATAGTCTCAGCAACCGGAGTGGCCACAGACCCGGAGAAGACGCAGGTTGACAGAGATTGGTCTCGCCCGAAGGAGAAACGAGAGTTGCGCAGCTTCTTGGGGCTGTGAACTTATTACAGCCGTTTCTTAAAGGGGTTCTCCAACATCGCAAAACCCCTCACCCGCCTGACAGAGGAACGCCGAACTTATGTTTTTGACGGAGGACGGCGAAGGCACTTTCCAGCACCTGAAGAAGACACTGTGCGGTGCTCCTATTTTGGGAATCCAACAACCAGGGGGCGCGTTCATTGTAGACACCGACGCCAGCGACCATTGCATTGGAGGCGTCCTATCACAAGTCTAGGACGGCCACGATCGGGTGACAGCCTACTACAGCAAGACGCTATCCAAGGCAGAGAAGAACTACTGCGTCACCCGGCGAGAGTTAATGCCAGTGGTAAAGACCTTGAAGCACTTCCACAAGTATCTGTACGACCAGACATTCCACCTGAGGACTGACCACTCCGCTCTAACCTGGCTACTAAGCTTTAGAAGCCTGGAAGGACACACAGCACGTTGGGTCCAGCGGCTGCAGGAGTACAACTTCACCTCTGAACATCGTAGAGGGCAGAGCCACGGCAACGCAGACGCCATATCCCGAAGACCCTGCCCAGTAGAGTGCGGCCAGTGCACAGGATTGGAAGAGAAGGGGCGTGCTGCAGCTGTCAGAGTGGTCAGGGCACTGCCTGCAGATGGCTGGGATAGCGCAGGCCTGAGGAGGGAGCAGCTGGTGGATGCAGACTTGGAGTCACTGCTGAGAGAATTGGAGGCAGGGACAAGACCAACTTGGGAGGACATCGCATCAAGGAGCGCCACATAAAAGTCCTATTGGGCCCATGGGACTCACTGAAGACAAGAGAGGTTGTGCTGTTCCGGGTATGAGAATCGCCTGAAGACGCTGCCATCGTTGAAGACGCAAAGAGAAGAGTTGGTACTTCCCCGAAGTAAGGTCCCGGAGGTCTTGGAGGAAGTGCACACCGGTACTTTAGGACACCTGGGAACAAACCGAACGATCAACAACCTTCGACAGTGCTGAGGCTCTGAGCAAACGCTGAGAGATGGTGCCATGTGTCACGTATGCGCGGTGATTCGCGAACCCCGGACTAGGAGCCGGGGTCGCATGCTGCAGTACAACGTCGGAGCTCCATTCGAAATGATCGCCGTCGACATAGCTGGACAATTCCCAGTGTCCGACTGAGGCAACAAGTACCTAATGGTGGTCGTGGACTACTTCACCAAGTGGCCGGAGGTGTATGCAATCCCGAACCAGGATGCAAAGGCAATCAGAGACTGCCTCTTGGAGCAGGTGTTCTGACCATTTGGGGTGCCGTTAGATCTCCACAGCGACCAGGGTACCAATTTCGAGTCCACCCTAAAGAAGGAGGCACTAGAAGGACTTGGGATTAACAAGATCCGCACAATACCTTTGCATCCCCAGTCGGACGGCATGGTCGAATGGTACATCAAGACCTTAGAAGAATACCTAAGGAAGATCATGGCCAGCCATCAGCAAGACTGGGACGTCAAGGTGCCACGGCTCTTACTGGCCTACCGCTCGTCGACACACACCACTGAGATGACGTCAAGCCAGCTTAATGTTCCAAAGAGAGTTACGCCTCCCGTGTGACCTGGGAGCTCCCTGGACGCAAAACAGCCAGCAACCGAGTATGTGGAGAACCTGGTGGACTATCTCCACGAATTTCATGAGATGGCTCGCCAAAACATCCAGAAGGCGTGCAAATGCATGAAGACCCCATACGACGGGTAAGGCGACAGCCAAGGGTTCCAGCAAGGTCACCTGGTCTGGTTGTATCGCCCTACCCGGATCATGGGACGATGCCCGAAACTTCAACAATCATGGTTAGGACCGTACCGGGTGGAGAAGGGGATTAATGACGTGGTCTGCCGCATCCAGAAGGTACCCCGAGGAAAGATGTTGGTGGTACACCTGGATCGTCTGGCCCGCAGGATGGTGCTGTTCGGGACGGTCAGCCTTGAGGAGGGAGCAGTGTTGCGGCGACGTGTACAAAATGTTCGGCGCGGAAAGATAAGAGACGGATAGTGCAACACGGAGATAAAGAGCCTGCATAAGCAAATAAACATAAAGCGGAGATAAAAGGCATGCCAAAACAGATAGTGATGTAAATGGAACATTCTAGTGATATCTTGATTGACAGAGAACAGTCGATTTCTTGTTTGCTATAGAATAATCGAGAAATGTTTAATAATATGATTCGTGCTAAATCGCCGTAAATCGCAAAGGGACACCTGTAAAGTAGTAAACGTATTGGTAAACAGGAGTTGTAACAAGAGTGCTGCTGTAAACAGTGGAAGTTGAGTAAGGCCTTTGTTGTGGCCAACAACCTTGGTAGATTGTGATGGGAATGTGGCGTAATGCTGCTACTGAAGGATTGAACAGAGGTATTTCTACGAAAATAAAGAACAGTTTGAAGTTGGACTTTTAATTCTACGAACCCACAAAGTCAAAATATGCTGAGCCAAAGTTTAGTCAAACAGAACATACAAAACACTAAACACTGCAGCAGCTTCTAAAATACTTAGAAATATAACTTAAAAAAAAAAAAAAAAAAAAAAAAACTTTTGATAAGCTTTATCAGGAGTAAATGAAATGTGATTTCAAAACCACCTATTAATTAGCAAAATTATGCTTTGTAATAAAATATAACAGTAGAAGGATAACTAATTGAAAGTTGTGGTGTTTCACACATACATTATGTATCTATATCAAACAATATAGAAATAACAATTACCACCACCACCGCTGCCGCCGCCACCACCACTACTACCACCACCACCAGCACCACCACCACCACCGCCGCCGCCGCCGCCACCGTAAAACTTTTTTCATGGCAGAGGTATGAGATTCATATAAGAAGACCTCTGAAAGAAACTCTTCATATAAGAAAATCTAAAGTAACAGCCACATGTAAAATAGTTAATTCGATTATTTTTGGGAGGGAGGATATCATGCTCCATATATTTCATATATGTTCACAGTTTACCGTTTGATTATGAATAGAAATTTGGGATCTTATTATTACGAATCAAACCAACATAAATGTGTTTACCAAAGTTACAATAAAGATCCATGGTTCAAATCCTTGCTATGGCATTGACTTTTTCAGTATGACTCCACCCTTCTCTGCAATGATAAGTTCACTTGAGAATTTTCATCAAGTGTTCATTTCCTTAAGTATCTAACCATCAAAGGAACAATTAAAAATTAAATATCCTAGTTATGATTTCAATGTTAATGTTACTAGTCAGATGTAAATATCTAAACAGTTACTTACACTTATAGCCAGAGGCAAGAGTTTTTTGTTTTTAACGATTTTTTCGCGAATTTTTCCTTTTTTCGATAATAATATTTTTTAGCGATAAATGAGAAATGTTCTATTATTTTTAGTCTGCATATAAAAATTTACATATTTTTTTTCAAATTGCATAAGTATAGCTTTAATTTAACATCCAGGTCTTCATAGCATGAAGCTAGAAGTCATGAAAAAATGTTTACAAATTTAACAAAAGCAAGATAAAATTTAACACTTAACAAAGCCAATACAATGACATCACGCGCAGTGAAATAACAGCTACCACAGTTACCACATCGTGTTCCGAAATGTCCGAAAGTTGAAAAACGAATACGAACAAAACCTCACTGAAAACCACCTAGATTTAGAAGCTAAAAGTGTTCCAATTGCCTGTACTGACACGCTGGTCTAGCTGGTTTAATTCAGTAAAACTACTGCAAGCTATTTTGATGCATTGTCGATTTCTTTTCCAAAAGAAAAGCTTTCAGTTTATGTGCAAAATTTGTTAAATGATCATTTTTGCGATGTCAAGTGCTGCAATACTGTAAAGGTACAACAACAACAACAATATTTGTTTATGAAAATTGCAGACTGTTAACAGATCCAATATAAGAACTTCAATAAAAAAAAAAAAAAAAAAAAAAAACCTGTGACTCAGCTTATTTTATCCCAAACTAGCTCGCTGAGAACCAAATCTGAAATATTAGAGAGTGATCACCTTGGAAACAGAGTAAGTGCACTTGTAGATCATATCATGGATCCCAGTGTTAGAAAAGCAGTAGAAGAGTATAAATTAAACTCCATTATCAAAAGAAACTGATGATGTAATAACCATAAAAGCTATATCATTTGTTTGAACCTTCTAGGCTAGTTACTAAATCAAGTATAGGTGACTTAGCTCATGTAATGGCAGCATTTGAACAACTAAATGCATTTAAAACCAGTGGTATTACTTGTGATTGTGATTTGCTTCCTCGTACAAAGAGCTCTGTGACATTGTTGAACAGCAAAGCTATTATGGTAACGATAACAGATTAGATGTAACAGCACTCCTGGCATTGAAGGAAAAAGCTGATTCTTGCCGCAATATCTGTGAAAAGTCCCTGCAATGTCTTTGGTTGCCGATGTCAAACGCTAACAATGAGAAATTTTTCTCTACATATACCTTAGTTGAGACAGACTACAGAACAAGTATGAAAAGCGAAAATATCACAACTTGTTATATGCTACAGTTCGGCGATACCTGATGTGTGATATTTGATCTTATTCATGTTACCTACTATCTGCTGATTTCGAATAAAATGTTTTAATTTGGAAAAAAGGGATTTTAACAATTGTGCTACTCTAGTTACCCGTTTCTTTTCATTTTCACCATGTCATTACTCATTAATTCTTCCGCAAAAATTTGCGCAAAATTAATATGAATTTATTGTAAAAAGAACCAGAAAACACAACCAAATAAGATTATTATGATTATGATTATTATTATTATTATTATTATTATTATTATTATTATTATTATTATTATTATTATTATTATTATTATTATTATTATTATTATTATTGTTGTTGTAATTTACGTCCTCCAACGTAATTTACGTCGGCCGATGAATGAAATGGGTGAAACGATGCTCAATGCGTCCGGGGTTACCCGACATTCATCTTCCAGGATAAGAAAAACCCCTGGAAAAACCTTATCCAGGTAACTCAAGCTGACCGAGATTCGAACTCGGGACCTCTTGAACGTGAAGCAGACATGCTACCATCTACGCTACCGAGGCGGGCAAATTATTAATGCGAATTTTACAAATAATTGTCATCACAAAATCTTACCTCTGCTTATAGCATTTTAGAACAGAAAAATCTCTCAAGTAAAGTAAATTTAATTTTCTTGTAAAGCATTGGTTATACTCACTGTAGCTGATTTAATGACCATGTTCTTTAGACGATGACCCTCATCACATATAAGAAGATCAAAAGGTACTTTAGAAATATGTTCAAAGCACCGAACAAACATTTCGTAGGAAACTAAAATTACAGGAATCTTTAGAAAATGTGCATAGTCCTTTGGCCTGCTTTTCTGAAATATAAACAAAGGAACAAAATTTGAAATGAGATATAATGTTTACAACAAACAATAATTTTCATGCTTAATTTGTAAGCGTATCATCATTCAATATTTTCTTACATTATTTTTTTAATCAAATATTGCTAGATTCCTGCAATTGGGGTTGAATTGCAGGAGAAATATATAGACAACTGAGATATGAATTTGAAAGTTGAGATCTTGCATGGATGCTCACTAAAGTGTAATTCCTGAATGGATTAAAGAACAACTTTGCAGAAAGATGCAATTTTCTGGAAAACTAGAACAAGGTGTCAAAATTGGAACATTCTAGGGTTTCATATCAATTTCCCTGATCTTTTAAATTTTATTACTTTCTGTCATCAATCATTAATACTGTTGTGAGAATACTTTTTCCGTTTCACAACAGTTTCTAATTCACAATGGGTTTTAGAATACATATTTGAATAATTGTTCCACAGGTCTACACAACCCCCAAAGCCATCTCATTCTCTCCTTTTAACTCTTCATTTTATTTTCACTTTTTTAAAAAATAATTATCTAAGATATACAAATAACCTAATCAAGCAATACAAAGAAAAAATGAGACAAATATCTAAAAAAAACATCAATATAACATATGTTTCTAGCATTAAGTATGTTTCATCTTCTGTAAAACAACTACCTAGAGATTAAAACATGCACAATTAACTAACAAAAAGAATGTCAGTTCGAAAGTTTATGACAGCTGAATATTTCCTTCTTCGACATCACAATGACTCCAGAGGTGGCTTATCCAAATGCAAACCTTTAATTACGGGAGAAATCAAGAAGGGGTTGGAGATGTATAAATCGGGTCTTAAAGTGCGAGCATGTTTATCGCATCAATATAATATATCACTAGAGAGCGATAATATTCATAAGTTTAACTTTAACAGTAAACTGGAACCTATATTACAGTCAACAGATAAATCAGACCGGTACTAATGTGAACTTGTTCAACTAATATTAGCACCTATGGATAAGTTTGAATCCCGTACCAGTTGAAAGGCGCTTGAAAACATTGAGAAATTAACCGTTTATGTCACACAATATGATTCACTGAATGCAGGAATGTACACAGATTCACCAGACTTTATTAAAGCACACAGGACTGTTATTAATATTGCAGCGTTTCCCAGGTCACTTGTTATTTTAGCGGCGACCTTAAGGAATTTGCAAATTTTATTGATTGTTTTTGTGATTAACTCATTAGTGCTGGGCCTCTTCTTAGGTCGTGTCCACGACTGCTCATCTGCTATGGTTTAAGTAGAGCACATTGGCAGGCACGTATTTAGAAGTTAATTTCCGGGGGGGGGGGGTCCAAAAATTCTACGTTGAATTATTTACTTTTAACAGTAAATTAGGGATGTGTTTTTATCATGTTAATAAAAAATAAAAACAAATGTATTGGTACATTAACATGACTTTCTCTCCTACCCGCACCACTAGCGTAGGTGGTAGCGTGTCTGCCTGAAGTTCAAGAGGTCCCGAGTTCGAATCTCGCCCAGGATGAGTTGCCTGCATAAGATTTTTTTCCAAGATTTTTCCTTATCCTTAAAGACTATGTCGGGTAGTTCTATGCTCCATGGACCCTGGACACAGTTGAGCATCATTTCACCCATTTCAGTCAACGTCCGATATGACTTAACGTTGAAGAACGTAAAATTACAACAAAAAATGACTTTCTCCACCCAAGCTTCTACAAAACTCTTCTTATAAAAATTTTTTTTCTTGATTCTTTGGATAAAGTCTGTAGAAAGGCCTTTAGTTGCACAGTTTTTTTTCTTATACATGGTTTCTTAGTTGAATAATCAGTGAAATTGAAGTGCTGTTTATCACCTATTCCCAGAACATTCAAATTGTTGTGTCTCAAACGTGAAGCATTTTAATCGGAATCGTTAGACATGTTTTTGAGAACATAAACAATTTACGAAAGTTCTTGCATCTTTTTTTTTGTGTAAATTTACATCATCCAACGTTAAGTCATATCGGAGATGAATGGAATGGGTGAAATAATGCTCTAAAGAGCCCAGGGTCCATAGAGTTTAGAGTTACCCGACATTCGTCTTTCAGGATAAGGGAAACCCCGGAGAAAACCTTATTCAGGTAACTCACCCTGACCGAGACCCGAACTCGGGACCTCTTGAACGCGAGGCACACCCGCCTCCACCACGCTACCGAGGCGGGCTTTTTCCATCTAAGGATGGTTTGGTGTGGAGAATTTTTTTCAAAACCTTCGTGTCATATCTTCGAAACATCCTAAATGTAAATATATCTGCCATTTTTCGTTTTTTAAATACGCTGTTACATTAAAGCAATGATACTTCTATACGTATATCTAGGGTCAAAACTAAGTGCAGTATACCGATGTACCTGCAATACAATACTTTCTTACTATATAGAGGATAATAAACCTATTGACAGGTTAACAAAATGATAAAAGTAGCAAATATGTCTCCAGCCAAAATATACACATGAAATACTGCAGCAATTACTAGAAGTTTCCTAGACATGCAAGATAAATAATATATTAGTAACATTAAAAGGGTCTAACTTGAAAACTCAACACAAAGAGCTGAGAAACTGTTGAAGAGAAGCCTTGTCCATGAAGATCTCCATTACAGTCCTTCAGTTTATATGGAAAATATGTTCACACTATTTACACTATGTACACCAAGCTTAAGTAGTGCTATAGTACTAAGTTGATACGCCTGCTTCTCCTGCCCATTATATTTAACACTTCCTCAGGATTGATTTTCTGATCCCAGTGTACAGACAACAAGGCAAGGTTAGTTAAACGCTCATCACTAGTTTTATTTCTGAGGTTAGTTTTGAGCCGTTTCATTGTTGAAAATGATCTCTCGGCACTGGCAGTTGAGACGGGTAGGGTGGCTAAGATTTTAAGCAGACGATGAATTGAGGGACATAATGCTGATGAACATGTTACCAAAGAACTTATGGCATCATTTGGTCTATTTTGTTTCTCTGTGAATTTCCATTTCTGACACCACAACCGATATTCTGCCTGTGTTTCACTATCACTGATATTCTCGCCTAAACATAAAGAAAGCTTGTTTAACCTATCAGCTTTAGTTTCTCCTACATTTCCGGGCAATAAAATATCGAAAGCAGACAATACATCTTTGTTCTGTTCAAATCGTTCCTTAAGACTTGAGATCAGTTCGTCAGTGCATGGAATAAAGAGACATCTTCTGAATTACTCCTCTGCTGTATCTGCTGGGTGATTGTTCCTTTTTGTCTGCTTCCCTGCCAGTCTTTGAATTCTGATTTCAGAGTCAAATAGGGATTTCATAGTGTTTGAACACTGCTCAAAGATTTTGTGAAATTCTTCAACAGCATTCTTTCTTAAAGCTTCCAGCTACTTTACTACGTCACTGGCATATTCCAAAGCAGAGCTAAGATCATGTTCCGGGCTTTGCAGATACGTAGAAAGGCGGACTGTGAAACACAGAAGTTTCTCGCATGTCAATAGTGAGATTAGAAAGGCACTATTCTCATTGGCCGCCAATAGTTGTGCTGCAGTTTTGGAAATTGATTTGTTGCTTATGGAAAGCTCATGGAGGCTCTGAACAATCGGTTCTAGAAGTTCCACAAACACAATGACAGAATCATGCCTCTCTACAAATCTTGTATTGCAAAGGCCAATAGTCTTGATTTCTTACTGGTAGGTAACAGCTCATTAATGCTATTCTTTAAAGCGTTGCCAGTAAAAGGATGGCTGCGAAATCACAAATGCTCGTAAATCACAAATGTCACTCATAGTGACTAAGCAATTACGAATGTGAGTTGTAGTAAGTGCAGAGGACAACGCTAAATTTAGTCTATGACTAGCACAATGAACAAATAAAGCTTTTGGATATAGCTGTTTCACTTTTGCTTGAACTCCATTGAACTTTCCAGCCATAGAAGAAGCACCATCGTACCCCTGTCCTACCAGATTGCTCATATTTAGTCCAAGGTTAACGCATTCTTGTATAATTGTTTTAGCAATGTTGCTACCGGTAAGGTCATATATAGGCACAAATCCCACAAAGTCTTCTCTCAAAACATGGTCAGAGTTGACATACCGTAAACAAACAGATAGCTGCTCCGTTCCGGAAATATCTAAAGCTCCATCAGCAATGACACTAAAGCATTCTGCAGCATTTACACCACTGAGAACCTTTCCTCGTACTATTTCGGCACATATCCCCAGGACTTCGTTCTGGATTAAGGGGCTAATATAAGTTGCATTTTTCTTCGCATTAGCCACATGCTTTTCTAATATTTTGTCATCAGCATCATGGCGAAAGCGTAAGAGAGCTCGAAATTTTCCGTCTTTCTTATCAGGCTTTGAAAACATTAAGGGACCACCATCTAAATCACCTCTGAGAGGCAGTTCTTCTTGTCCGCAAAATATAATTGTTTTTATTATTGGTAGAAGAGCTTCCCTATTTTCCCTAATTTCTTTTCCCCTCTGACTATTAATCTGAGATGCCACATCTTCTTCCCTGCCATTCTCTATTGCCAAAAACCGCTTGACTGATAAGACACAGTTTTAATGATAACCACTTGTCTGGTGATTGTTAAATGCTTCTACAGCATCCTTCCATTTACAAAATGGTTTTGTCACCAAATATCCTAAGTTTTGGTGACCGCCTTGACCTACGCCTTGTTTGCAGAAGAGAACGCAGTAACGGCAATATGCACCGTCTTGAACTTTTGAGTATGTTAGGCCCCCCCCCCCACCTATCGAGCCACTTATATTGAAAACTGAGTCTCTTAGAGCCATGCAACCGTACGGGAAACACACTGAATTATTAGGCTTCAAATCATTTGTGAGTATGTCATACCTAACATCTCGAGGAATATTGACACAGTTTGTTTCTTGCAGTAGCATGCCGATATTACAACCGGCATTAAAACTGCGAAGTTCTTCACTCGCGAAACGAACACTGCACATCTCATTTTTAGTTTTTAACTCACCTACTTCAGGTATAATTTCGCTTAAAGCGCTAGTTCTGCATATCTTGCTCGCATTGGTAGGTTCGAAAAAACTATCGATTTTTGCGTTCCTCTTCATATCTAACTGTTTCACTGTTTCAAACTGTCGAAAAACACCTTCACAATACGAGAAACGTTTGCTTACTAGTTACACCGCGTTAAGTCCAGCTTTTCAACCTTAGCAGGTAGACACTCACATGGGTCAGTGACCCTTCTTTCAGTTTAAAGAATAACTCAGTTCTTAATGACAGTCCTAAGGACAAGTTAGATGTGCACAGTCGGAACAAAAGAAAGAGCCGCAGTTTCAGATTTGTTTGATTATTTAGTTGTTGTTGCTAATATTTTTCTCAGATAAGTTCATTTCTTGTGATATCATTTATTTTGGGATGAAAGTACTTAGTAAGAGTTTTAACACATTGGAAGGCATTGTTTAGTACCTAACTATTCCCCTTTTTCTCCATTACAAGTGATGTTGATAGTTACTGAATATTAACATTCTCTGCAATCCGCCGTTTAGTATAGTATGGTGTATGATGTATGTGTTTCTCCCAGAGACAGGGTTTCGATTACCGATTGATGTAACACCCGGATGAAGTCTCTTCCTAATGTTTCCTCACCATTTGAACCTTTATGTTTGGAAAACTTAGGCTCCTCTCCTGCATTATTTGCACATTTGTAAAAGTATCTGGGAGATCGCTAATCTGAAAACCCCGTTGAGAAAGTTTACGTTCACAGCTTCTAAAATATTCTTAATTACCTTGTAGGTATATCACATTTAAAGAATAATTTTATCATCATCATCATCATCATCATCTTCATCATCACCATCATCATCATCATTATTATTATCATTATCATTATCATTATCATTGTTATTGTTACTGTTATTGTTATTATTATTATTATTATTATTATTATTATTATTATTATTATTATTATTATTATTATTATTATTATTATATTATTATTATTATTATTATTATTATTATTATTATTATTATTATTATTATTATTATTATTATTATTATTATTATTATTAGTATTATTATTATTATTATTATTATTCTTATTATTATTATTATTATTATTATTATTATTATTATTATTATTATTATTATTATTATTATTATTATTATTATTATTATTATTATTATTATTATTATTATTATTATTATTATTATTATTATTATTATTATTATTATTATTATTATTATTATTATTATTATTATTATTATTATTATTATTATTATTATTATTATTATTATTATTATTATTATTATTATTATTATTATTATTTATTGTTATTGTTACCGTTACCCTTAACATTCCCCTTACCCTTACCCTTACCGTTACCGTTACCGTTATCGTTATCATTATCGTTATCATTATCATTATCATTATTACTGTTATTATTATTATCATTATCATTATCATTATTATCATTATTATCACTATTATCACTATTATTATTAATATTATTATTATTTCTGATCTCTACATGCTCCACTACATAAGCAGTACTACATGCTTTTCACTCTTTTTGTGATTTTTGTATATATTTTTCCAGTTTTGATGTGAACCATTTAGATTTTTTTTTTTTTTTTTTTTTTTGCTTTTATTACTCATTAATTGCTTTTAGTACTTGAAAGTCTATAGAGTTTACAAATTTTGTAAATGATTTTAAATGTATTTTAATTAGTATTGACTTGTGTGTTGGCCAGTTATCAGTCCTAAGAACACTATGTTTTAGAGTTTCTCTTGCACTATTCACCACACTGCACTCGAATATTATGTGATCCACCGTTTGCGCTCCTCTCCTGCATGAACACTCAGGGCTGCTAACGATCTTGAGTCTGTTGAGATAAGTGTTGATATTTCCGTGTCCTGTAAGTATTGCTGTCATGTTTGGTGTTAGGTAGAACTTGTTTGTGAGCCTGCTTACCACTGTTGGGAAGAATTCCTTTGTGGTTGTGCCTTTTGTACTCAGTTCCCATTTCTGCTGCCATTTGTTTTTTTGTTGATTTCCGAAGAATTTGTTTTATTGCGGTGAGCGGTAATTTCTTGTAGTACATTTCCTTAGTTTTTGCTGCATTCTTTGCCAATCTGTCAGCCACCTCATTACCCTCTATTCCAATATGAGCCTTTACCCATTTGAATTGTATTTTCCAGTCTTTTGCTCTTAGTATTGCTGTCGTTCTTCGTATTTTCTCTGTTAGGTTATTGTGATTATTGCAATCGTCTATGGAGTCAATTGTTATTCTGCTGTCTGTGTGTATGGTTACTGTTTTGTTATCTGTGTCTTCAGTGTCCGTCGTTTCTAATAATTCCAGCGCTTTTGCAATTGCCAGTTGCTCTGCCTGATTATTTGAGCATCTTTCATTGAGTTTGTATTTTTGTTGGTTTATCAGCTGGTTTTATCTGTATATGGCTACTCCTGCTCCCACTCCTACGTCACTTTTGCTTCCATCTGTATATATTTGCCACACTGTATTTTCATTGTTTCCTATTTTTGGATCTTTTGTGCCTTGAAAGTCAGTTGGGTGGAGCCAATTCTTTGGGTTTTCCGGGCGGTCTATTTGGCATTCAGTGATGGTTTTTCCTGTTTTTACGTTATATAGTTCAGCCGCCTCTCTTGCCTTTAAGTCTATGGGTATTATTCCCGTGATTATGCAGAGTGCTTCATGGGAAATTGTCCTATATGCTTTTGCTATCCTTGTGAGCATTAATCTTTGAACTCTAACATATTTCATTTGGTTGTGTTTCTTTTCTAATGATTCTATCCAGACTGGTGCAGCGTATAGTAGAATTGGCAGTATTGCTCCTTTATATATTATTTCTAGAGCCTGATGTTTTAAGCCCCAAACTATCCTTGCCGATTTAGAAAGTGCATTGATTAATTTGATGCATTTTTCACTCACTTTGTTTATGTGGTCGTTGAAAGTGAATCGGCTGTCTATGGTTATGCCTAAGTAATCCATCTTTTCTACTTGCTCCAGTTGTTTCCCATTCATGTAGATATCTATTGTCGTTCTCTTTTTCCGTCTTCTTGATATTAATATTACTTTTGACTTGTTTTCATTGAAGTGAGTTTTGTTTTCAATCGACCACTGTGTGATAACCCCTTCTACCCCATTTCCTGCGCATTTTAAAGTTCACCACCTGCCAAGCTGATCAGTTCGTCAACGTACCTGGAGGATGCAGCCAGTACAGGGTGTTGCGCGACAGAATGCAGCCAGTCCAGAGGGTGCACGGGGGTGGCACAGGTGCCCGGGGGATACAGCAAATCAAGAGGGTGCTTCGGATGTTGCACGGGAGTGGTTTGTAGATGCAGGGAGTTTAGAGGGTGCGTCGGGGGATACATACAGGCAGGATGTTGCGTGGGGGTTGCACGGGGTGGATAGGGTGGGAGTGCGTTGATGGATGCAGGAGGTCAAGAGGGTACATGGGAGTGCCTGGGGGTGCGTCGGGTTGTGCGGGGTGGATAGGGGGTGCACGAGGGATGCAGGAAGTCAAGAGGGTGCGTCGGGTGCGCGTGAGTGCGTCGAGGGTTGCAGGAAGTCAAGAGGGTGCGCAGGTAGGGTGGGGGTGCCTAGGTTTACGCCGGAGGTGGGTGGCAGATGCAGAGAGTCAAGTGCGTCGGGTTGCGCGGGGTGGTTAGGGGTTGCACAGGGGATGCAAGAAGTCCTGAGGGTGCGACCAGGGTGCGTCGGGGGATGCAGCCAGTCCCGAGGGTGCACCATGACCTTCAAGGTCAAATGGCACGACCTTCAAGGTCAAATGGTATGACATGCAAGGTCAAATTGTATGACCTTCAAGGTCGGACCAACCTCTAAAGGTCAAACTGTCGGATCCACCTCTTTACTACTATTATCGTTATCATTATTATCATCATCATTTCACTTACATGGTTGATTATGAATGTATCAATCCTCTCTTTTCCAAGCCAATGATAGAATTCCTTCTGCCAATTAATCACCAAACTGCTTGGAGTAACTACCAGAACTTTCCTAAGCAAAGGCTTCCCTCCATAGGGTCCTTGTTTCAGCAGCATCCTGTGAGAATAATTATATTCAAATTAGTTGTGATGCAAAATCTTTCACTTACATAAATGGTAAAAAAATTACACAAAATATTTGAAGTGAAGTGTCTTCCGGGCTTGTAGGCCGTTGTGAAAGTGTAGAAACTGCTCCTAACGTTTCGCTCTAAACTTGTGTTGAGCATCCTCAGAGGACTCTAAGATATATAACTTAATCACACACATTACACAAAATAAATTAATACACATGTGACTGAATGGCAGTTTACTGGCTTATGTACCTATTTATTTTCTCATGCCAATATTTATTATTTATTTATATTTCTTCTTCATTATGAAATTAGAACTCAGTACGATTTTCCAATGAAGAACTGGGTACACTCATTTTATCGTTGGACAATCTTTTACTTTTTCTGTATGTTTTACACTGCTAGAAGTTACCCTTACAGCAGACATATAGGAATAGTGATACCTGTGTACATATTTCAGAAGTCATCTATGCACTCCCAAATATTACCTAAAGAGTAATTAAATCATAGAGTATGCAATTTAACAGTTTCTTGATATATACAAAACATATTGTTTGCAGGAGGCAAAACTGCATCATTATCCTCTCACCCTTTCTTGATTCCGGTATCTCTGATTTACAGTTTGCAGGTGCGGCAGTTGTGGTGATGCAGTAAACATAGAGAATGCATATACGATCTTGTGACAACAGCGTACAAAATTGCTCCTAATATAGACACTGAGAGTATTCGCCAAAGAATGAATAACAGAAGGTTACAATTATAAATCATTAAACCCTTATCATCTTAATACGTACAAAATAGGCTGTAAAATGTTAGGTAAGAATCCTAATTTCTCAAACTTACTACAATTGTAATACCTGTATTGTTGCCTTGCCAAAATGTCAAGCCAGTGGTAAAGGTGATTTAGCACATCTGGGACATATGCTGCCATTCCTGTGCCTGCTAAAGAACAGCAGGGAAAGACTGCAGCCTTTTTTATGCCACCGTTCAATTTCAACCCTTTGTTATTGCCTTCTCAGAGTTTCAGAAGTTTCTGTTTTAGAACAATTGTTTGCCGGATCTGTAAGAGAGCCAGCTAGCCAGCCAGTGATTCAGTGAGTGTTACAAAGTCTTCAGCGGAGTTCTATTGAGTGCATGCTACAGAAGCTTTAGTGAGCATTTGAACTATGAGGAATTCTAAAACCAGTCGTGTTTGCTCTAAGGGTGACCAACAGTAAAATGACGTGTAGCAGGGCTTTGCTAACTTTCTAAGTGATAAATAAAGCAAGTTTGGTACAACTGGTGTTTTAATTATTTTACCATGGTGTTATGATTGGGATTAAATGATACGCTGGAGAATTTTGTTCAGTCATTACTGAATGAGATAAATAAAAACAAATGAAATGAAAAATTTAAATTCTGGAATGGTCCAAATGGGAAGTGAAGTAGTGACAGTGAGCTCCATATTGAACAGAATGAAATCCGAAAAGCATAAGATGGAATTGTAAACGGGATCTGGTATGGAGAAATAATGAGGAAATCTGCAATGGAAGAAATTTAATCGGAATGGAGCTTAATGACAAACGCCTGGGAGGAAGATAGAGTTATGGACCACAATTGACAAACAGATAGTATGAGGAATTCTGTGAAATGAGAAAGACCTGATCAACGCATAAATACCCTGAAAGACGACAGGGAACGGCTAAGCGCCCCCAAATAACTTAAATAACTTAATGACATTGTGGAATAAGTGGTTAGTGAAAGACCTGAGACTTAATGGTAGAGATGCTAGGACGCGAATAAACATCCGCGCACGTCCAGCCATCCCATTATGACAGGGCGGTGACCTTTGATGTCTTTCGCCCTAACCGATGGTCCACAGAAGAGGAGGCTATAATCCTTGTAGCCCGGCTCCAGAGACCGGCGAAAGAGTGCTGAACACGATTACTATATTAGCAATATCCGGATAGATCTGGGAGGTTCTCGAAAATCTATTGGGAAACTGCTCAATGCCCAGAAAGACAGAACCTGGTGTTCGGGAAGTACAAGGCCGATCAGAAAGCACTCAAGTCCACGTTGAGGATGAAGGCAGCCAAGACATGAGAATTTGATTTGACCTCAACCAAAGAGTGACTCAGAGACGTCACCAAAAATCCTCCAGTGATGTGTAATGGGGACATGACCAGTAATTATATTAGTAAAAGTGTGGACAACAACGCCGACGAGGAAACCAGGAAACGAGTGAGTCCCAGCGTTACGTCGGTACCAACCCCTCCAGTGTCGCTTCGCGTCTTACACATGATGTGTATAGCCTCGTTGTGGACGGATCGGTGAGAGTCTATCCAGAATAGTGGTGGAAAAGATCCAGCCGTGATCGTGATCATACTTGACGTGGCGAAGGGATTGCTATCATTTTATTTTTAAATTTACGTCGTTATATCACAAATGAATGAAATGTGTGAAATGAAATGGTCAACTGAGCTCAGGATGCACGGAGCTCAAAATTACCCGACATTTATCTTTCAGGATAAAGGAAAACTGGAAAAAAAATGAGAAAGAAACATATTCAGAAAACTCACCCTGACCAAGAATCCATTATCGGGAATTCTTGAACGTGAAACAGATAAATTGCCAGATATGCAAAATAGGCGAAAACCAAATCGGACCTACGAGCTAGTGACGGCATCAGGCAGAGCATTGTAAGTTTGGGGAAACTCATCGCGGAAGTGGCTAAGATAATCTTACGACTAGACGTCCATGGATGGCAAGTCGATATCATCGGGAGGGTCTTGCGACTCGGCCGAGACGAGGTGCCGCTCCAAAGGTCTAACAAGCACCCAAGGATCAGCACGGTGAATCTGATAGATAAATTGGAAATTGCTGTAAGAAGTTAGATAGATGGTATGAGACACGCCTGCGTTCAAGGACCCTAGTATTGGACTGGAAGACGCCTTTGGAAAGACTAGGGGTTCCCAGAGCATAAGTGCCTTGTCCATCGGACTGAGAAACACTTAAGACACCCACCCGGACATGCAGGCCAGAAAGAAGCTGGGAAAGGGCAAGCCACTTGCGAGGGTGAAATCGTGCGTCGTGACACCGTGTTCTGGTGTCAAAATAGAAGCCAACGTCGTCTCTATAATATCTCGAAGGTCTCACCAGCATCAGTATTTATCTCAAGCTTGCTCGGCAGAGATATCAGGCTGTGCGTAGGTGTTGTTAAGAAAGGGCGCAGAATTAAAGTTTCTAATCGTTTTATTGCTTTAAAACTTGATTTTAAATGTTCAAAATATGCCGATCACATATATAATTTACTTATTACGAAACGACTATCTTCATAAACTGTATTTTTATGAATACTATTTAAACGGCGGGACGCTACGAGGTGCGTTCAAGTTATAGCACCTATTTATTTTTCAGGACTGGGACCAGATAGGAAGTTCTGTTTTTTTTTCAAATATACAAATTAAGTCTAGTAAACGTGTAACAGAGATGGCAGCACTGTACAGTGCATAGAACTCTAGTGGCAGTGACGAGAATTATGACCGTTTTTATATTTAAAATGGCGACTTTTTCATTGCAAGAACAGCGTGTAGTCGATGTTCCATTCATGCCGTCATCACGGGTCACCATCGACTGAGAATTTGCCACGCGCACAGCCTTGTGATCATCCGTCAGCATTCCTAGCACCCACCTGGAAGACACATACACTTTACGCATTTTCAGATCTTCATGCAGGATTGTGTGCACAGATTCCACGGAAATGCCAAAAAACGTTCTGCACTCGCTGGATCATGTCGTCAGACCGGCTGGCACAAGGCCGTGATTGTCTTGGTTTGTTGTCTCACGATGTTCTGCCTTCATTGAACTGTTACGCCCAGAACGCACATTAGGCACATCCATGGTACCAGCACCACATGCCTCACTCAACTGGCGCTGAATTTCAATAGCTGTCACACCACGAAAATAGAGCAAATTAATGTTTACACGCTATACTTGCGATGAAAACGTCGCCATTTTAAGTATGAAAGACAGTCATAACTCTCGTCTCATGTCTCTTTTAATCTGTCCCAAAAACTTTATCTTACTTATTTAATGTAACGTTATATTGATGACGTCAAATAAAATCTCTTACTACTATCTCACATTAATTTCAGTATCTAATAACCTAATATTGTAGTGAGCCCAAAGTATGTTGGCAACATTGAGACTTTCAACTTGATAAACTTTTGAAATATCATGTAGGTACAAAACATATTGTTGTGAATGTAATAGTGTGCGGTAATGTTTGGCCTGTCATGATTTATAGTAAACGTGCTCAGTGCCATGAAAAGGTAGTTCAAAATTAAACAATGGTGTAATGAACCGGACGCGATGAACCAGGAAAAAGAGAATTTGGAGCTAACAAGGCTAGTAGCTCACAAAGTTAACTTTAAAACCTCACCATTTTGGACTGAAAAGGAAGAAATGTGGTTTTATCGAGTGGAAGCTCAGTTTACTGTCAGTAACATTACGTTAAAAGAAACCGAATTTAATTACCCAGTGTCACAATTAGAGCCAAAGTATGTAGAAAGTAGTTGGGACATTGTTACATCGAATAAGTATTCTCTGACCAAAGAATGCGTGTAAGCAATATTCAAAGAAAGTGAAGACAAACTTATCAAGCGGTAGGTAACAGGTATAGAACTGGGAGGCTTGAAACCATTAGAAACGCAAGTGCTACCGGGAGCCGATATTTCCGAGAGAGTATTAAGGACTTTGTGGCTCGAGAAATCCTGATTCTATTGCCTGATTCTATTATTTCAACTGTTAGCGAAGAAGCGTTGGAAAACGGGTGTAATTGCTGACAAGTTAGTGGAAATGAATCCCCGTTCCGAACTTTATTCCACAAGTAGCAGTTCCAGTGAAGCAAAGGAGCATTGGACGACAGATTCAGTAGCAATGTGTGACGTCATGAATAAATTAGCATGCTTGGAGCAGCAGATTGCAGCGCTATCGCCTTTATGTTCTTCCGCGTTTCGGAACCGCAGTCCTAGACATCGCAGTGAATGCCGCCACAGTTCCAGAAGAAGATACAACCTTAAAGGGAAATACCGCTATTTCCACTTCAGATTCGGAAATCGCCGTGATCCTGCAAGTGTATACAAACCTGCAGTTGGGAGAATCAGGAAAGCTCCAACAAGCAGTAGATATAGCGGCAAGTTCTGCTGCACGGAACCAAGTTAATTTTCTGAAATACCGATTATTTGTCAAGGGCAGAAAAACAGTTTTGCGCTATTCAATCGATAGTAAGGCCGATGTATGATATCCCCACACGGACAAGTGATAAAGAAAACAATACTTACGAGTTACATGTTGCCAGTGGTAGTGAGATAGCTACATACAATTGGAAAATATACAACCTCGACTTAGGAGTTAGGCGTCAGTTTGAGTGGCCGTTTGTCATTGCTAAAACTACTAAGGCTATTATAGGCGCTGATTTCCTGAATAAATTCCAGCTAGTCTACTTAGTAACTGAAAGTCAATAGTCGGTGTGACCCAAGTTTTTGTTAAAGGGGACGTCACAGCAATCACAGAAGAAAAAGCCATTAGCATCATGAGCAAACAAACAAAATTGTCTGACATACCAAATATCCGCAAATCTCTAAACCAAATCTAAATCCAGGTGGCGTAAACCATGATGAAAAGCATTATATAAGCTCTAATGAGCTACCGGTATTTATTAGAGCTCGACCTCTAGATCCAAAACGTTTGAAAATTGCCAAACAAGAGTTTAAATTCATGTTGGACAAAACATAATCAAACCTGCGAAATCGCAATGGGCTAGTCCACTCCATATGGTGAGCAAAAAAGATGGTAATGTGCGTCCGTGCAGTGAATACAGCCAACTAAATGACAGAACAATTTCCGATCGATACTCAGTGCCCAGAATATAAGATTTTTACTGTATTTTAAGAAACAAGAGCATTTGCTCAAAATTTGATTTATTTAAACTATATTTTCAAATTCCGATTGCTGAGGACAAATCAAAGACTGCAATTATAACTCCTTTTGACCTTTACGAATTGTACGTGATGAGCTTCTGTTTGCGAAATATGCCTTCGACATTTCAGCGACTTATTAGTGAAGTATGTTCTGGACTTGATTTAGTACTTCCATACTTGTCGCGATATTTTAATTGAGTCGTCGTCAAAAGAAGGACATGTACATCTTAAGGTACTTTTAGACAGACTAGCGAAATATGGACTGCGTATTACCATGCCTAAATCTGTTTTTGGAGTAGAAGAGTTGGGCTTTCAGGGATATTGGATTACTGCCGCAGGTTCCAAACCCTTGCCAGAGAAAGTGCGGGCAATAAATACCACATTATAAGCTACATGAGAACATACATGAACTTAGGATTATTTCTTGGGTATTGTTAACTTTTATGGAACATATCTGAAAGATGTAGCCGAGACTCAATTCTTTACAGCTACCTCAAAGTTTCGAAAAAAGGACAATTGACCCATTCTGTGGACAGAAGAGGCAAAAGCAATGTTTGTAAAATGTAAGCAGGACATTGCGAACACACCATTACTCACATTTCCTGATCCTCAAATTCTACTAGCATGCTGTACTGATACATCGGACAGTTCTGTTAGATCAGTACTTCAACAATATGAAAATGGCAATTGGAAACCAATAGGATGTTTCTCCAAAAAGCTTAGTGAAACAACTTTTGCTTTCAAACAAAATTATGAAAAGGCAATTAAAACAGTTACAGTATATTTCCCAATTCATAACAGACATTCGTCACGTTAGCGGCAAGGGAAATATCGTAGCTGATGCAATGTCAAGAAGTGAAGAAATTAGAACCATTTATTATGAAATAGTAGCTGAAGATCAAGTTGCAAATCCTGAACTAAAACAGCTCTTAAATACAATTAAATAAGAGTCATGTGACATCTAGTTTTCAGACGTGGTTCGGAATAAAGTTTCGGAGAAGTCAAATTTTGTAACAATTTAATTGTATTATTTGGATTAAATTTTACTTGAACTTTCTTTCCCAGTCACTTGCAGGTTACCTCCAGCCTATCGATAAATTCTTACTTTTCTTAATAAAACAGTTCCAATTATTACATAACACTCTTTAATCCTGCACGACTATTCTTCACTTACCAGATTACCGAACATCTCTACCAAGATTATTGATTTTTCGTAACTATCGTTACTCCTATCTTAATTTTGTGATTGGCCGATTTAATGCCACGTCACATTACGTCATACAATTATTACTACAGCCAATCACAAAATTACATATATTTTTAGTTATTTAAATTACTAAATAGATTTATATAATCATTTTTATAAATTCATAAACTTTCCATACCTTTTCTAAATATAACTCGAAACTACTCTTACAAATGCCCCTCTTCGAGATATTTGTAAAATAACCAACCAAATAACGGAATTAACAATGTATTTCCATATATTTCGAAGAATGGCCCCAATTAACAATTTCTTTTACAATAATAATACATAACACATACATAAAATACAACAATAAATCAACATTAATTAAAATACAACAATATGTTAACATTTAACAATAAAATATATATATATATTATTTACCACACACATATAGTACATAATCTATATTGTTTCAATGGCTGTCAAGGCTTTTAAAAGGTTTCATAAATGTCTTATGATATCTTCCCACACTCTTATTATTCGAATCTTGCAATTCATAAGTATGATCTTCAAATTTGTTTATTACTCTATACGGATCTTTATAAATTAAATTCATTCTCCAATACATTTTTCGTCAAGCATCCGAAATGTTAAATGTCTTCACTAATACCATATTTATTTCAGGATCCCACCTGGCCTTTCTTCTTTGTACTTTCTTTAATCTTTTTTCAGCTTTCTCTTGTATTCTTTTAAATGCTTCGGCACATTTCTCTTTTTCATTTGTCACATTCGTATTCTCTTCCACAATCGTTGGGTCCTTTATTATGAGAGGTTCGGGGGGTTTTCCAGTCATTAACTATTGGTGCGAATCTTGTAGTAGCGTTTGGGGTGTTATTTATTCTCTTTTCTATGACATTACAATATTTATACCAACCCCGATGAGTGAGTGAGTGAGTGAGTGAGTGTGTGTTGTTTAGGGGCCCGTCGACAACAAGGTCATTTGGGCCCCAAGTCAATACTAAAACTTAAAAGCTATAAAAATTATGCTAAAAAAGGTAAAATACAGTAAAACACTCAACTGTTAAAATGGCATTAAAAACGAGCTAAAGACTAATACTTTAAAACTCTAGAAGTAATAAATGTAAAATACAAGTCAGACTTGCTGGTTAAAACCGATTTTAAAAACAAACCGCAGTGCCTTATCTACGGCCACTGGGTCGTTCGCTAAAACACTGCACAAGTTAGCTCCCAAGCCCAAAGACTGCCGAACACGGGCGTACTGCGGGCATTCGATTAATATATGCCGCACAGTGAGGCGTACTGAACACGAGGCACACACAGGGGCCGGTTCCCCTCTTAGCAGATGGCCATGAGTTGCTCGTGTGTGCCCAATTCTCAGCCGGGTGAGTATCACCTCGGCTCGCCGGTTATCCCTGCAAGATGTTTGCCAGGGTTGTACGCTCTCCTTTATACCCCGGAGTTGTGTGCCTTCTAAAGCTGTCCAGGAGTGCTGCCAAGCAGATAGTAGTTGGCGACGGAAAAAACGTTGCACATCCTGGTATGGCACCCGAGTTGTTAAACTCCGGGGTAAACGGCAAGCGGACTTAGCAGCCGCGTCCGCCTCCTCGTTGCCGGATATCCCCACATGGCCTGGGGTCCAAGTAAAAACAAAATTGTATCCGAGACCGAGCATTTTCGAGATCTGGGTCTGTATTTTTAAAACCAGTGTGTGAGTGGCAGTGTGTTGTTGCAAGGCCTGAAGCGCACTTAGGCAGTCAGTGCAGACGATAAAAGAGCCAGGAGCTAACTTGCAAATAAAAAGGAGTAAATAAAAGATGGCATACAGTTCTGCGGAAAAAACTGAAGTGGAGTCCATAAGGCGAAATTTGTGAGCCTCACCGTTAACGAAGAACGCGCAACCCGTAGCGTTACCTAATTGGGAACCGTCTGTAAAGACCGGAAGATAGTTAGGGTAACGGCCCAGCAATTCGGCAAAAAGTTGTTGGAACACCGAATGTGGAGTAGCGAGTCTAGGGTTGTTTGAAAGAGTTAGATCGAACCGCGCACGATTGAGCTGCCA
The DNA here is from genome assembly GCA_030765055.1 of Mantis religiosa. Classification (NCBI taxonomy): domain Eukaryota; kingdom Metazoa; phylum Arthropoda; class Insecta; order Mantodea; family Mantidae; genus Mantis; species Mantis religiosa. The sequence goes on from CM060951.1 coordinate 134,362,906, forward strand.
TGCAGGATAAGGGCAGATGGACGACCTCTCCACGCGAGGCATTCGGATGCCATGGGAATGTAGGTGATCCCGAAATCTTATTCCCACGGGGCGTGTCCGAGAACCAGGGCGCATATAACGGTGGACTAAATCTGGACACAGAACTGGTTTAAAACAAGGATGATTGGGATGACTTGCCAGCTTCGAGACGTATGAGCAGAGTAACATCGAGCGACGAATATGCAGTGGAGGTTCGCCTGAGTCTGCATACAGGCAGTCGACTCGACTGGTGCGGAATGCTCCTGTGGCAATGCGGATGCCAGTGTGATGCACGGTGTCTAAAAGGCGAAGTTTAGAGGCGGTCGCTGCGCCATAGATAAAACTGCCATAGTCCAGCTTGGACCGAACCAGAGAGCGGTACAGCCTCAACATTACCGTGCGATCGCCCCCCCCCCCCCAAGATGCTCCAGATAATACCTTCAGCACCCGAAGAGAACGATCGCAAGAGGCTCGAAGGTGACGAATGTGGTGCTCCCAATTGAGTTGTCGGTCCAAGTAGAGGCCCAAAAACTTCAGGTGCGAGACAAATGGCAGGGGTGTGCCGTTCAAATGAAGATCAGGAGGCGGGTGAATACCTCGTAGGCGGTGAAAGTGGATACACTGTGTCTTCGCAGCTGAAAAGCGGAAGCCGGTTTGAAGCGCCCAAGCTGCTAACTGGGTGATGGTCAGCTGCAGTTGGCGCTCAATGTGGTCTATGTTGGCTGATCTATAATAAACTGCGAAGTCGTCAACATAGAGGGATGATGGAATTCCACTTCGAACGGCACTAGTGATGCCGTTAATCGCTACGGCAAAAAGTGCGACGCTTAAAATCGACCCTTGAGGTACGCCGTTCTCTTGTATCCGCTCCCGGGATACCGTGTTTCCTATGCGCACATGAAAACGGCGGAGTTTTAAAAAATTGCACAGGAATTCGGGTAGATGTCCACGCATACCGTAACCATGTAGGTTACGGAGTATGCCGTACCGCCAGGTGGTGTCATAGGCCTTCTCCAGGTCGAGGAACACGCCCACGGCGTGCTGTTTCAGTAGAAAGGCATCGTAAATATACCCCTCAAGGCGTGTTAGATTATCGACACTTGAGCGATGGCGACGAAAACCGCATTGCAAGTTGGACAGATGGTTATGTTTTTCTAGCCACCAAGTTAACCGAGCGTTTATCATTCGCTCCAACGTTTTACAGATGACACTCGTTAGGCAAATGGGGCGGTAGCTAGATGGAAGGGTGCGGTCCTTTCCGGGTCGAGGGATGGGGATGACGATACCCTCTCGCCAGGAGGAAGGGAAAACCCGCTCATGCCAAATGCGGTTATAGATGTTTAAAAGAAAACATAGCGCCTCAGATGGAAGATGTAGCAGCATCTGTCGGTGTACGTCATCGGGACCTGGAGAAGAATCCTTTGCCAACGCCAGAAAATGGGCGAGCTCGGCTGCGGTAAATGGTTGGTTGTACGGCTCGGTGCAGTCACTATTAAAATTAAGAGGTACCCGCTCCGCCTTTTCCTTAATAGGCAGGAAGAGAGCGTCATAGCGGGCAGTTTGGCTCGTGGCAGCAAATGTGGTAGCTAGGGCTTCAGCTATGTCCTGCTCGGTGGTGCACATGGAACCGTTGATGGCAAGGCCGGGAATTACCGTCCGGCGATACTTGCCATACATCCGCCGAACAGCTGACCATACTTGTTGGGTAGAGCTGCGCCGGGAAAGCGAAGACACAAATGCTTCCCAAGATTTACGCTTTGCGTTGCGCAGTATAACGCGTGCCCTAGCGCGAGAACGTTTGAAGGCGACGAAGTTCGCTTCCGTCGGGTGCCGTTGAAAAATGCGCAAAGCACGTTTGCGTGCTTTGACAGCCAAACTACATTCCTCGGACCACCACGGTACAGGAATACGACGTGGTGTAGGTGAGCCTCGAGGAATGCTGGATTCTGCAGCGAGCAGGATCGAGCAAGTAAAATATTCGACCATTTCGTCGATGGTGTCGAAACCATGGTCGATGAGGTGTATGAGGGATTGGAATTTTCCCCAGTTAGCTTTGGAAATAATCCAGCGAGGATGTCGAGAAGGTACACATTGGCGGCCAGAAAAATGAATGTTAATGGGGTAATGATCACTGCCGAAGAGGTCGGAAAGTACTGACCACTCAAGTAGTGGTACTAATGACGGACTGCAGAAAGAAAGGTCTAGTACGGAATGTGTACCATAAGCGGATGATAGGAATGTCGGGTCACCAGTATTTAGCAGAAGCAGGTCATACTTATCTTAGACGTCTACGAGGAGGCATCCACGGGCGTGATCTGTGTCTGATCCCCAGAGCGTGTGCTTGGCATTCAAATCTCCCACAAGGAGTAGTGGTGAGGGGAGCTGAGCCAATAGAGCTAGAAGATCACGCTCTGGAACTATACTGAGCGGCGGCAGGTACATGTTACAGATGGTAAAACTGATGCTCTCCAGCTGTATCCGGACGGCCACAGCTTGCAATGGTGTGGTGAGAGGAACGTGGGCGGCGGAAATGTTAGGCGCCACTAAGGTAGCAACGCCACCGCTTGCACGCATACCTGCAAGAGAATCGCTTCTAAATGCCGAAAAAGAGTGAAGGTGTAACGAGTGATTGGGATGTAAGTGGGTTTCCTGGAGGCAAATTATTGACGGTGACCGTTGAGAAACTAAATGCTGTAGGTCTTGAGCACGAGCTCGAAAACCATTGACATTCCACTGGATTATTTCCATGAAGAGTCTTTAATGGGCCATTTTAACCTTTTTCTTGACCTTGGCTGACCTGGGCCCTACGATTCGAAAATCGTTAGCCTCCTGTGACTCCGCTGATGATCGGGAGTCAGAACTTCTACGGCTCGTAGAACGAGACCGGGATCTAACAGAAGGCGAGCGACTTCGCGATCTATGTTGTGGTCGGGATCGGTTTTTCGCATTTACTACGGGATGGTTGTTACCCGCTGATGGCTTGGTGGCTGGAGTCTGTACGGTTGAAGCGGAGGCTGTGCTGGTGGATACGCAAACAGTCTGAGACGTGGGTTTAACTGCTAGAAAGTCAGTCTGTGTGGATGCGTGGGCGACAGGGACGTGTTGAACAGCAACAGTGGTATTAGGAGTACGGCGAGCTGCTGATGCATATCCAGTAGTAGTGGTAGCAGGCTTTAGTTGTTCAAAGCGCCGTCGTGCCTCTGGAAAAGTCAGGCGTTCTTTGACACGTAGCTCCTGAATGCTTTTTTCGTCCATGAATCTAGGACACTGTCGCGAGCTGGAGGGATGACTACCGCCACAGTTCACGCAGCAAGGTGTTCGGCTGCAGTTTGGGTCGTCGTGTTTAGCTAGGCCACATTGCTCACAAAGCGCAGCATTGGTACACGCGACCTTAGTATGTCCGAACCGCTGACATTGGAAACAGCGCATGGGGTTCGGGACATACTGGCGGACACTCGCACGCTCATAGCCGCAATAGATGTACTCGGGTAACTTAGTCCCGGCGAAAGTAAGAAAAACCGTACGTAGCGGGTACTCCTTGCCATCTTGTTTTCTAGTTAGCCGGTACGCCTGACAAACGAGTTGATCGGAGAGGCAACTTACTATTTCCTCATTCGCGAGACCATCCAAGCTGGAGGTGGTGACTACTCCTCTGCAGGTGTTAAGGGTTTTGTGTGGGGCTACCCGGATCGGGTAGGAGCCCAACAAAGACGCTTTTTGAAGTTTCTTGGATTGCTCTGCAGTTGTCGTCTCTAATAGTAAGTTGCCGTCGCGCAGACGCGTAGCGTTTTTTACAGGGCCACTGATCTTATCGAGCTCTCGCTTTATATAAAATGGGCTTATATCCTTAAACGTTTTGCCATCACATGCCAAGGTCATCAATAAATATGGGTCAATGAAGGAGGTTTTGCGCGGAGACATGATGATATAGACCCCCTTCCGGAACCGTCGGCGTCAGCCTGCCATCCGGGGGTTAAAGAAAAAAGACACCGAATCTTCACGGTCTGTGCCGTCATGGGGACCTCACCCATGACCGATCTCATTTGTACCTCAGAAAAGCTACCCTTCAAAATCCACTGCTTGTCCGTATGGGTAAACCGTTCACCACGCACACCCCGGCTTTATTCCCCTACCACAGGAATAACCGCCTGTGGCTCCCCGCTTTAGGCCGCGCATGCGTGTAATAGGCACACGCGGATTCAGGGGACTTGTGGTTGATTACACCGGGGTTTCGTCAGCGGTAACACGTCCGGTCCGTGATACTAACCCAACGGCAAAACGCGGCCGTCGGGAGATTACCACAAACCGGGCCCTCAAGGAGCTACGTGGGTGTACTTGACGGTGTGGACGGGCTCCGCACCTAAGGCTACACATAGGGGCAGTGCGAAGGGTCCGCTCAACCTTCACTTTTGAGACCTCCGGAGAGCACACATGTCGGAAGCCGCGCTGAAAACCGTGGGACAGAACCACGGAGATAGGAGAGATCCCTGCTGGTGAGACAGGAGTTATAAACCTAAGACCTTAAGTACTAATAATCATAATAAACAACTAGAAGGGGAAGAAGGTGATGCTTACTGACAAGCAGTAGCTACACGTGGCACAGTTGATGGAGATGAAGGGGATGAATTGAGGGTGAATGGCTAGGGACCCCGGGATCGCCAATCCCGTACCTACCGAAGTAGGTCCCTGGGGGAAAATACCAGAGCCTCTTCTGCCAGTTTTCAGGGTTACTGATGGGCCTTCTCGGCAGCCGTAGCGGTCCTGGGGTACACACAGTCCCCACCGTACTTCACCCCATCAGTCAGTCCCCTACTTCCTGTTGCCCACCCCTCGGGACGAGGACCGCAGAGGTTGGATTTTGAGGGGCCCAACCCCGATGATTCGAATGACACAGTATTCGGAAATAAACATTTAAGTCTTGCATCACTCACCAGGATTTCCTAGTGCATAATATGCCGAAGAATTAAAAATTTTGATATTGTTTTTCTTCATCTCGGATGTAAGTAAGCTGAGTTGCAAATTTATATTATTCCATTTTCTAACATTTTATTTATTACCTCTAATGCTTGCTGTCTTATAGCTATGGGTAAAGGTCGGCTTTTATGTGTATAAGGAGCAGTATCATTCACTTTAAATGTGTGTGTGTGTGTGTGTGTGTGTGTGTGTGTGTGTGTGTGTGTGTGTGTGTGTGTGTGTGTATTTGTTACACAGTCAAGGTTTTGAACTAAAGGCTTTTCTGTTCTTTAATACACATAATTTCAGCTGTTCTTTTCTCGCTTGGTCTAGATTGTATGTGTTTTCTAACTTTACTTGTAATGTTCTCTGGAATTCTATTTCTTCCTCCACTTGGGTTATGTCGTTCTTAGTTTGTAGTGTATATAATTGGCAACAATGCTCTTCAAGGTCAATTACATTATTTTCCGCTCCATCATTAATTAAATTCTGCCCACAACTTTCGTTTTCGTCGTATTCAATATTACCATCTTCTTGCAAAGGTATATCTTCCGCAAAAAAAGAACCTTTCATTATTTATATTATCTCCATTCTCTTCCTTTCTTCCATTTACTTCCAATAATTTTATCACTATTAATTCATTTTCTGTCTTAACCTTCATTTCATGCATTTCGAAATTCAATACACTTTGCCATTCATATAATAAATCATTACCCACAATTACGTCTCTTGCCAAGTGTGAAATTGCCAACGCAATGAAATCGAAATTCCATTCACCTATTCGCCCCTTAATTAATACTTGATATTTAATTCTATTAATTTTCTTCCCAATTGCAGTACTGCAGTAAACATTACACACATTTAAATATTCCAATTTATAGTTAGCTAACAGATTTTTAAACACTTCCTCACTTACCACAGTAGAACTGGCTCCAGTATCAATTACGGCTGCATATTCTTTGTCACATAGGTAAATAATTATCTGAGGTGGCTTAACTAATTCCTTATTTTTCTGCGAGAGAGTGAGCTTATTTCCGTTTGTATGTTCAATTTTCAATTCTCCCTGCGTCATTCTCACCGAACCACTTTCCAGAGCTCAAAATGATTTGGGTTTTAGTTTTCCGTCTCCCTGTGATTACTACTTTCATTGTTGGTTAGGTTGATACTATCGTTTATATTCACATCATTCTCTGTGCTTTGTGTATTTTCTACTCTTTCACTTTGATTGGTCCTTTTAAATCTCGAACCCCTAAAATCTCTTTGATCTGCATTAAATAGACTAGTACCTCTACCCCTATTTAAGTTAGTTATTCGTTGATTGTTTCCTCGATAAAATCTTACATGGTTTATTTGGTCATGTCTTCCAATTCTCGTCGACTGATTGTTATGATAATTACTTTGCACATTATTTTGAACTCCCCTTCCTGTTGCGGGAATTACAGATTCATATGTTCGTCTAGGATCATAACCGCTTCCTTCAAATATTTGATTTCCTACGGGTGCCCCGCCCCAATTTAAACTCGTCCTATTATTCCTAGCATTTGTAGGTTGTGATTCCTGTCGATTTCTTCCTCGCCCAATATGGACGTTATTGTGGTTACCATCACACGATGTTGTATCATTAATGAGGTTATGTGCTTCAAATTCGGATAATAACTCAATCATATCAGAGAAATCGATAGGCTTAGCCACAATTAAACTATTTCTGATATATGGTGGATAATGACGTATTAGCATGTTAACAATTTCTGTCTCAGAAATTTCGGGATTAATCAACTTACTTTTGTTTGCTAGTTTTAAGACATATTCGGTCATAGAAATTCTTTTTCTAAAATCAAACCTACCCGTTGCTAACTCAACTTTTATTCTTCTTTGTCTCTCAGGTCCCCAAAAGCGATTTATAAACAGATTTCTGAAAGTGGTGTATGTTTCATGTGAAGCCAAGGTTAACCTCTACCACTCAAGAGCATTTTTCTTCAAACAACGTTTTACTATCATCATTCGGAATTCTCTTAATACGGAAATATTCTTCCAGTTCCCTAAGGAAATACTTTTGGATTATCACCTAATTCCTCATCAAAACTTGCTGGACTAATTAGTGAATAATGTACACATTAATTTTGACCTAAACTGTGAAACGGTGTGTGTGAGAGGGCATGTTTTGTGTATTTCTGTGATAACTAACGTCATTATCTGGACTCACAAATTCACTAAATACTTACTACATCACCAGACTTCTGATGATTGCTTAATTCACCTGGTAAATCACAGTCATTTATATTTCTAATTCTAGAAATTTCTTTCACATTATTTACTTTACTAGTCTGTAATGCAATCACAACTTGTGTCAATTTTCCTAAGTTATCCTTCTCTTTTTCAAAAATTTCTTTCACCTCTTTAATTTGCAAAACTACTTCTTCTTTCGCTTTACTTAGCTCATCAAGTTGTAACATTATTTCCTCTTGGTGTGTCTTACTTTCATCATGTTGTAACTGCATTTCAGAACAAATTACATTGATTCTTTGTTCTACTTTATCTCCTAATTCTTCTCTTTGTTTTTGTGTTATTTCTGCTGTTGTATCCTAAATGTTTCTAACTTTTTGTTTACTTCCATTCTTATTTCTTCTGTTCTATTGTTTGCAATAATCGTTCCATATTCTCTTTACATTCTTTTCTTCCCTCTCTAATTTCTTGTGCTATCTGGCTTTTCAATTCCTGCTTTAACTTTTGTGACAAACTAACCTCTAAATTGCTTACACTTTGTGCCAATTCCTGTCTTACATTAACATCTAAATTGCACATACTTTGTTTCAAATCTTTAACATTGTCTTTATTCTGAGCTAATTCTTCCCTCAATTCATTTATATTTTGTTCAAGATCTTGTTTTTATTCTGATTTTACATCATTTAACTCTGATTTTACATCTCCTATTTTAGCATCTAAATTACTCAACATTTTCGTTATCCTTTCTAACATTAACTCGTTAACTTTACTTAATCCTACATCTTCCCTAATCATTCCTACACCATCACTAGCTTCTCCTTCCACTATTATTTCTTTTCTACTCGCCATCTTTTTAACTATTTCCTGATTTCTTAGCAACATAAATCTACTACTACTAATTGTTTTTTATAATTCCACCAATTTTGAACCAGTTTTTTCTTCTTTCTTCCCTCTTCTTTCTCCTATCCTTTTGTATTCCCACGTAACTGTACGAGGTTTTAATCTCCACTCTTCTTATCCTATTCGGACACACGTTGCGGCGCCATTTGGTGCGGGATTTCTATGTTGGAGATGGGATGCACGTTGACTGATTCGAAGACCCAAGTGGAGAAGCCAGATATAACAGGGTTAATTCGTTGTATTTTGAGTTGTTTCTTGATGATTGTGTTTGATTAAATAAGAGTCATGTGACATCTAGTTTTCAGGCGTGGTTCGGAATTAAGTTTCGGAGAAGTCAAATTTTGTAATAATCTAATTGTATTATTTGGATTACATTTTACTTGAACTTCCTTTCCCAGTCACTTGCAGGTAACCTCCAGCCTATCGATAAATTCTTACTTTTTTAATAAAACAGTTCTAATTATTACATAACAGTCTTTACTCCTGCAGAGTAAACTCCTCTTCACTTACCAGATTACCGAACATCTCTACCAAGATTATTGATTTTTCGTAACTATCGTTACTTCTATCTTAATTTTGTGATTGGCCGATTTAATGCCACGTCACATTACGTCATAAAATTATTACTACAGCCAATCACAAAATTACATATATTTTTACTTATTTAAATTACTAAATAGATTTACATAATCATTTCTTTTTATAAATTTATAAACTTTTCATACCTTTTCTAAATATAACTCGAAACTACTGTTACAACTCTCTCTTTTATTTTTGCTATACTCACTAACGCACGAGCGGGTTGCCGTTGCGTTTCCACAGGTATTGAAGACTGCTTGATGAGGTGCTTGGTTTTCCATAATATGCGTGTGGTGGGGTCACGAAGAAGTCCTTTTGTAAGTAGCTGGATCCAGTAAGTCATAGATTTTCCGTTGGTAATCCCAAACATTCATGATCGCAGTATAGTTTCCTTTATCTGCTACACTTATTATAATCTCCTTGTTGATCTACGATTTCAGAGCGGTTCTTTCTTGACGGGATAGATTTCTCAGCGAAGGTTTTGCTCGTTGTAGAATTCTGGAACATTCACGGCGTGTCTCATCTGCAGTTGAGGTAGAAGTAGTACGTAGAACAGCTTTTACATTGGCAATGTCTTCTGTAGGTATAGTGCTGGGAGAGCAGCAAAGTTGCCACCCTTTGAGAGAACGGTGGTTTCGTCTTCTGACAGATGGTAGTCGGATAAATTGATCACTGTCCTCTTAGGTTCAATTGCTGTAGAGAAATGCGTCTCGGAGTAGTTGCACTTCTTTTGTCTCGCGGTCGCTTGCTTCGAGGTTGAAGTCACAGAGTTAAATGTGATTCTGTCAAATTTTTCATAGTCCTATTTGGATAGTATATTGCTTAAGCGTAAGTGGAGGACCACCAGCGTGCTGACATTGTAGGCCAAGTCCCGGCGGTTTTGGTGAACTCGTTCGCGAAGTGAAGATTTTTCCATGCGGTTGCAGATGCGATGTAATGACGCATCTGCAATCACTGGAAATATACTGGAGATATAATGTTGAAATAGCTCCTTTTTTCGAATGAAGAGCGGGATAACTGTGTAGGAAGGTAAGAGCACATAGCAGGCGTGGTTCCTTCTTCCGTAACATCTCCAGACGCCGAATCAGTCGGTAAACGTCCTCCCCAAAGAGGTCAATCATTGTAGTGAGTAGGCTTTCACGGCCGGTAGACAATGATAATCCGGGCTTGCCTAGCGATTATCTGTGCTTGATTATCTGTGATCTATTGGAAAATCTTCTTTCAGGCATTTTGTTCCAAGCTGTGTCGAACATCCTCAGTGACGTGGCCGTAACACTCCGGTTTTATTCTCGGCTGAGACTGCTACGGAGCCCCCCCCCCCCCCCAATCTCTCTCTCTCGTTCTAGTGGTGGAAAATGCGTTTACGCACTAACGCCGAGACTAAAGTGTGGGACTTCTCTGACAGACTCAACTGTCGGCCCTATCCACTGAAAAGCCTCCACTGGTGGGAACTGGTGTGTGAATCGCGGCAGTACCTCAATAGCACCTGCGCATTCTAGATGAGGATATGAGGCCCAGGCAGGAGCCCGGAACAGGCAAAAAGTGGACACCAGGACGCAAGCATGACCGAGGCCTTAATTGGGACCTTGCATTATTATTTATTTATTTTATTTATGAACTCCAACGTTATTTCGCACGATGAAGAAATGGGTAAAATGATGCTCAAATAAGTCCGGAGTCCATGAAGCTCAGAGTTACCCGACATTTGTCTTTCAGGATAAGGGAAAACCCCGGAAAAGCCTTATCCAGGTAACTCACCCTGACCGAGATTCGAACTCAGGACCCGATGAACGTGAGGTAGACACGCTACCATCACGATACCGAAGCGGGCTGCGACCTTAGGTCTTCAGGTATGGGAATGTTGAGCCTGCGAATGGGGCGACGTCTTACATTTTATGTACCTCCTGTGTGGTCCTAAAACAAAAGGAAGGTGTCATGAGTCTATATGTTAGAAATGTTTAGTTTCAGGCTGATGTGGCACTGAATCTGGCGTCAATTTATGTCCTATGGGTTGTAGGAAAGCCGTGTCGCTCATTGGCTTTTTGTTAGAGTATATAGCATGCCACGCCAATAGGTGCAATAATAATGTATAAATGTGTGTTTTAGCAGATGTTGCTACGTCAGCATGATTACTTAAATAAGTTATTGGATATTATCATATATACAATTTTATTTAGTTTCACCCCGAACCGTCCTATTTTCAGTAGGGACTTCAAGGGCCACTGTCATGTCAGCATGTGTGTATGTTTGCTAAGCCATGACTGATTTGCAGTTAAGGCAGTACTAATGTGATTAGAATTCCCTGTATATCGAACTCTGGTTCCCACAGGCCGAGTCTTCTGTCAAATAATGACAGCGGTCTCTTACATGTGTCATAATGAGTATCGTATGTTCCTAAATTGCAAATGAGTGAGTTTGCTTTTTGGCCTTTCTATCGAACAAATTGCAGCTCAACAGCTTTATGAAATCTTCAACTCAGTGCAGTTGAGTGCTAATGCTCTTCATGCAGTTGATATGCCAGTTCTACCGGCGGGAGTTTTGCGGTAATACGGACTATTCTGTTTTGCAGTGTCTCTATTCGGTTTATGTGCATTTTTGCAGCGTATCCCCAAACGGGTGCTGCGTATGTCAATATTGGTCTAATTAATGTCTTGTGCAGTGTAAAATGTGAATGAATGTATAGTGTTTAACGCCCGCTTTTCCTACATACGGCACTGCAGGCGGTGACACTGATGAGATGAAGATGGAGCACCGGTGGAATGAGATGGCGAAAGAAACCGGAGGTCCCGGAGAAAACCCGCCCCAGCGCGGTGTTGTCCACAACAAATCTCACTTTGCGATCGATGGGATCGAACCCGGGCCGCCTTGGTGAAAGCCAAGCGGTCTAACCACTGAGCCACAGCGCGGCCTTGTGCAGTGTAAGGCCCATGTTGAGCTGTAGTCGGCTATTCATGTTTATCATGTTTATCAATGGGTAAAGTCTGTTGAGTAGTTAGCCATTTGCTTTAACACTTAGGTAACTTGGTATTTCCACTCTCTTCTTTCTCCACTATATAAGAGAGTTGGCTGTATGTGTTTAGGATGCCTGTGTTGTATTCTTTTTGTGAAGAGTATTGATTGACATTTCCGCTAGTTAATCTTTATGCTCTATTTTTGGAACAACGGCTCTAAATAATTTGGAGTGTTTTGTAGCCGTAATTGTAGATCTGTTGCTGTGTAGACTGCGTTACTAGTGCCGTGTTGTCTGCATAAATTTATCTCTGCGAGTGAGTTTAGGTATGACATTTACGTACAGATTATATAGTATGGGTCGAGCAACCTCCACAGCTACTCGCAACCCTCTTGCGCTAATGTAGTCCTTAATTAATGCAAGCGTATTGTCAGAAAAGTTGAATGATTTAAGCCTACGAGGCCTGCACGTCATATTTGATCAAAGACGCGTTGAACATCTAAGAATAGGGCGCCTGTTGATTTATTTGTGGTGTATCCTTTGGATACAGTTTCTGTAAGGTGTATAAGCTGTTGTGTTGTTGAGTGTTTTGATCTAAACCCGAACTGTTCGGTAATTAATATTGTCAGCCGAACGTTGGAAATCCCTATAGAACCAGCTGAGAGCGGGCAAGCAGGGGACGGTCGGCGTTCGCCACGCCCCCCCCCCCCTCATTAGTCTTATAGTGGTGACAAGGGGTGGCTGGGAGAAAAAAACATCACTGCGCATCTTTCTGTTCCACCTGTGTTCTCGAACTTACGGTATATTTCATCTAATCTAGAACCTTCCAGATCGACCCGCTGGCCCTATGTAAGCAACACGTCGGGCAAGAGAAGTCAGTCACTTCTTGGCGTAAGATTGCAGTGCTAGTGTACGACGAGAAGACTGTGTGAGTGCATCGGAGGATTGTACGTAATTACGAGTGCAAGTGAAATTGCAACGGACGAACTGGTGAATCGTAATTGTGTGCATTACGTAATTCTGTGTAATTGGCAAGAGTTTAACTGTAAGTCGGTGGAAATAAAGAACATTTTTGAGTGGTGCAATTGGACTTTTCATTTCACGAACCCACAAAGTCACACTGGTGTCAGGAAGCGGGACAACATCACCTAACATTATGGCCATGGAATCGGCATTGAAAATGCTTTTGCAGAAGATGAACGAATTAACAGCGAAGTCGGAGGCGGCAAATAACAACTTGGCCGCAGAGTTGAAGGAAATGAAGACGGCAAATGAAAACCTCGCTGCAAAAACGGAAGCGGCAAATAACAGCCTAGCCGCGAAGCTGGAGACTACAAGTAACAACCTGGCCGCGGAACTGAAACAAATGAAGACGGCAAACGACAACATCACCGCCGAGTTGAAACAAATGAAGACGGCCAGCGACAACATCACTGAGAAGATGGAAGAAATAAAGACCGAATTGACCCCAGAAATGAGGGCAGCGAACGACAGTCTGGCCACGGAAATGAAGGAGGCGAACGAGGTCCTCGCCGCCAAATTTGAGGAACAGTTGGCCGGCGTGAGGGATGATGTCACGAAGCTGGGCAAGCGAATGGGTCAAGTAGACGACCGCCTTAATGATTTAGAGGAAAAGGCCGACAATAACGCCAAGACCCTGAACGCCGTGGTGGAAGACGTCAAAGACCTTGCGAACCGCGTAAACAACCTGGAGGGAAAGGCCGACAGCAGCGTCAAGTCCCTGAACGCCATGGTAGAGGACGTCGTCGGCAGGAGTTAGAAGGATTTGAAGGCCGACGCACCGGGACGCGACACAACATCGGCGCGCGTCAAACCTCCGAAATATGACGGCGCGTCAACATTTGAGGTCTTCCGCCGCCAGTTCGACACAGTGGCCAAGCACAACAGATAGTCACCGGAGGAGGAGGCCACACAGTTAACAGCCAGCCTCCAGGGACGGGCCGCGGAAGTCCTAAACGCAGTGCAGACAACGGCGGCGACCAAGGTCATCTGGGAGGCCCTGGAGAATCGCTTCGGGAACCACCGCTTAGAAGCAGCATTCCGCAGCCAGCTAAAGGCAAGGTCACAGCAGCCGGGGGAGCCGCTGCAGGAGTTCGCCATAGTGATTGAGCAGCTGGCTAGCAAGGCCTTGGCTGACCTGCCACTGCAGTTCGTATCCCGGGACGCCGCCTACAACTTTGTCGACGGAGTACGGGACACGGAGATTCGTCAGCACCTAATGCTCGGCGACTATAAAACCATCCACGAGGCGCTGACAGCGGCATTAAGGATGGAGGCGGCCAAGGTAACATCTACGCCGACGTCGAGAACGAGGAATGTCCGCTACGCTGGAGACAGAGGACCAGCTGAGGGACACCGGCGAACACCTAGTGGCCTGTGTTGGGGGTGTGGATAGCCCGGACACCTGCAGAGAGACTGCCTACACCAGGAACAGCAGCCGGAAAACGAGTAAGGGTCGTGGTGGAGAGGGGCACGTCGGGGCCATTACCACCATCTCCTCGAGTGATACTGCGCGCCGTCAGCCGGCGTATGGATGACAGCCTCATCGCGGACGGTTGGGTAAGAGGAAAGCCGTGCCGCGTGCTGGTGGACACCGGGGCGGCCGTGACCATCATCAGACCTGACCTGGCGAAGGGTTTGCCGACAAGGAAGCCGAGCCGACCATATCAGCTTGTCACGGCATCGGGCGACACCTTGCCCGTGGAGAAGGAGGCCCTGCTGGAGCTGACCTTGGGACGGAGTGCCGTGCGTCTGTGGGTGTTCGTCGCGAAGGTGGCTGAGGAGGTGATTCTGGGACTGAATGCCCTCAGGAGCCATGAGGCGACGGTCGACGTCGGCAAGAAGATCCTGCGGCTCAACGGAGAAGAGGTTATACTCCGTCACCAGAGGAGCGCCTTGGAATTTGCAGGGTCGTCTTGGACGAAGACGTGGTTGTCCCCGCGAGGAGCGAGGTGGTGGTGACGGCGCGACTGGAAGGCCAGAGAACCAGGAACATGATGCTGGACCAGAAGTCGCCTGTGCACGGGATATGTGTAGCCAAGGCACTGCTGCCGTGCCGAGAGGTGGTGCCAGTGAAACTGCTAAATCCAACGGACACCGATCACGACGTCCAGGCCGGGACGGAGTTGGGAATGTGCGAGCCCGTGGTGAGCGTAACAGCAATCGACAAGACGCAGGAGCCCGTGCCGACACAACACCTGGGGCCCCGGCTAGAAGGCCTACTGGAGAGGGCGGCCGACCACCTGACCGCAGAACAGCTGGAGAAAGTTCGACAACTGCTGACGCGATACCAGAGCGTCTTCAGCCAAGGCGACAGTGACTACGGCCGCACGGACAAAGTGCTTCACCGCATCGGCACCGGGGACGCCCGGCCTATTCGGCAACCACATAGACGTGTTCCGCTGGCGAAGCAAGGGGGTACGAGACATGCTGGAGGACATGAAATCCAGGGGAGTGATTGAAGAGTCTGACAGCCCTTGGTGTTCCCCTGTAGTCTTGGTGACAAAGAAGAACGGCGAGCTGCGCTTCTGCGTAGACTACAGAAAGTTGAACGCTGTCACCCGGAAGGACTGTTTTCCCTTACCCCGGATTGACGACACCCTGGACACCCTAGCTGGTGCACAGTGGTTCTCAACCCTGGCCCTGAAGTTGGGCTACTGGCAGGTAGCTATAGACCCGAGCGACAAGGAGAAGACCGCATTCTCGACAGGCCAAGGGCTCTGGCAGTTCACGGTTATGCCCTTCGGCCTCTGCAACGCACCAGCTACCTTCCAACGCCTTATGGAGTCAGTGATGAGAGGGCTGACTTACGATGCCTGCCTGGACATCATCATCGTCGGGAAGACTTTTGAAGATCACCTCGAGTATCTGAGTAAGGTGCTACAGAGACTGCAGGCGACCAACTTGAAGCTGAACGCGAAGAAGTGCCAGCTCTTCCGCAAGCAAGAGAACTACTTAGGCCACATAGTCTCAGCAACCGGAGTGGCCAAAGACCGGAGAAGACGCAGGCTGTGAGAGATTGGCCTCGCCCAAAGGATAGGAAAGAAATTGCGCAGTTTCCTGGGGCTGTGCAGTTATTACCGCCGCTTCATAAAGCGGTTCTCCAACATCGCAAGACCCCTCACCCGCCTGACAGAGGAACACCGGCCTTATGTGTGGACAGAGGACGCCAAAAACGCTTTCCAACACCTAAAGGAGACCCTGTGCAGTGCTCCAATTTTGGGTTTCCCACAACCTGGTGGCGCCTTCATTGTGGACACCGAACCTAGCGACCATTGCATTGCAGGTGTCCTATCGCAGATCCAGGACGGCCATGAGCGGGTGATAGCCTACTACAGCAAGACGCTATCCAAGGCAGAGAAGAACTACTGCGTCACCCGACGAGAGCTACTGGCGGTAGTAAAGACCTTGGAGCACTTCCACAAGTACCTGTACGGTCAGCCATTTCACTGAGGACTGATCATTCCACCCTAACCTGGCTATTGAGCTTTAAGAGCCTGGAAGGCGATACAGCACGTTGGGTCCAGAGGCTGCAGGAGTACGACTTCACCTCGGAACATCGTAGAGGGAAGAGCCACGGTAACGCAGACGCCATGTCCCGAAGACCCTGTCCAGAAGAGTGCGGCCACTGCACAAGAGTGGAGGAGAAGGAGCGTGCCGCAGCAGTTCGAGTAGTCACGGCAGTGCCTGCAGATGGCTGGGATAGCGCAGGCCTGAGGAGGGAGCAGCTGGCGGACGCAGACTTGGGGACACTCTTGAGGGAAGTGGAGGCAGGGAGGAGTTTAACCTGGGAGGACATCGCACCGAGGAGCGCCACCTACAAGTCGTACTGGGCCCAATGGGACTCGTTGAAGACCAGAGATGGCGTGCTGTTCCGGGTATGGGAGTCACCCGATGGGAAGACGCAGAGAGAACAGTTGGTACTTCCCCGGAGTAAGGTCCCGGAAGTCTTGGAGGAAGTGCACGCCGGTACTTCGGGAGGACACCTGGGAGTGAACCGAACGATTCACAAACTACGGCAGCGCTACTACTGGCTGAGACTCCGAGGAGATGCTGAGAGGTAGTGCCGTCAGTGTCACGTGTGCGCAGCGAGTCGTGGCCCCCAGAGTAGGAGCCGGGGTCGCATGCAGCAGTACAATGTCGGACCGCCATTCGAACGGATCGCCGTTGACATTGCTGGACCGTTCCCAGTTTCCGACCGAGGTAACAAGTACCTAATGGTGGTCGTGGACTACTTCACCAAGTAGCCGGAGGTGTATGCCATCCCAAACCAAGAGGCAAAGACAATCACAGACTGCCTCGTGGAGCAAATGTTCTGTCGATTTGGGGTGCCTTTAGAGCTACACAGTGACCAGAGTCCCAATTTTGAGTCCAACCTAATGAAGGAGGCACTACAAAGGCTTGAGGTGAACAAGACCCGCACGACGGCTCTACACCCCCAGTCGGATGGCATGGTCGAAAGATATATCAAGACCTTAGAGGAACACCTGAGGAAGGTCGTGGCCAGCCATTCGCGAGACTGGGACGTCAAGGTACCACTGTTCTTGCTGGCCTACCGCTCGTCTACACACGACACAACTGGGATGACGCCAGCCAGCTTAATGTTCGGCCGAGAGTTACGCCTCCCTTGTGACCTGGCTTTTGGAAGCCCTCCGGAAGCGAAACAGCCAGTGACCGAGTATGTGGAGAACTTGGTGGACCATCTCCACGACATGCACGAGATGGCTCGCCAGAACATCCAGAAGGTGAGTGACTGCATGAAGACCAGATATGACAGGCAAGCCAACAGCCAAGGTTTCCAGCAAGGTGACCTGGTCTTGTTGTACCATCCTACCGGACCAAGGGACGCTGCCCGAAGCTCCAGCAGCTATGGCAGGGACCGTACCGGGTGGTGAAGAGGATTAACGACGTGGTCTACCGCATCCAGAAGGTTCCCCGAGGGAAGATGTTGGTGGTACACCTGGATCGCCTGGCACGCTACGATGGTGCTGTTCGGGACGACCAGCTTTGAGGAGGGAGCAGTGTCACCCGAACGTTGGAACACCCTATAGAACCAGCTGAGAGCGGGCGAGCAGGGGACCTTCGGCGTTCGCCACGCCCCGCCCCCCCCCCCTTCGTTTGTCTTATAGTGGTGACAAGGGGTGGCTGGGAGTAGAAACATCACTGCGCCGTCTCTTTCTGTTCCACCAAAATATATATTGGCTTCAAGGCGGTTCAGTTCAAAGATTATATTGTGGTAGCAAGATGTATGAAGTGTCAAAAGCTAGGACACGTAGCAAAATATTGTAAACAAGAGGTATCTGTGTGCTCACACTGCGGGGAACAAGATCATACAAAGAAAGAGTGTCAAAAAGCTAAAGATAAGGAGAAGTCTGTGTGTATTCCATGTAGCACAAGAAAGAAAAACCTTACTACTGGGACAAAAGTACATTGTCAAAATAGGAATGTATGCCCAACGTATAAGATGTTTTGGGAACAGTTAATTAATAGAACAGACTATGGACAAGATAACCCAAATGGAGTGGAGTAAGAGAATAATTAACATAAGACATGGATCACAAACAAGTAGGAAACAAGGTAAACCAACTGCAACTTCTAAGACCTATCAGTCATTGGAAGTGAAGAAGAAACATATTGCTACACATGTAAGGAACCTGCGATTGCCTGTAAGACTGCGATATTTTATATACAGCTATTTGTATAATAACACTAATGAAATATGGAATATCTAAGATTTATTAAACAAAGAATGGTAATGGTAAATGAAATACAGCAAATAAAGAGCATAAGAATAGGTCAGATCAATGCACAGAGATCAAGGCTAGTGATGCAGGAATTAAGAAAGGTAATAGAAGACAGGCAATTGGATATCCTATGCATACAAGAGCCGTATGTCTTTAAAGGAAAACCTATACATGTGGCTGCTACAACTAGAATAATAGTAGAGGGCGATCAACCAAAAGCAATAATTCTAATCATCAACAAAGAAATACAGGTGGTAAAGATTACACAATTGTGCGACGAACATGTTAACTGCATTGAGGTAACAACTGATGGTGTAAGCTTCATCCTGTGTAATCATTATTTTCAATATAGTGATGATATTCAAATACACATTGACAAGATGGAAAGAGTGCTAGACATGATGTCAAGAAAGTCCATTATATATGGTATGGATAGTAATGCCAAATCAAAGAGGTGGTATAGTAAAAATCCTGATAATAAGGGGGAAAGATTAGAAGAAATACTACTACAGAACGATATGATCATAATGAATACACCATTTAATCCATTTACTTTTGAAAATAGAGCTGGAGCAGAGGAGAATATAGACCTTACGGTAGCCAAAGGAGAAATTGTGAATCGTATCAGTAATTGGAAAGTGGCGCAACAACTAACAACTAGTGACCACAATTTAATATATTATGATATAGTAACATGGACAGAAGGGGAACATAAAAATCATCAGAAGAAAAGAAAATATCAGATAAAGAATGCTGATTGGGCAAAACTGAGAGGTTCAATTAAAATTCCCAATGAAATACAAATTGGAGGAAATATAGATAAAAAAGCTAAGCAATTAACTCAAAGCATACAACAGGCGATGGAGCAGGCATTAAAGAAATGTACAAATACTGATGGAAAGTATAAGGTATGGAATGACAAACTGCAAAAACTAAGGAGCAGAGTGAGGAAGTTAAGAAGATATTATCAGCTAAGTCGGACTGCGCAAGAAAAACAGATTAGACTTCAGGAATATAGAGAAGTGAAACAACAATATAAGATGAAGCTGGAAGAAACGAGACAAGAAACATGGAAAACATTTATAGAGGAAAATTTGGATGAAAATGAATGGGGGACTCCGTATAAAATAGTCATGGAGAAAATAAAAGCACCGGAAGTAATCTCAACAATAAAGAAACCTGATGGAACTTACACAGAATCGTGGACAAGCTCTATGAATCACCTGTTGCAGATATTACTTCCTAGTGACGAACAAGAACAAGAGAATGAGGAACAGCAAGCTATGCGACGTGACTTTCAAAATGTATATATTAATCAAAGAGTAGTCTACCCATCTGACGTTTCGGAAGTAAAGCTAGCAATCCGAGAACTAAAGAAGAAAAAAGCACCAGGACCAGACAATATAAATGCAGAAATTCTACAAAACTTGGAAGAATCTATAGCACCATACTTATGTAGCCTACTTAATGAATGCCTGGTACAGGGGCGAGTTCCATACTGTTGGAAAGAAGCAGAGGTAGTAATACTAAAAAAATCAGCAAATAAGGATCCAAAAGAGCCAAAAACTTATAGACCAATATGTCTATTAAATACAATAGGAAAGGTACAAGAGAAATTAATATTAAAAAGGATAAAGGAATATCGAATTATGATAGGCATGACCCAGAAACAATTTGGCTTCAGAAAGGGGAAATCCACTGAAGCGGCCATAAATGTGGCGTTAGAAGCGATAAAAAGAAGTACAAATAAATATGTATTAGGAGTATTCATTGACATCGCTGGAGCCTTTGACAACTTATGGTGGCCGTATCTATTTAAAATCATGGAAGCGAAACAATACCCAAAAGTTCTATACAATGTACTCAGAGATTATTGTAAAGATAGACGGGTACATGTCACCGGCAGAGATGGAAAAATTACAAGAGAAATTACCAAAGGTTGCCCACAGGGATCCATTTTGGGGCCCCTCTTCTGGGACATCATGACGGAGCCAATACTAGAAGAATTAGCTGTATCACAAGATATCATCGAAATTGTTGCCTATGCAGATGATATTCTGATTATTACAGAGGCAAATAGTAGGATGGAGTTAGAGAGAAAAACGAATTCAACTTTAAAGAAATTTAACAACTGGTGTAATCAAGCCAAATTAAAAATATCAGCGAACAAATCTGCCTATGTACTAATGAAAGGAGCGTTAATTAGGGACCCGACTATTAAGATAGATAATGAAAATATAAAAAGGGAAAAAGTAATTAAATATCTTGGAATACACCTGGATGAAAAGAGAAACTTTGAGCAACACATAAAGAAAACCAAAGAAAAAACTATAAAAATAATGATGAAATTGTCTACTTTAGCAACGAGAACATTTAAATTACCGCCAAAGGCTATAACTTTATACCACATGAGTTTTGTTGTGGGAATAACAGCATATGGAGCTGGGGTATGGGCTGATAGAGTTAATATAAAAAAGAATGTGAAGATGATACGATCCATACAGAGAACAGGATTATTGAAATGTATTGGAGCCGTTAAGACCACATCCACCATGGCACTATTAATTGCAGTGGGGACATGGCCATTGGACTTGATAATCAAACAGCGCGGAGTCAACTATTGGGTTAAAAAAGGGGACTTGAGTAAAGTAGAGCAAATATTAGGATATCCGTGCTCTACCAAAAAGGAAATAAATCAGACTTATAGAAGAATGGCAGCAAGAATGGAACAACATAGAGGAAGGTAGAAGAACGTACAATTTGTTTCCAAATATAAGAGAAAGATTACGCTTAAGACAAATACAGCCAAGAAGAGCAGGTATACAATTTCTAACTGGCCATGGACCATATCGGACCTATTTCAAAAGAATTGGAAGCTCAGATAGTGATATATGTGACAGCTGCAATATACAGGATACACCAGAACACACATTGTTTGAATGTAAAAAATATAAAGATTTGTTAGAACACCATAGAAGTATGCTACAAGGGAAATATGTATATAATATCGTCAGAGATCCTGTGGACTTTAGAACACTGGAAGAAATGGCCGAGATCATCTCTACGCGAGTCATGGAGGAATATAAACAACAACAGATAGAAAGACGTGAAAGAGGAGAACCGCGGAGAAGGACAGAGGAACAGGCAGCTGTAGAACCAAGGAGGTCAAAAAGGAATATACAAAGGGAACCAGAGGATGGAATAAGGCGAGAAAATGAAATGGAAGATCAACAGGAACAACATATATGTGACCAGGAAATACCACAAAGGATCAACAGGAGATGCCAATACTGGACATCCATATGCAGAATGGGAGCAGGAGCGACAAGCAGATTAGCGGTAGACTCAGAAGAAGAGCGGAGTTAGCAGAACTGATTTGAACTGATGGACGAATTCTCTCCAAATGATGGTGGAAACACTACAAGTCTAACCGAGAGGAATATTACTACCAATAGTCGGATAGGAAATGACAGCAAATAAATGATAGAAAGTCTTATGTAGTAGACTTATGTAGTCAGTTAGTTTGAGGAATTGTAAAGCTACTGGTTTCCGGTAGCTAGTGGTACAGGACAATAATGAATGTAAATATTAGAAAAAGGATATATGATATAGGTAGGGTACGTAGTTTTCATGAGTTCTAAAGCTGCTGGTTTCCAGTAGCAAGTAGGTTAGAGTTAGCTAGTAGGTTAGGATTATTTGGAAAGTTAGATTAGGGAATATCTGCAAAGATAAGTATTGAAATGGAACTAATAAATAAGACAGGAGGATAAAGAATATAAATCTGTGAAGAGCTTTGCCTGGTATAGCTTCAAGATGCCAGGGCATGTGTTGAGCAGATTTTATTTTTAATTTTTTTTTTTTTTTTTTTTTTTTTTTTTTTTTTTTGTTCCACCTGTGTTCTCGAACTTACGGAACCTTCCAGATCGACCCGCTGGCCCTATATAAGCAACACGTCGGGCAAGAGAAGTCAGTTCTTGGCGTAAGAATGCAGTGCTAGTGTACGACGAGAAGACTGTGTGAGTGCATCGGAGGATTGTACGTAATTACGAGTGCAAGTGAAATTGTAACGGACGAACTGGTGAATCGTAATTGTGTGCATTACGTAATTCTGTGTAATTGGCAAGAGTTTAACTGTAAGTCGGTGGAAATAAAGAACATTTTTGAGTGGTGCAATTGGACTTTTCATTTCACGAACCCACAAAGTCACAATATGTTGTGCTTTGTTACCTGTGTGTTCATTCTCTTTAGAATAACTTTTTCCAGCACTATTCCAAGTGTGCTGAGTACGCTAATGGGCCTGTAGTTTGAAGCAAGGGGTCGGTTTTCGTATTGTTTAGGAATTGTTACTATATTTGGTTCCTTCCACTGCGTTGGAAACCAGCCGCTTTTTAAGGCGTAGATGTACATTTTTGCTAACAGAGATTGATGCCACACGGGAGATTCTTCAGTACTACATGGGGTATTTTATCTGGTCCTGGAGCCTTCTTATAATCCAATTTATTTCCCCGCGTTTTTCTTTCACAATTTGTTGTGAGTGGTGCAGTAGTCTGTTTCATTTATCTCTTACTCAGTGTTTTGAATAACTCTCTGATTCACTATACACTCCACCAGGTTCGGCGTGAAGACTTCTTGTAGCGTTGAGGCGAAAACTTCAGCTTTGTCCTGGGGGTTTTCAGCAATACTATTGCTGTTTATAGGTGGCCGTATATTAGTTTTTACTCAGGTGAGGCATTTCGCTATTAGCCAAACCGAATGTGAGTTTGAATTTAGATTTTCGAATGTTTGGTTCCATTCGTTGGATATAAAATCCCTAGTACCGGCGGTTACTGGCACTCTTGCTTCGAAATAATCATGTCGGTGAATTGTATTTCTAGTTCTCTGCACTTTCTTCTTAACCGGTTTCAGTTTTGGTGTAACATTTTTATATCTACGGGACATCGGACGTTTACCATTGGTTTGTATTTGAGCGGAATGCAAACAGATTTCATCTTTTAACTGCCAGTTCATGTTTATCGATGGCTTCGTCATGTTCTTATGCTGTGTTTATTTCCATTTGCTGCTGATATCGTTCGACTGTGTTCTTTAAGTCATCCCAACGTACTTGATAATAATTAGCTTTGGGGCTTATTGCTTGAATCTCAAGGGCAGTTTAACCTTCAGTAGGTGGCCGAAAGTCAATTGGAATATTACACTACTATCAAAGTTAAAGGGAATATTTCTTTTAAATAGCTAAGTCCAAAATATCAGGCCGTGATTTTTATATGTGGAATATGTGTGGGCTCTTCTGACTCCGCAATAAGTTCTTAATATAATTCAGTAAGTTAGTCCCTTGCGGGTTGGGATTAGCGGTGTGCCATTACGGCTGCCGCTGTCACCCTCCCTTACGGGCCCCTCAAAATCCAAACCTCTGTGGTCCTCGTCCCGAGGGGTGGACAACAGGAAGTAGGTGACTGACTGATGGAGTGATGTACGGCGGGGACTTGGTGTGCCTCAGGACCGCTACGAATGCCGAGAAGGCCCATCAGTAACCCCGAAAACTGGCAACAAAGGCTCTGCTGCTTTTCCTCCAGGGACCTACTACGGTAGATAAGGGATTGGCGCTCCCGTGGTCCCAAGCCAAATCTTTCGGTTGCGCTCCTCCTCGAGGTGAGAGTCTTCCTTCGAACGCCCAAACCATGGTCTACTTCTGTGTTTGACCCCATTTACTTATTTTTTCTTTTTCTTTTTCCTTCCTAAACACATGTCTGATGACAGCGCGTGTTGGCAGAGTGGGATGCGCAAGGGGTAACTGGGTAACGCGTAATTCCCAGCCTCTTGTTAACATGTAGGACTGTGTTCGTATCCGCTGATAAAGGTCAGTCCAGGGGAGGGGCCAATGCATGAGCTGTTACACTCCTGATGGCGAGTGGGTCTCTCTGTCTTTACACTGGGAAGTGTGACCCTGAGGTGAGCAAGGTCCAGGCCAGGACTCCCACCTAAGCCGGGGTGGCGCTTAGGATGAGAGCACGCCATCGGATACGTTTGCAATGGTGGGGGCATTACCGCTATAGCACCGAAATTTAAACCAACAACTATGAAAGGTAATGGAAAGGAAGTAGTCGCAACCTGTGGTCCTCGATACTTACTCTTATCTAGACCTGAGGAAGGCAAAAAGTTTCTGTCACTGAACCCTTTCGTCATCCAAAAGGGCTTGGATAAGATAGCCGATCCGGTTAAATCTTGTACTCGTTCAAGAAATGGCATGTTCTTGGTGGGAGCACATTCTGTCTCCCAGGCAGCAG
This sequence comes from Mantis religiosa, assembly GCA_030765055.1. Lineage (NCBI taxonomy): Eukaryota > Metazoa > Arthropoda > Insecta > Mantodea > Mantidae > Mantis > Mantis religiosa. The sequence continues at coordinate 134,387,574 of CM060951.1, forward strand.
TTCTATTGAAGGCGAACTTGTTAGGAAACTACCCGATCAACGTCACAGTCCATACGAGCCTAACTTCTCACGCGGAGTGGTAAACACCCGTGCTTTGGACGCCATGACCAATGGGAAATTAGGAAAATCTACAAGACCAAGGTCTGACGGCCGTGTACTGTGTGCAGCGACGAGAGCGAGGGGAACTGGCACCTATCCGTACCATGTTCCTGACCTTTGATCGGGTGGATCTCCCAACACGGCTTAGGGCTGCACGAAGGTACGTGCACATCGCCAGTTAAATGTGTGAACTGTACTGGAGAACACCCATCCAGCTCTAGAGATTTTCAGCGCTTTCTCGAAGAAAAGGCGATCCAATAGATCCGGGTGAGAGATGTCCTTCTCGCAAGCCCGGAAACCCGTGCGTACTCGAATACCATCCCTCCCACGGTCCGCTACTTAGAGCTCAGTAGCAGCTAAGCCGGTTCTGAGGAGAGATCGCCACTCGCACCAGCGACATCCGTGAGGCCACCATCTCTTTATTCCGAAGCCCGCCAAAACAACACCCTTGACTGCATCTTCAACGCCTAACTCTTCACCAGGAGGGAGACCGCCAGCAATGTCACCAGCTAAAGCCTCAACCTCTAAGACCAACAAGCCCATTTTGTACGATGCACCGCTGAAACAATTTAACACTAATTACAAAAAAAATCGATTTCTTCAAGGATACCAGCAAACCGGCCAGCCGAAGGAAGAGTCCCAGGACTTCTAAAAGTTCCTCCTCTGAGGAGTCTTCAGGTGAGGATACTGATCGGCGCTTGTCATCCTCGTCGATCTCCTTGACCAATCGGTTTGGGGGGAAAGGGGCCTCATCCGTAGAGGACATGGACCAGAAGGTTATGGACCACACTGCTAGGTTGGCTTCCAGGAAACGACCCGATAATTCGGATGTTAAAGGGGTTAGCCCGAAACCCAAAAAAGGGTAAATTGAATCGGGTCACCTTCGAAGGCGTTCCAATGGCAATCTTACCGTGGAACATACGTGGGCTTACAGCACATTGCACAGAGCTTGACTTGCTGCCCCAAAAGCACGCTTGCTTACAGGAGACTAAGCTAAGTCCTCAGGATTCCTTTCAACTAAGGCGGTATTCTCCCTTTAGGCGTGATCTTGTTGTTAAAGAGGGTGTTCCTGCTCACGCAGGCACTATGGCCCTTGTCAGAGATGACATATGTCGACGATATACATTTACGGAGGACAGTCAGTTGTTGCAGTACTGCCGACGCTACAATTGGTTGTCTGCAACATCTATACTCCATCTTCAGACGACCTATCACATACTGCTCTAGAAGCTGTGGTTCAATTACCAACACTCTTTCTGTTGGTGGGAAACCTCAATGCCCATCATACTCTTGGGGTTGAACTCGAACTTAAGCGAGAGGTAGAGCTCTCTCAAACTTCCTGGGCAGTAACAACCTAGCTCTCCTGAACACCGGAAAGCCTACGTTTCTTTCTGACGCGTTCAACACCAAAGCATTTGGATTTGGCAGTATGCTCACCGCAGTTAGCAGTGTCCCTATAATGGAACGTAATCTATGACCTACACCATAGTAAGCCCTTCCCCTGACTTATTAGTCTCCTAGCACAACACGTGTGTTCCACACGCTTGCTAACCTGGTGTTTCAATCACGCCAATTGGGTCCTTTGTACGCAGTTGGCGGTTTTTAGTTATTAGGAGCACGCCTCTGTAAACGATTTAGTAGCACATCTAACCGAGAAAGTACTTTCACCGCAGAACGGTCTATTCCCCATTCGACTTCCAATCCACGTCGACTCCCTGTCCCATGGTGCACGGATGACTGCCGGAATGCAGTGCGTGCTCGTAGGCGTGCTCTAAGGGCTTTCCAACGCCACTCCACACTGGAGAACCCAATTCAGCACAAGAAGATGCGTGCCAGGGCCAGGCGAGTTATTAAGGAAAGCAAAAAGACATCTTGGACTGGTTTTGTGTCTTTTTTAATCGACATACACCTCCTTCCGTAGTATGGGATAGGTTAAGGCACGTGGCCGGAAAATCGACCCACATGTCGACTGCTGGTCTGAGAACTCCTTCAGGCGTCGTTGTGGATCCGTTTGACGTGGCTAACATCCATGGCAGTGCTTTCGCTCACTGTCTAGTTAAGATAATTATGCACCTGAGTTTCTCTCAATTAAGAACCAGGTGAAGTCTCAAGGTTTTTGCTTTCCCTCTGGAAACCTTGAGGACTACAATCGCCTTTTCACCATGGCAGGGCTAGAACACACACTTTCATCGTCACGACTATCTGCTCCAGGACCAGACGGTATCCACGTGTGATTCTTACATCTCTCTCCCGAAGAGAAGGCACTCCTACTCGAGGTCTATAATCTTGTCTGAGTTAACGGCAGTTTTCCTGAGAAGTGTGGGGCGGTCACCATCATACCCATTTTGTAAGCTGGGAAGGACCGACGTCTGCCTTCCAGCTACCGTCCTATCTCTCTCACAAGTTGCGTCTGATGGAACGCACGCTCAATATGCGGTTGGTGTGGTGGCTGCAAACTCACAATCTACTGACTAACATCCAGTGTGGTTTCCGCCGTCACTGTTCCTTAGTAGACCATCTCGTGTCGATGTCGACACACATCATGAACGGTTTCCTGAAGAACTGTACGACCGTCGGTATATATGTCGATCTCGAGAAAGCTTATGGTACCTGTTGGCGTCCAGGTCTGTTACGCACGCTGCACAGCTGGAATATTCGTGGACGCCTACCTGTCTTCCTTCGGCAGTTCATGAACAATCGCGATTTCCGAGTAAGGGTCGGCTCGGTCTATCCAAACCCTTCTATCCAAGAGAACGGGGTCTCACAAGGAGCGGTACTAAGTGTTACACTCTTTACTCTTGCCATCAGCTGTGTTCCTCGAAGGGTTCATCGCGCTTATTTGTGGAACATTTGGCCGTCTACTGTAGTTCTCAGCGTACTCCGTTCCAAGAGCGTCGTTTACAGCAATGATTAGACAACCTCCACGACTGGAGCTCTAAGAACGGTTTTCGGTTCTGCACTGATAAAACGGTCTGCGTTAACTTCTGCTACCGGAAGAGTCGGTTACCACCCTTCCTCCGAATTGGTGGCCATGGTTTACCATTTGCCGATGAAACTCCATCGGACTGATTTTCTATAGAAAGCTTGGCTGGTCGTCGCATGTAGCACAGTTCAAATCATGATGTGAGCGTTCTCTTAATCTCTTACGGGCACTTAGAAGAAAATCGTGGGGAGCAAATCGCGCAGTGCTGCTTCCTTTTTATCGCACACTGATCCGAGCCAAGCTGGACCATGAGTGCAACATTTATGCTTCAGCTCATTCATCTGTGCAGAAGAAACTCGACACGGCCGTAACTCTGGCCTTCGGTTAGCTACTGGGGCATTTCCAACTAGCCCAGTTGTAAGTCAAGAACCTATGCCACCTAAATGTATTTCGCCCAACAAAGGTACCTGAATTGTGTGTGTTTGTAGAAAGTCCGCTTGATCTTTACGTTTCCGGAGTATACTATGGCAGTTCCAGTGATTTTTTCTAAGCGTGTCTGTTTCAGCCATGACTATATTTGTGGAGTTCTATCAGTGCTTTTAGTAAAAACTGCAGCATCATGTGAATACTTCAAGTTATTCCTCAATCACTTCATGGGAACTGAATATCTTAAGACATTTCTTAGTTTTGCCATGCCAATTTCTCTGTCATGTGGTAGGCGAGCCAATTATTGGCATGAGGGTGAGGCCCTCAACCCTATATGGGTGTGCTCTGTGTAAATCTGTTTGTCTTTTTTCTGGCCTGGAGGGTCGCTCATTTTCTGCTGAGCTCTTCTCGGTGGCAAACCGTGGAGCCGCAGCGACCGGCAGCTCCGCTATTGGGGTTGGTCGCGACCGTTCTCTACTATCCCTGATGAGCCATTCTGCGTGGTGCATTTCTGTACCTGTCTTAGCGGCAGCCTCTGCCTGTTTTATATTGGCACGTTATACTGGTGGTCCCTGTGGCTGCGCGCGGACTCTGGACATAGACTTCGAGCATCCCGTGCAATAAACCGTGCAATCGCAACAAGTTGCACCGTGACCCTCCTGGTCGCATAGCGCACAGACCCGTTCCGCGGGCGGAACGGAGCACGTACCTGAAGGATGTGGCGCTTTACACCTGGTATATATCCAGGTTGCAGAACTAAAGTCTGCTCGGGGTCGGTCCTATACCTCTGAACCCTAACCCTAGAATGTGCGAAGTATGTGAGGTCAAGCAATTTTTGATCTAGCTCAGGGGACCCTGTCAGCCCGATAAGGAACATCAGCAGGGGAGTGCACCGCCAGATGCGTTTCCGCAACTGGACGGCTCGTACCACCTCTACGCCTAGTCCGGCTAGATCTTCTTCAAACTCATCTCCGGTGATTTCTGCATACAGCCCTTTTATCACAAACCTAGAGGTCCTGTCCTGGAGGTGGGGCAACAAATCAAATTGTATGCCAGGATGCTTGAGATATTCTACAAAATGACTGTAGTCACTCATGCATGAAAATTTAACCATAAAATCACCGGAGATTCTCACAGTGGAAATTGTGTAGGAGTGCGTAGGCTGCAAGTTGTTAAGGTCACGTGTGATTTTTTGTGATATGTATTGTCTGGCCTTTGTTTATCATGAACGGCGCTAAGTCAGACGTCTTTTCCTTAAGCATGGCTGTAAGGGGAGTTGGCATACTCTACGGCTAATGCGTGTGAGTCCGGTCTTGTGTATTTGGAGGTGCCGGCTATAGGTGAGGTAGGAGTGGTAGGAGAGGGCTCCTCGGCATTGGGTGAAGTTGTGGTTGTGGTGCCAGGAGAGAGTATCTACGCCTTTTTAGAGGATTTGGAAGGTTTACTGCGTGGGGTCCTGTTGTTCTTCTTAGTCGGAGGAGTTTCCTGTGAGTTCCCTGCCATTGTTGGAATTCCGTGTTTTATGTTTGCATGTGTTTGCGTCTAGGTGCAGATGCACAGAGTGAAGAAAAAGAGAAAATGAAGTTTAGAGAGAAAGAGCAGCTACCAAGCTCTAATCAGCTCGGAAAAAGGAGGGTCGGACCACAGAGGCGCTTAAGGTAACCTTATGGCTGCCTGCTATGACCGTATTTTCCCTACTCGTCTAGGTTACAGGGCGCAATACTCTTGCGAGCAATCCGTAGGTTTCGGTATAGAACCACGGCAATGCCGAGTCGCTCAAAGGGTGGCTGCTTCTTGGCAGCGGACTGCTTCTTGTTACTTCGTGCACGCAGACAGATGGGGCACTCAGTCACACAGTCTTACGCAAATCTACGCATACCGACTGTTATCTACACAAACTCTCGAATTACTAAATCACAAACTGACCCAACACAAAAGAAGACTAAAGCTTTCTGCTTTACATCAAAGGTATCAACCGACTGCATTAGAAAAATCCTCAAACGACACTTCGCGTAATCTACAAACCCACAAATACTAACTTACTACGTTCATCTAAGGAACCAAAAGAACCTCTCTCCTCTGCGGGTGTTTACAGGATTCTGTGCTCGTGTGTATATAGCGACAGCTCAGCGCACGATAAACACACGCATTACGGAACATGAGAGATGCTGCCATCTCAGACAGCCAGAAAAATCAGCGGTCGCGCAACACGCTTTACTAGCGCCAAGGGAGCACATCATACAATTCCCTGATACGGCCGTCCTGTCCTCCGATGTCCATTATTTTGTTCGCTTAAGCCGGGAAGCTTCACAAATTTATAAACACAAAGATAACTACAGCAGGAGAGAAACAAAGGGTTTAAATAAAGCTTGGCACACGGCTTTAAGGCATACGCGTAAGAAACCTGACAGGACACATAACCAGGCACATACGCGACCGACTGCTGTAGTTACAGTACATACCCACTCAGTGGAACCACCCAGGTTTGATAAAAGTAGCCACCTCCATAGTCCAACCCACGCACCGGCCGAACCTACCGGTAAGGAACGCACCAGCCGGAAGATGGCTCCGCCCAATCAGAAAGTATATAAAAAACACGTGAAATAGAGAAGCTCCGTATCGCGCGTGGGAGATGATGTGTCGATGTGTCTTCGACAATGGTGACATGTGGAGAGCCGCAAAAAGGACTCCACCAACCTACCCCAGGCAAGACACACAAGGCCTGGCTTACGAACCCCAAGCCAAAGCTAATGTGTTCGCCGACCACCTCAAGAGGTCCATGAGAACAAGAGACGACCCCGCAGGACCAAGACTTCTTCCACCATGTTCGACGTCTTTCTGCTGAGGCGGATCGACGTCCTGTAATTAGACCCAGTGAGCTCCAGGTCTAAATTTCAAAAAGGCGTCGGAGCCTGAAGGGTTAACCCCTGTCATGCTTTGTCACCTTCCCTTCAAGGCCGTGCTCTTTCTCACACGTGTATTCAATATATCTTGCCCTGTGCTACTTTCCACGACAGTGGAGGGAAGCTCGGGTACTATGCATTTTGAAGCCTGGGAAGACCCGGCTCATCCCGCTAATTACCGTTCCATCAGTTTTCTGTCAGTCCTGTCGCAGCTTTTCGAGACGTTTCTGGCCCGCTTGTCACCCTTACTAGGTGACATTACAGCCATTCCTCCCCATCAGTTTGGTTTTCGTTCTGGGCACTCGACCTCAAAGCAGCTGCTCTTTCCCTGGACTTCCTACTCACACATTAAACCTATTACACGCTTTCCTAAGACATAGATTCTGAACTGTTTCCTTGGCGGGAAAGATCCACAAAAAGGTCCATCAGAGGCGGAGTCTCTGAAGGATCTGTGTTATCCCCTACAACTTTCAGCGTATATGTCACCGAACTTCCCACTAAGCAGCACGTCAATATAGCTCACTGCATGCTACAATACAGCACAGATAAACATCAATCCGGAGAAAAGCCAAGTCATAGTTTCCGCCAAGCGCCATTTTCCTGTCACCTACCCTCCTACATATCCTGGACGAAGAACAGTGTGGACGAATTCGCTAACATACTTGGGAGTGAAGCCGAATGAGGGCCTAAATTTTGGGTGTCACGTTATGGAGATGTCGCATCGGGAGAGCGGGCCTTCGGCTTCGTTGTAACCCATGCTGCGGTCTGGGATGCCGATTCCCCTGAAGTTGCGTCCTTTCCAGGCTCTGGTGCTTCCCATCATGCTCTATGCGTGTGAGATCTGGGGCATGGCCGCAGGCTACAAGTTGCTGCAGCTTCAGTATGTGCAGGGTACAGAGGTGACCAAATTATTAGACTAAGTTGAATTTCAGTCATAAAAATGAAGTTATTTCAGCCTAACTCTGAATTAATGGAAATATTGGAAGTAACAATGATTGAATGATGCATAAGAATCATTCAGGGATATTTTATGAGTTTTACAATGTTTTGCAAGCATATGCAAAACTGCTAAGTTTACTGTCAGCTTTCGTAAAAATACATTTCCTGTGTTTATTTAATATGCACTCATGCTCACTTATTGAAAATTTCAAATGTTTATCTATAGAACTCTTGGCTTTATTTTGTCCATAGAATTTTGTATTGTCACTTTGTGGGTTCGTGAAATGAAGAGTCAAATTGCACCACTCAAGAATGTTCTTTATTTCCACCGACTTACAGTTGAACACTTGCCAATTACACAGGATTACGAAATGCACATTATTACGATTCACCAGTTCGTCCGTTACAATTCCACTTTGCTCCCGCGATTAGGTACAATCCTCCGGTGCACGTACACAATCTTCTCGTCCGTACACTAGCACTACACTCTTATGCTGCTTGCGAAGAGCTCTCTGACTCCACTCATTCCAGCCCTTTTTATAGGAATATCATTGTCTTCTAGAAGTCCCTGGTTTCCGTGAATCACCGCGAAAATTCCAGATGGCAGGCGAAGGGGGAAGAGGCGGCCAGCGAAAAGTGACACTCCTCAGTTAGTGACTGAGATTAATGAGCGGGTGTGGTTCGGCTGTCTCTGGTTCCTTTTCAGCTGTCGTTCGTCTGGCGTTCCGATAATTGGGTGACACTGCTCCCTACTCAAAGCTGGTCGTCACGAACAGCACCATCGTAGCGGGCTAGACGATCCAGGTGTACCACCAACATCTTCCCTCGGGGAACCTTCTGAATGCGGTAGACCACGTCGTTAATCCTCTTCACCACCCGGTACGGTCATTGCCATGGCTGCTGAAGCTTCGGGCAGCGTACCTTGGTCCGAGTAGGACGGTACAACCAGACCAGGTCACCTTGCTGGAAACCTTGGCTGTTGGCTTGCCTGTCATATCTGGTCTTCATGCGGTCGCTCGCCTTCTGGATGTTCTGGCGAGCCATCTCGTGAATGTCGTGGAGATGGTCCACCAAGTTCTCCACATACTTGGTCGCTGGCTGTTTCGCTTCCGGAGGGCTTCCAAAAGCCAGGTCACAAGGGAGGCGTAACTCTCGGCCGAACATTAAGCTGGCTGGCGTCATCCCAGTTGTGTCGTGTGTAGACGAGCGGTAGGCCAGCAAGAACAGTGGTACCTTGACGTCCCAGTCTCGCTGATGGCTGGCCACGACCTTCCTCAGTTGTTCCTCTAAGGTCTTGATGTATCTTTCGACCATGCCATCCGACTGGGGATATAGAGGCGTCGTGCGGGTCTTGTTCACCCAAGCTTTTGTAGTGCCTCCTTCATTAGGTTGGACTCAAAGTTGGAACCCTGGTCACTGTGTAGCTCTAACGGCACCCAAAATCGACAGAAGACTTGCTCCACGAGGCAGGTTGCGATTGTCTTTGCCTCTTGGTTTGGGATGGCATAAACCTCCGGCCACTTGGTGAAGTAGTCCACGACTACCATTAGGTACTTGTTGCCTCGGTCGGAAACTGGGAACGGTCCAGCAATGTCAACGGCGATCCGTTCGAATGGCGGTCCGACGTTGTACTGCTGCATGCGACCCCGGCTCCTAGTTTGGGGGCCACGACTCGCCGCGCACACGTGACACTGACGCCACCATCTCTCAGCATCTGCTCGGAGTCACAGCCAGTAGTAGCGCTGCCGTAGTTTGTCAATCGTTCGGTTCGCTCCCGGGTGTCCTCCCGAAGTACCGGCGCGCACTTCCTCCAAGACTTCCGGGACCTTACTCCGGGGAAGTACCAGCTGTTCTCTCTGCCTCTTCTCATCGGGTGACTCCCATACCCGGAACAGCACGCCCTCTCTGGTCTTCAACGAGTCCCATTGGGCCCAGTACGACTTGTAGGTGGCGCTCCTCGGTGCAATGTCTTCCCAGGTTGGTCTCGTCCCTGCCTCTAATTCCCTCAAGAGTGGCTCCAAGTCTGCGTCCGCCAGCTGATCCCTCCTCAGGCCTGCGCTATCCCAGCATTTCGCATGCACTGCCGTGACTACTGTGACTGAGGCGGCTCGCTCCTTCTCCTCCACTCTTGTGCACTGGCCGCACTCTTCTGGACAGGGTGCTCGGGACATGGCGTCAGCGTTACCGTGGCTCTTCCCTCTACGATGTTCCGAGGTGAAGTCGTACTCCTGCAGCCTCGGGACCCAACCTGCTGTCTGGCCTCTGGTCGCGCCGTCACCATCACCTCGCTCCTCGCGGGAACAACCACGTCTTCATTCAAGACGACCCTGCAGATTCCAAGGCGCTCTTCGGGCTGACGGAGTATAACCTCTTCTCCGTTGAGCCGCAGGACCTTCCTGCCGACGTCGACGGTCGCCTCGTGGCTCCTGAGGGCATCCAGTCCCAGAATCAACTCCTCAGCCACCTTCGCGATGAACACACACAGACGCAGGGCACTCCGCCCCAAGGTTACCTCCAGCAGGGCCTCCTTCTCCACAGGCAAGGTGTCGCCCGATGCCGTGACAGGCTCGTATAGTCCGCTCGGCTTCCTCGTCGGCAAACCCTTCGCCACGTCAGGTTTGATGATGGTCACGGCTGCCCCAGTGTCCACCAGCACGTGGCAAGGCTTCCCTCTCACCCAACCGTTCTCGATGAGGCTGTAATCCATACGCCGGCTGACGGCACGCAGTGTCACTCGAGGGGATGGTGGTAATGGCGCGAAGTGCCCCTCTCCACGCCGGGCCTTACTCGTTCTTCCAGCTGCCCTTCCTGGTGTGGGCAGTCTCCCTGGAGTTGTCCGGGATGTCCACACCCCCAACACAGGCCACTATGTGTTCGCCGGCGTCCCTCGGCTGGTCTTCTGTCTCCAGTGTAGTGGACACTCCTCGTTCTCGACGTCGGGATAGCTATTACTTTGGCCGCCTCCATCCTTAATGCTGCCGTCAGCGCCTCGTGGATTGTTTTATAATCGCCGAGCATTAGGCGCTGACGAATCTCCGTGTCTCGTACCCCGTCCACGAATGTGTATGCAGCTTCACGGGATACGAACTCTGGTGGCAGGTCGACTAAGGCCTTGCTAGCCAGTTGTTCAACTGCCAGGCGAACTCGTGCAGCGTCTCCCCCGGCTGCTGTGACCTTGCCTTTAGCTGGCTGCGGTACGCTGCGGCTAAGCGGTGGTTCCCGATACGATTCTCCAGGGCCTCCCAGATGTCCTTGGGCGCCGCCGTTGTCTGCACCGCGTTTAGGACTTTCATCTGTTGTGCTTGGCCACTGTGTCGAACTGGCGGCGGAAGACCTCAAATGTTGACGCGCCGTGATATTTCGGAGGTTTGACGCGCGCCGATGTTGTGTCGCGTCCCGGTGCGTCGGCCTTCAAATCCTTCAACCTCCTGCCGACGACGTGCTCCACCATGGCGTTCAGGGACTTGACGCTGCTGTCGGCCTTCCCTTCCAGGTCGTTAACACGGCTCGCCAGGTCCTCGACGCGCTCGTCCACTTGGCTCATCCGCTTGCCCAGCTCCGTCACGTCATCCCTCACGCCGGCCAACTGTTCTTCAAATTTGGCAGCGAGAGCCTCGTTCGCCACCTTCATTTCCGTGGTCAGTTCGGCCATCTTTGCGGTCATTGTCGTGGCCAAGTTGTTGTTTGGCGCTTCCGTCTTCGCTGTTAATTCGGCCTTCATTTCTTCCATCTTCTCGGTGATGTTGTCGTTGGCCGTCTTCATTTGCTTCAGTTTCGCGGCCAGGTTGTTATTTGTAGTCTCCAGCTTCGCGGCCAGGCTGTTATTTGCCGCTTCCGTCTTCTCTGTTAATTCGGCCTTCATTTCCATCATCTTCTCCAAAAAAAATTCCAATACCGCGTCCATGGTTGTAATGTTTGGTGATGTTATCTTCCCGCTTCCTGACACCAGTGTGACTTTGCGGGTTCGTGAAATGAAGAGTCCAATTGCACCACTCAAGAATGTTCTTTATTTCCACCGACTTACAGTTGAACACTTGCCAATTACACAGGATTACGTAATGCACACAATTACGATTCACCAGTTCGTGCGTTACAATTCCACTTTGCTCCCGCGATTACGTACAATCCTCCGATGCACGCACACAATCTTCTCGTCCGTACACTAGCACTACACTCTTACGCTGCTTGCCAAGAACTCTCTGACTCCACTCATTCCTGCCCTTTTTATAGGAATATCATTGTCTTCTAGAAGTCTCTGGTTTCCGTGAATCACCGCGAAAATTCCAGATGGCAGGCGAAGGGGGAAGAGGCGGCCAGCGACAAGTGACACTCCTCAGTTAGTGACTGAGATTAATGAGGGGGTGTGGCTCGGCTGCCTCTGGTCCCTTCTCAGCTGTCGTTCGTCTGGCGTTCCGATAATTGGGTGACAGTATTATACTAACGCTTTTAAAGTTCTATGCATATAGTGAAAAACTAGAGAACCTGTGAGATTTTAATTTAAGGGAAATTTGAGGTTATTGGGAAGAAAAGTGACTTATCACCTAGAAAACATTGGTATTATGAGGGCACTAATAGCAGAAGGACGTTATACATAAAATGAAGTAGCACAGAGACTCAAAATCTTACAAAAGTCTGTAAGTGTAATTCAACAAATGGACGAAAACTATAAGATATATCAGGCACAGCGAAGCGGGAGCTGTGGTAGAGAAAGTAAGTTGAGCCCTAAAGGTGTAAGGAAACTTATGGCTGAAGCACGCAGAAACCCAAAAACGACTAGTAGAGACCAGTGGACTAGAGGAATACTTTAGTAGCTAGAGGCTTAGAAGTATCAGCAAGAACTGTCAGGAGAACCCAGTTCAATGGCGGTTTGAAGTATCGAAAACCCAGAAAAATATAAAAGCAAAGCTCACACCGCGTATGGCAAGAAAGAGGCTCGACTGGACAAAGGAATTTAAACATTGGATTTCTGATGACTGGAAAAACGTAATTAATATGATACACTGTATTACTCTTTCTCAAAAAGATAATTTAATTTAATAACCAGATTCAATTATGAATAACCTTCATAGACTATACATAGGCATTATTCGGGATAACTTATTAAGTATATTGTTGAGCAATAGCTGCCATTAATATGGGTTTCTCTTTCCTGGTGTGCTTTAGTGATGAATCCAAGTTTTAACTTACTGACGAGAGCAGTCAGTGTGTCCAGAGGACAACTGAAGAAGAGTTTCATCCTCAGTGAGTGCAACAAAATGTGAAACACCCTTCAAAGGTGATGGTCTAGAGCGTTATGTCTTTCCATGGTACTGAAAGATTGTACATTGTTGAGGGTCCTATGAGGCAAGATCAGTATCCAGGAGTTTGTGAAACTCGACTTCTGCCTCAGATAAGGAATTGGTTCAGAAATGATTCTGTATTTATGCACGATGGTGCACTGTGTCACAAAGCCATGAAAATCACACAATACTTACGGAATTTAGATATTTAAGTGCTTACATGGTCAGGAAATAGTCGTGATATAAACCCGATCGAGAATTTATGGTAATTGTGAAGAAGAAAATCACGAAAACCCATATTAAAACTAAAACGCAGCCTATCGAGACACTTATAAATATCTGGCAACATGATGCGGATATTACAAATAAGTGTAAAACATCGGTTGAGGGCATGCCTAACCGAATACAAATGTAAATTTCCAACAAAGGAATGTATACAAAGTATTGACTCAAGTTTCTGCGTCATATATATGTATGTGAGAGTTCATGTTTTAATGTTAAGTAAATAAAGAAGGTCTTCAGAGCTTTAGTCTAATAATTGGGCCACCTCTGTAGGGGGCATCGGACTATATATTCTGTATACCGATCGGAAACTTAAAAATTCAACCCTTCCTAAGTAAAACTTTATTCCAGCCGTGCACATAGGCCATTGCACCCGAGTCGGCAATCGTTGAAGTTGCATAAATTAAACATAAAGTTAACCCGCCAGCCTATAAATCCCACAATCCGACATTACGTGGTAAGTCCTAGGACAGAAACACGCATAACACACCATGGGCTGAAAAACAACAGCTAATCAGCAAAGAGAAAATAAATCTCAAATTGAGCGCTCTAAAAATTGCTGCAGAAGTTGGAAAGGAACTGGGGAAACATGTAAATTCATAGACAGTAAGAAATATTGTGCAGCTGAATAAACCAGCCGAATAGCCGACAGGAAGTCACACATAAGCAAGATCATTAGAACCAATAAACTGCTTTATTTAAAAAATTACATAAATTATGGAAAAGTACAGTCAGACTGAAAAATTCAATGCTATAGCCGGGATTTGAACCACGGATCTTCTGGTTTCCGTCCAGCCGCTCCACCATTGAGCTACTATGGCCAACGTGCCGATATGACATTAAATTCGCCAACTAACTCGTATGCGTTAATGGTACAGCGACTGAACGGAAACCAGAAGATCCGTGGCACAAATCCCGGCTATGGCATTGAATTTTTCAGTCTGACTCTACGTTTCCACAATTTAGCCTACACACGGCCAGTGTGAAAGAACAATTAATTTCCATTAATTGACCTAATAGTGGTTAACTATAAAGCCCGGGCCTTAAAGTAAGTACTTACATGTTGTAAGTGACCATTAAGATAGTTGTCATATGTGTTCATGAGAACTCCTAAGTGGTTTACCGGAAAAATGCGAGTTAGTTAGAGAATGTAATGTCATATCGGCACGTTGGCCATAGTAGCTCAATGGTAGAGCGGCTGCACGGAAACCAGAAGATCCGTGGTTCAAATCCCGGTTATGGCATTGAATTTTTCAGTCTGACTCTACCATTCCACAATTTAGCCTACACACGGCCAGTGTGAAAGAACAATTAATTTCCATTAATTGACCTAATAATGGTTAACTATAAAGTCGGGGCCTTAAAGTACTTACATGTTGTAAGTGGCCATTAAGGTAGTTGTCTCATGTGTTTATAAGAACTCCTAAGTGGTTTACCGGGAAAATACGAGATAGTTGGAGGATATAATGTCATATCGGCACGTTGGCCATAGTAGCTCAATGGTAGAGCGGCTGGATGGAAACCAGAAGATCCGTGGTTCCAATCCCGGCTATGGCATTGAGTTTTTCAGTCTGACTCTACGTTTCCACAATTTAGCCTACACACGGCCAGTGTGAAAGAACAATTAATTTCCACATAAACGATGATTACAATTTCTAGAAATAAAGAAAGTTTAACTAATGAAAGTAAATTTCATTATATTAGATACCTGTATTCAACAGATACAGTACAGAAAAATTATGAATTAGAAACTGAAAAATCTCACAGCTACTGTTAAACTCTTGAAGGATCAATGCTTTTGTGGAAATATATGAATGTGATTTGTGAATGTTGTAGGTGATCTGCTGTTTATCAATGGCAACATAGACCACAAACTTTATAAGAACATACTAAAGTCACATCTTCTACAAAGTGTGATAAATATGGGTCTTACGAATGCCCTCATCTTCACATAAGAGAATGACCCCAAATATACAGCCCTGAACACAAAGCTCTGTTATTATTAAACATAAGATTTATATGACTGCCCCCGTAGCTCAGTTGGTAGAGCACCTGCCTGCCGTGTTAGGGGTCCCAGTTTCGATTCCCGGCGGTGGGGGTGGGGATTTTTCTCCGACCAAGATAATTCCCCATCTTCCCCTGAGTCTGGAAGTATGAATGAGAGTGTGCGTGATCTAATGATTAAAAACCAAAGATAACGAGTTAACACCTTCAGTATGTTCCAAAGGAGAACGGCCGCCGATATGACCATAGCAGTTAAAGGCGGGGTATAAATGGAAAAAGAAGAAGAAAAAAAGATTTATATGCAAATGCATATGGCGCATATATTTGCATATTTAAGGTATAGTTGCATATTTCATGATTATGGTATATTCATGTACATGTCAATCATTTTTACAGTTTATAGATTAATGACAAATCCTTTCTAATTTGTATTCCTTGCCATCGATTCCCTGCTTTGCTATCAGCAACAGAGCTATCAGCACCTGCTTTTGTGCTGTTAAGTTAGTATGCATGTTGTAATGCCGAAATTCAATAAACGTACAAAAAAGTGAACTTTCAAAACTGTGAGTGATGGATTATTCTACTACCGAAAAGTAGTTTTATTTGTTTAATAGTTCAACGAATAAACATATAGCAGCTAAAACGAAATAAAGTTCCTTTAAGGAAGCATTATTCACACCACAAAAGCTCTCTTCATCTAATTTGAAAAACTGGTTTTTCAGTGATTTGTGTCGTGCATTAATTGCAGCAAATACCTTGTGGAATTCACTTAGCAATCCCAGATTCCGGAATTTCTTACATAAATATTGTAATCATACCATTCCAAATGACTCAATTCTCAGGAAAAACTATCTTGAGGATTGTTACCAAACAGCAATTAAAGAAATCCATTATGATTTGAAAGATTGTCTTATATGGGGTGTGGTGGACGAAACTATTATCTCCTGTGGACGTCCTGTGACAAATTTTCTAATAGGTAAACTCAATGAAGACAAGCCGAGAAAGCTATTTGTGATCACTTCTAGGGTGAAAATACTAACATCTCCAGCACTGCTTGCTTTTTCAATGATACTGTAAGAATATTATGGACAGAAGTAGGTAACAACATAAAATTTGGGTTTTGCTTTCAGATGCTGCAGCCTACATGTTGTGAGCTGCTTCAACTCTGAAAATAATTTATTCCCATTTAATCCACATTACATGTATTGTGCATGGCTTCAGAAGCTATCAGAAGTCATAAAAGAGCACTTTCCTAAAGTAAGTACCTTAAATTATACTATGAAGAGAGTATAAAAGCCCACAGCAGCACAGAGATGTCGTTCAAGGTTGAACTTCCTCCTCAGAGGAGGGGCCTTCGACATTTTGCCATTTCGGGACCTTGTCTCTTACTGGTATCGTGGTGAGTTTTAATGATATGACAGTGGTAGATGATGAATAGGTAATGTAATGGTTGCTTAATTAGTTGTTAGGGATTAGAAGTGTGATGGATAGCTCAGATATGGTTTGTGGGGGCCTATGGTGGTGCTAGCACTAATCTCGGTCGCTTGTAGGTTCCACCGGGGTCGACGTCATATTCCCCCAGACCGCATATTAGGCTGAAGCTAGAAGGGAGTTTATTATAAAAACCATTGGATAGGGTAAGGATGTAGTCTGTCATTTTTGGGAAGGAGAGGTCTTCATGGATATTATCATTAGGGATGTACCAATCGGAAGCTGTTGCTATCCGAAGGTAGCGGTTTTGAAGGACTTGGAGTTTGTGGAGATGGAATTTTCTGCAGCTCCCCAGACTGTGCAAGCATAGATTAGTGCAGGATGGAAAATTTGCTTGTATATGAGCAATTTGTTGTGCAGGCTCATTTTCGATTTCCTATTATACATAGGATACAGCATGGCCATCCTTCTGGACACTTTGTTTGCCAGAGTGCTGATGTGTTGTTTCCACGTCAGACGACAATCCAGGGTTACTCCGAGGTATGTAGCCTCCGTGGACCATTGTCCTTCTTCTCCAGCCAGGCGGAGGTTGGGTTCGTCTTGTAGATTGCGGTGGGTGAATGTAACTGCCTAATATTTAGTTGCATTTATCTTCAGGCGCCAAGTGATGAACCAGGCAGATAGCATATCAGCGTAACGCTTTGCCTTGGTTACTGCATTAACATGTCGCTTAGATGAGACAGTTAATGCGATATCATCAGCGAATAGGTAAAGGTTACTGCCTATTAGGGAAGGGAGGGTGTTTATATAGGTGAGGAATAGGAGGGGAACAAGGGCACTGCCTTGAGGTACCCCAGCGTGAATACCGTAGGGTTGAGAATGGATGTCGTCCCTGGCAACGACGAAGGAACGGTTTTTGAGGTAGGTGTTGATGAGGTGTATAAGGTATGCTGGGATATTGTAATGGATGAGCCGTGGTTGAGTAGCTGCTTATAGGGGGAAAAGGCTGGAACATTCTCTAACCCCGGAACCAATTCTTACCTGCTGGGTTATGTGGATAAATGGTGATCTCTTTTATGCTGGCAAACTCAATACATTTAAAGAAGTCTGGAATCTAAATCCAAATGATGCTTGCAATTCAATGTTCACAGGACACATTCGGAACTGAAACACTGCGGAGAGACTTGGCTATTACAAAGACGCATTTCAAAGCTATAACTCAAGCAATTCAAAAACTTGAAACGCGTGGTTTGTCCCTTCATTAATTTATGAGGATCTTTGAGGAAGTGAAGAGTGAACTTCAAGGTGCCCCTTTCAAATATGAGGAAATATTAGGTGCAGAATTGTGCGGTGAAATCCCGATTTTAATATTTTAGCTTTGTTAGTAAATATCTCCAAGGTGACAGTCTGGAACTTCCAGGAGAAATTCCTCCAGACTTTTTTAATCTATTCTTGGAAATTCGGGAAAAAATGTTGATCAAGTACTGCAAATCAAATTATAGCCTCCAGGATGACATAATATAAGTTTAAACGTGAGTAGATGTATCAAATCATTTACCTATATATGTAGTGCATAATAGTGTATTTTACAGCAAATTTTAGTGCATATTTTAAAGATATGGCTGCATATTTTAGCCACTTTTAGTGCATATAAATCTGATGTCTAGTTATTACATAAAACACCAGCATATATATAATC
This sequence comes from Mantis religiosa, assembly GCA_030765055.1. NCBI lineage: Eukaryota > Metazoa > Arthropoda > Insecta > Mantodea > Mantidae > Mantis > Mantis religiosa. The sequence continues at coordinate 134,405,559 of CM060951.1, forward strand.
TCCAAGATCACCATGAATCAATTAAAGAGCACGTATGGTCCATAGTTGAATAGATCTACAAAAACACAAGATATCAAGCAAAATGACCTCAAGCAGCAATTAATAGAGAGGAAGAAATTACAAGAGGAACCACAGAAAATCTTGAGATCAATACCTAGAACTCTGCAGGACATAATATAGATGAAATGAAACCCTATCAAGTATTACAATATACAAGTACAAATCAGATCACCAGTTTAAGTACTGGAGATGAATATATTTTTGACGTGAAAAGAGATATTTGGTTCCTTCAGTAATGATTGATACTTCCCCTATAAATCCTGCGAAGTACCAGTTTAAAATATGTGTCGATAGGATGTGAAGACAGGCATAGTACTGACGAACCAGGTGTACCACCATCTTTCCTAAGGGCACCTTCTGCATGCGGTAGACCACGTCGTTAATTCTCTTTATCACCCGTTACCGTCCTTGCCACGGTTGTTGAAGTTTTGGGCAGCGTCCCTTAGTCCGGAAAGGGCAGTACAACAAGACCAGGTCACTTTGCTGGAATTCTTGGCTGTTGGCTTGCCTGTCATATCGGGTCTTAATGCGGCCGCTCGCCATCTGGATGTCCCCCTCGCCACGTCGATCGTTACTTCTTTTTCCGGCTGCTCCTCATGCCGGACGGCTTGGTGACGGCAGTCTCTCTCCAGATGTCCCGACTGGCCACACACGCAACTCACGCCACTTGGTCTTCTTAGGCATTCCTTTGCTGGTCTTCGGTCTCCATCGTAGCGGATACTCCTTGTCTTCGAGGTCGGGCTAGCCGTCACTTAGCCGCTTCCATCATCAAAGCGCCCGTTAGCGCATGCTGGATGGTGTTATAGTCGCCAAGCCTTAGGTGCTGACGTATCTCGGCACCTCGTACCCCGTCGACGTTGGGGTGGGCGGCTACTCGGGATACGAATCCGGATGGGAGGTCGACCAAGTCTTTGCTGGCCAGCTCTTCGACTGCCGAGGCGAACTCCTGCGGCGACACCTCTGGCTGCTGCGTCCTACATTTTAGTTGGCTGTGGTAGGCTGCGCCCAAGCGGTAATTTCCAAACCGGTTTTCCAGGGCCTCCCAGATGCCCTTGGGTGCCACCGCTTTCTGGATAGCGTTCAAAATCTCTGCGGCCCGTCCCTGGAGGCTGGCTATTAGCACTGCGGCATCTTCCTCTGGCGACCACTTCTGCTTAGCCACTGTGTCCAACTGGCGGTGGAAGACTTCAAAAGTTGACATGCCGTCGTACTTTGGTGGTTTAACGCGCGAAGATGTTGTGTCGCGTACCGGCACGTCAGCCTTCAGATCTTTCAGTCTTCTGTCGATGATGTCCTCCACCACGGCGTTCAGGGAATTGTTGCTGTCGGCCATTCCCTCTAAATTGTTAACGCGGTACGCCAGGTCTTCGATGTCCTCCACTATGGCGTTTTCTAACTTGGTGTTCCTGTCGGCCGTTCCTTCTAAATTGTTAACGTGCTTCGGCAGATCTTCGACGCGCTCGGTCACCATTCGCTTGCCCAACTCCGTGACGTCATCCCTCACGCCGGCCAACTGCTCTTCGAATTTGGCGGCGAGGGTCTCGTTCGCAGCCTTCATTTCTGTGGGCAGATTGTCACTCGCCCCTTTTATTTCCGTGGTTAATTCGGTCTTCATTTCTGTGGCCAGGTTGTCGTTCGCCGCTTTTATTTCCGCGGTTAATTCAGCCTTCGTTTCTGTCATCGGGGCTAGGTTGTTATTTGCCGTTTCCGTCTTCATAGCCAGGGTGTCATTCGCAGTCTTCATTTCTTCAGCTCTTCTAAGATCTTCGCCAATGCGGCTTCCATTGTCGTGATCCCACTCCTGACACCAAATGTGACTGCGGGGTTTACGTAGAATCAAAAGTCTGGTTACAGAAATTTAGAACATCCTTTATTGCAGTAAAAAGACATGAAATTTACAATCAGCTGTCTTCGAAGTCGACTCGGTGCTCCGCCGCGCGGAAACAAATGAAAGAATTCTCTGCAGTACACTTCAAAGGTCCACTGTCACTATAATCATACGGCTGCCACTCTAAACAACTTGCGGGTTTTTATATCTCCAGCCATTATTTCTAGAAAGCCGCAGACATTTCGATAACATTCGCGGTGGCAAGAGAAAGACAGAAAATTCCGAAGCATCACTCTGTCTCTTTCTTTCTCTTGGCAAGCGTGCAGCTCTTCTGTCCACGCACACCCGGTTCCGGCTTGTCACAGCAGCTTAACAATGCCACAAGGTAGCAGTGTACAAAGTTGACTCATTTGCCTAATTTTAATAATAAATAAACCAATTTTCAGGTTAAGCTTTAATTCTTTAATTTTGTAACACTTATTTGCTTTTAAACTTTAAAAGGCTACTCACATGGACACCGGGTGGAATTGTAAATCTTCCAGGTATTATATATGCTTATATTTAACTTTGGCTGAAGACAGAGAAACAAACAGAACAAAGTCCGGAAAGGTAGAGTAAGACTAAAAAATTCAGTGCATGGGCAGAATTTGAACCACGAATCTCTCAGTTTCCAGCCAGTTGCTCTTAACCATTGAACTACCATGGGTAACATGTCAGTACAACATTAAATTCTTCAACTGACTGGAGTTTTTCCCAGTTAACCACTAGGAGTTCTCATATAGCCATCAGACAAATACCTTAATGGCGACTTACAATGCATAAGTACTTTGGTCTACACATGGCTGGTGTGAAAGATTAATTAATTTCCATTAATTGACGTAATTGTGGTTGGTCTATAAATCTCAGGACTTACAGTACTTATGCATTGTAAGTTGCCATTAAGGTGTTATTTCATGTTTACATGAGAATCAAGGTTCCGTTTACAGAGGCACTATAACACATTGCCGAACTTTTCCCACCCGACATCACCAGCCTTTTTCACAAGCTATTTCCAGTGGAGGAATGGTTTCTATGAACAAAAAGACGGCGTCGCTATGGGCAGCCCACTAAGCCCGGTAATTGCCAACTTCTTCATGGAGAAGTATGAAGAAGAGGCCCTTAGAACAGCTACACATAAGCCGAAAATCTGGTTCAGATACGTGGACGACACCTTCATCTGGAGTCACGGGGAGAAAAAAAAAGGAAGCGTTTCCTCGTCATCTAAATAGCCAAAACCCCGCAATACAGTCCACCATGGAAATAGAAAAGGACAATAGCCTTCCTTTCCTGGATATCATAGTGATAAGGGAAACTAGATCACGTCTGGGCCCTACTGTTTATCGGAAAGCTACTCATACGGACAGATACCTCCACAAGACCTCAAACCATCATCCCCGACAAAAGTTGGGCATAATCAAAACCCTTACTGAACGAGCCAAGCAGATTTGTGAGCCACAAAAACTGGAAAAAGAAATTCGACATCTAAACAAGGTCCTCATCAGCAGCGGCTATTCACACAAAGAAATCGCAAGAGCCTGCCGTTCGAGGTACCCGACAGTCCATGAAGACCGAAAGAAGTAAACGTTGAGCACCATTTATCTACGGTACATCCAGAAAATAGCAGACCGCATAGGGAAACTGTTGCTGCCGTACAGCATAAGGTCAATTTACAGACCGACAAGGAAAATAAAAGATTTATTAAACTCCGTTAAGGATAAAAAAAATCCTCACTGCACAGCCAGTGTTTACAAAATACCATGCAGCTGTGGACTAGTTAACATAGGCACCGCCATATGGAGTATTAGTATGAGACTAAAAGAACATGAAAGACACAGTCGATTGCGACAGACAGACAAATCTGAAATCAGTGGCTGAACACTCATTATTATTTGGACATGATATTAAAGAGACACGACGGTGCTGTCGAGGACAAGGCACTACTAGGCTCGCTTGACTCGAGAAGCGACAGAACTTATCAACCATAAAAACGCTTTTAATCGCAAGGAAGAGGGGCAACAGATAAACCAAGCTTGGATCCCGGCTCTGGAAAGAGTAGGAAGAAAACCAGAGGTCATCAACATCTTAAAAGGATTTACAATCAAATTTTGCCCGGTGCCGGTACAACAGACCCGGCTTACAGGCTTTAATTTAGATCATATAATAATTAACGTATTTATATATTATTGCCATTATTGGTTTTAATAAACACCCATTCGGCGGCTTTATCTCGACCGCCGATAACTGTTACCATGATTAAGTTATCTGACATATATCACACCCTTTGTTCACTTTATACACTATGTACAGCTTGTAGTTTAAAGAGTGGCGAGGATCCAGTTGCCGTGAGTGCGGCCTCTGCCCATAATGACGTGGGGCCGTGGGCCGGGGAGTGCTGGAGGATGCTGGGCGCACAGGTTGGGCGAGCCACCGTCGTTTACAGGATCTTTATTTTTGCATGTTTCCGATGCTGCGGCTCGCCTCTACCAATATTGTAAATGGCAGCGTTACTGTATCTCTTAATGTGCACCCAGGTGTAGCAGGGGCATTTGAGGATGGCCTTTGGTATAGTAGGGGAGCTGGTTTCTATGTGTATTTGGCGGTTTGTGGTAAGGAGAGGGATGGATGGGATCTTTCTTAGGGATAGGTTTTGGATGGTTTGGAGGTATTTCAGGGTGGATTTGGAAGCGCTGGCCCATGCCACACACGCGTACAGGACCACCGATAGGATAAACGACTTTTACAGGACAAGCTTGGTTTTGAGTTTGGCCTGTTTGCTCCTGAAGATGGGGGCGCATAACATTAACCACTGCCTAGTTGACCAGTTCATGGTTCGTGACAGCGTCACGCCCAAGTACTTGACTCGCTGACGGCAGTACAATAGTTGACCACCGACCGTTAGGTGCATAGCCAAAGGGCGGCACTTTGTGAAATGGATCAGCTGGCATTTGTTTGGGTTAATTTTAACTTTCCAATCATGAAGCCATGAAAGAAAGCCATCAGTGTACCGCTGAATTTCTAAAAGGCCGAAAAGATAATTTTTATGGTGGTTGTAGATTGCAGTGTCGTCAGCGTACATAGCTACTTTGCATCTGGCGTCCACAGGATAGCCGTTTGTGAAGATTATATACAAGAATGGCGGCATGATCGCCCCTTGTGGTACGCCAGCCTGCATACTCTCTTCTTAGAGGAGAAGCCACCCATTTGGATGTAGAAGCGCCGACTTTTTAAGAAATTATGCAGCATAGGTGTAGAAATTTGGAGGCCGGGAAAGTTCCAGTGCATCTTATAAATGAGGCTGCTGTGCCAGCACCGGTCAATGATGGCTTCTACGTCCAAAAATAACGCCAACGTTGAAGCCCCATTGTTAAATTGCTCGGTAACGCCATCTGCTAATCTGAGTAGCTGAAGCTCAGTAGAATGTCCTTTTCTAAAGCCAAGCAGGGAATTTGAAAGTTCGTAGTCCGAAACTTGTTTCTGAAGTCAAAAAGTATGATTTTTCGAGCAATTTACCAATAGTTGACAACAGACTAATGGGGAGTAGATTTGTGGCTGCCTGGTGCTTAACCTTGCCTCGTTTCCAAGTATCGGGGAAGCGGTTGTGCTGCAAACAAGCGTTGGATATTTTTGTGAGATGCACCAGAGCTTGTCTCGGAAGGTGTTTTAGTTCCTCATTACTCACTCTGTCCGTGCCGGCGACTTTCCCATTAGGTAACTTCCTAATCAGGTTGTAGACTTCCTGCGGGTTTGTAAGGGGCAGATGTTGCACATGCTTCTGCGCCACCCAGTTTTGTAGCCATGCGTTAACCTCCCTCTCTTACTCGAGGTCGTTCGATGCGTTTTCGCTGAATCCATTGTGTAGACAGCGAAAACCTCGATTTTCTCCTTAAAGGAGAAGTGCATGCCGAGTAGATTACGAAGCGCCTCAGCCGCGGCGCTAGCATTTGAGGAGACCTTGAATGCCTTTAATAATTTCCATAAGCTATGGTCCGAATGGGTGGTACTCAGCATCTTGTTTTCCCACTGTTCAATTTTGTCGAGTTTAACTTGTTGCCGAATGATATTGCTTAGCTATTTTGCTAGCGTTCTATGCTCAGGCTGATGGGTGTACCGCCACAGTCTCGTTAAGCGCCTGCGTCGGACAATGAGCTGTTCTACCTCAGGATACATGCAAAAACTGGGTGGAGTTGTAGTGTATATGGTAGCGTTTCATTTGGCCGTGCGCAGCAGTTAGTGAAGTTCTCAATGGCGGCATCTATGTCCGCCTCGCTGTGGTATGACAGTCTGAGTTACGCCATCCTGTGCATATCGAGCGTGTAAGCTGTCCAATTTGTCTCTGCTCGTCTCGGCGGACAGGTCTCGCCGGCAGTGGGAGAGCCGCAGAGCTCGAAATGCACAGGTAAATGATCAAAATCAGAGGAACGTGAAGCCCTCTCTTTTATACCGGAATCAGATAAGGCAGCCAATAGCAGGCATGCTATACCCTGCAACAGGCTACGCCATCCCTCCACGCGCGGCTATATATAGCGCGCTAGAGGTTACACTGCCCATGAAATTCAAGCAAGAAGACCCAAAACTTAACTATGACGAAGTAAATTGGAAAAACTTCAAAAATACAGTCAAACGATACATTCCGGAAATGGGAATAAATACGGCACAAGAGTAAGACGAAGCTATTAATAAAGTCGAAATGTCAATTAAAACAGCGACATCTGTCTGGGTTCCACTAAAGTACAAACCAACCATAAACGCCCGGTATCCCAGGGATATAAAAGTTTAACACCACAACCGTAACAGACTTAGATGAAAGTGTCAGAGAACTAAGAACCCAATTCACCGACACGACTTTTCCGAAGCAAAAGCGGCAGTAACCGCCTGTACTAGAGAATTTATATCTAACGAATGGAACCAGACATTGGAAAATCTAAATCAAAATTCAAACTCGGTCTGGTGAATAGCGAAATGCCTCACCAAAGCCAAAACCAACATAAAGACATAAAGCAACATAAAAAAAATTATAAATAACGACAGTATCGTGGAAACCCCCCTCCAGGCCAAAGTAGACGTTTTCGCCTCAACGCTAGAGGAAATCTTCACGCCGAGCCCGGCGGAGGGTCTAGTGATTCAGACAATCCAAAATATTGAGAGTTGAAATCAATGAAACGGACTACACCGCTCACAACAAAATGCGAAAGACAAACCCTGGCGAAATAACTTGGATCATTAGGCATCTACCAAATAGGAAAGCCCAAGGACCAGATAAGATACCAAATATAGTACTAAAATATCTTCCACCACAGTGGAAGGAAGCCAATATAGTAATGCTTCCAAAACCACATAAAAACTTATTCCTGTCTACAAGCTACAGGCCCATTAGCCTACTCAATACGCTTGGGAGAGTGCTAGAGAACATTATTCTGAAGCAAATAAACACACCTATAATCAGGAATAACATTTTAATTTCCGAAAAGTTCGAGTTTCGATCAAAACACTCCACAACACAATAGCTTCCACCACTTGCAGAAGCAATATCCAAAGGATCCAATACAAATAAATCAACAACCGCCATTTCCTTACACACTGAACGCGCTTTCAGCAAAGTATGCCATGAAGACCTCATTTATGAACCTTTCGGACACTACGCTAGCCTTAATTAAACATTACATAAGCTCAAGACGCTTCTACGTAACTGTGAAGGAATCGTCCTCCTCACTTCCGCCCATTACGGCCGGAGTACCTCAGGAAAGTTTACTCGGGACCACACTATTTATCCTCTACATAAATGATATACCGGAATTCAGACGCACAGATAAATTCTGTGCCCTTTGTGGCTTCGTAGAATTAAAAGTCCAATCTGCAGAATTTAAAAATGTTCTTTATTTCTGTAGAAATACACTCTGTTCAATCCTCACACCAGCAGAATTAAGTCACATACACAATTACAATCTACCAAGGTCGTTGACCACAACAAAGAGCTCACTTTCAAAACACCAGTTGCAATTACAACTCTCGTTACGACTGTTTACAACTCTGTTTACAACTGTACCTTGGCGAGTTGCGGCTTCCTTATATTACTCATACTAAGAGACATTTCTGGAATCTTCTGTAACAAACGAGAAATCCAATGTTCTGTAAGACAGTAAAGATGCCATTATAATTTTCCTTTTTATCTAACTTTATCTGTTTGGGCATGAATTTTATCTCCGCGCTATATTTATTTGCTTAGGCAAGCTTCTTATTTCCGTGATACACTATCCGTCCGTTAACTCTCCGCACCGAACCTCTTTGTGCGCGTCGCCACGACGCTGCTCCATTCTCAAAACTGGTCGTCCCGAAGGCACCATCGTAGATGGCCAGACGATCCAGTTGTAACACCAACATCCTTCCTCGGGGCTCCTTCTGGATGCGGTAGACCACGTCGTTGATCCTCTTTGCCACCCGGTACGGTCCTTACCATGGTTGTTGAAGTTTCGGGCGGTAGGGCGGGTAGGGCGGTACAACCAGACCAGATCACTTTGCTGGAACCCTTGGCTGCTCGCAAGCCTGTCGTATCAGGTCGCTCGCTCGCCTTCTGGATGTTCTGACGAGCCATCTCATGCATGTCGTGGAGATGGTCCACCAGGTTCTCCACATATTCGGTTGCTGGCTGTTTTGCACCCGGAGGTTCCAAAAGCCAGGTCACATGGGATACGTAACCCTCGGCCGTACATTAAGCTTACTGGTGTCATCCCGGTGGTGTCGTGTGTTGACGAGTGGTACGCCAACGGAACAGTGGTACCTTGACGTCCCAGTTTCGCTGATGGCTGGCCACGACCTTTCTCAGGTGTTCTTCTATGGTCTTGATGTATCTCTCCACCAACTTCGTCCGACTGAGTATGTAGTGGTGTTGTGATGGTCTTGTTCACCCCAGGAATTTCCAGGGCCTCCTTCATTGGATTAGACTAAAGATTGATGCCCTGGTCGCTGTGGAGCTCTAACAGCATCCTGAAACGGCCAAACAGTTGCTCCGTGAGGCAGTCTGTGATTGTTTTCGCCTCTTGGTTCGGGATAGATACGCCTCCGGCCACTTGGTGAAGTAGTCCAAGACCACCATCAGATACTTGTTACCTCGGTCGCACACTGGGAATGGTCCAGCAATGTCGACAGTGATGCGTTCGAATGGCACTCCGACGTAGTACTGCTGCAAATGATCCCGGCTCCTAGTTTGGGGCCCACGACTCGCCGCGCACAACGTGACACTGACGACGTCTGCTCGGAGCCTCAGCCAGTAGCAGCGCTGTCGGAGTTTGGCGATTGTTCGGTTTGCTCCCAGGTTTCCTCCTGAAACACCGGCGTGCACTTCATCTAAGACATCCGGGACCTTACTCCGGGGAACTACCAACTGTTCTATCTGCATCTTCCCATCGGGTGATTCACATACCCAGAACATCATGCCCTCTCTGATCTTTAATGAGTCCCAATGGGCCCAGTACGACTTGTATGTGGCGCTACTCGGTGCGATCTCCTCCCAGGTCGGTCTTGTCCCTGCCTCCATATCTCTCAAGAGTGGCCCCAAGTCAGCATCCGCCAGCTGCTCCATCATCAGGCCTGCGCTATTCCAGCCATTCGTTGGCACTGCCGTGACCACTCTGACAGCTGCGGCACGCTCCTTCTCTTCCACTCTTGTGCACTGGCCGCACCCTTCCGGGCAGGGTTTTCGAGACATGGCGTCTGCGTTCCCGCAGCTCCTTCCTCTACGATGTTCAGAGCTGAAGTCGTACTCCTGCAGCCTCTGGAACCAACGTGCTCTCTGGCCTTCCAGGTTTCTTAAGCTCAGTAGCCGGGTTAGGGCGGAGTGGTCAGTCCTCAGGTGGAATGGCTGACCGTTCATGTACTTGTGGAACTGCTCCAAGGTCTTTACCACCACCAGTAGTTCTCGCTGGGTAACGTAGTAGTTCAATGCCTTGGACAGCGTCTTGCTGTAGTAGGCTTTCACTCGCTCATGGCCGTCTTGGACTTGGGATAGGACGCCTCCAATGCAATGGTCGCTGGCGTCGGTGACCACAATGAAGGCGCCGCCTGGTTGTGGGAGACCCAAAATAGGAGCACTGCACAGTGTCTTCATCAGGTGCAGGAAAGCGCCTTCGGCGTCCTCCGTCCACACGTAAAGCCCGTGTTCTTCTGTCAGGCGGGTGAGGTGTCTGGCGATGTTGTAGAACCCCTTTATAAAACGGCGTAATAACTGCACAGCCCTAGGTAACTGCGCAGTTCTCGCTTATCCTTTGGTCCAGGTCAATCTCTCACGGCCTGTGTGTTCTCCGCCTCTGTGGCCACTCCGGTTGGTGAGACATGTGGCGCAAGTAGTTAACTTCCTTGCGGAAGAGCTGGCACTTCTTCGCGTTCAGCTTGAAGTTGGTTGCCTGTAGTCTCTGTAGCACCCTGCTCAAGTTATCGAGATGGTCTTCAAAAGTCTTGCCGACGATGATGATGTCGTCCAGGTATAGCAGGCAGGCGTCATGAGTCAGCCCTCTCATCACTGATTCCATTAGGCGTTGGAAGGTGTCTGGTGCGTTGCAAAAACCAACGAACTGCCAAAGCTACCTGCCAGTGACCCGACTTCAGGTCCAGGGTCAAGAACCACTGTGCACCAGCAAGCGTGTCGAGGGTACCGTCAAGCCGGGGTAATGGGAAACAGTCCTTCCGAGTGACAGTGTTCAGGTTCCTGTAGTCCACGCAGAAGTGTAGCTCACCGTTCTTCTTCATCACCTGGACTACAGGGGAACACCAAGGACTGCCAGACTCTTCAATCACTCCCCTGGATTTCATATCCTGTAGCACATCCCGTACCGCCTCTTGTTGCGTCAGCGGAGCGCGTCTAGGCGGTTGTCGAATAGGGCGGGCGTCTCCGGTGTCGACGTGGTTAAGCACGTTGCCCGTGCGGCCGTAGTCACTGTTATCGTGGCTGGGGCGGGACCCCAAGCGCTGAAAGTTTTTCTCGCCTGAAGTGCCCGGAACCTCGTCGTAGTGGTGTCGCTGTCGAGGTTCTATAAAGCAACACTTGCAGGAGCCCCCACGTCCACGTCGTCCGCTCAGGGCAGTGACAGAGTCCAAAAGGATTCTCACTGGCTGAGAGGAGCAAAATGTGGAATGACAGAAAGGGAATCCCAAAGGAAAAGAATAGGAGTGAAGAAGAGAATCCAGACATGGATCCTTTTAAGCCAAAGAAGCAATCTGTCTGGATCGCCTCCTCAAACTGTAACTAAAAGGAAAGACAATGTGCCAGACAATACTAATACAACTGTCAGCGCTAGTGATAAGGCCAATGTCAGTGATAATGAAACAGACAGATGTGTAATGGATATCATGGCAGATATCAATTCCATTGTGGCCGCTGATAAGACTTTATCGGTAGAAAACAAAACCAAAATGTATAACTTATAGGCTGAATTTACCAAAATGTATGATAAAGTGCGCATACAAAACGCAAAGTTAAAGGCTGAACTTAAAATACGTAAGGAGGAGATAAGAACACAACATCCAGAAATGACGTATACACAAGTTGCGTTGCCTCCTAAGATTAGCGAGCGGACAAGAAGAATTCAGAAAACTATAGAAAATACAAAATATACTGTATTCATTTCCTCACAGAAGGGAAAAAATGTTAAAGAAATTGCACAAATAGTTACGACACATCTAAATCCAGTAAAAGAAAAGATAAAAGTAGTTAATATCAGGACGACAGAACAGAATGTTATTTTAGAAGAAAAAACGAAAGAGGATATGATGAAAATTATAAACGCACTTAAAGATACAGATTTGAAAATTGAGCCACAAAGAAAACAAAATCCTCTGGTTATCTTGTATGATGTCTTGAGGAATGAAATTGAGGAAGCGGTGAAAAGAAATCTCCATGAACTAAATGTTGATGAGATGAAATGGGAGGACTTTGAAAAAAAGGTACAAATGAAGTTCAAAACTGGACCTAAAAATCGTCCATATGTACATCTAATGCTAGAAGTAACCGTCGACTTGAGGAGACTGCTGATAACAAAGAACAAGTATATATATATATAGGTTTCCAGTCTATTACGGTTAAGGATTTCATAACGGTTGCTAGGTGCTTGAAATGTCAGGACCTGAGCCATGTTGCCAAATATTGCACGTGAAATCGGAATGTATGCTCACATTGCAGAGAACAAGACCATGAGAAAAAGGATTGCCAAAAGGTAGAACAAGCCACAGTATGCATACCAAGTAGGTATAGAGACCTACAAAGAGAAAAATTATATGGTGAACAAAAAGATAAACCAGAAACCAGGAAACAACCTCAAAACATTTGTAAACATCCGGGAACTAAGGACTGCACTTCATACTCCATGTATTGGAGCCGGCTAATTGCTAGGACCGATTATGGATAAAGATCAAATAAAGTCACATACGGCAGATACAACCTTACGCTTTGGACAATTAAATGCACAACGCAGTCGAGTGGTCATTACAGAATTGAGACAATTAATAGATGAAATGCACCTTGACGTGATCTGTTTGATTCACATACCAGTAGTTGCAAGAACAATTATGCAAGGAGAACATCCTATGGCGGTGATTCTTGTAATAAATAAAAATACACAGATACTTAAAATACAACAGCTATGTGATGAATGGACGTCTTGTGTAGAATTAAAGTACAAAGGAAAAACTATTATTCTGTGTAATCAGTGTTATCAGGACAGAGATGATACCGCGATACATTTGTACAGAACCAAATCTGTGTTGGATACCTTTGTACACAAGTCGGTAATTTTGACAATGGATGCCAATGCTAAATCCTCATGGTGGTGGAGTAAGATCACGGATGACAGAGGGAAATTAATATAGGACTTACTAATATTCAGAGCGCAATGGGAAAATCTTTTGGAATGAACAGTTACAGAAATTACGAAGTCGAGTTCGGAAATCTAATGAAATATACCAAAGGAGTATTATTGCAGAGGAGAGAAAGAGAAATTTGGAAATATACCGACAGTTAAAAATACACTACAAAGAAGAAATTCAAAGAACGAGAATAACATATTGGGAAAATTACAAGGAATATTATTTGGAAGATAAAGTTTGGGGAATACCATATAAAATTATAACAGAGAAAATAGGAGCACCTGAACTCATTTTTACATTGGTAAAGGATGATGGTACATATGCAGGGAATTGTATTGAATCTATAAATGTTCTTCTCGATGAACTCTTGCTGGCGGATAACAAGGAAGGTGAAAACGACGAACATAAAATGAAAAGAGAGATATATAATAGTCATTCTGTAAATGACCAGGTAATATATCCCTTTGATGAAATGGAAGTAAGGGTTAGTATTCAAAACATGAAGAGAAAGAAGGCACCCGGACCAGACAGTATTACAACAGAAGTCATACAAAACTTAGAACATCAAATAGCACCGTATCTGAACAGGTTGTTACATGATTGTCTTATACAAGGCAGAATCCCTTATTGCTGGAAGGTAGTAAATGTTACTATATTAAAGGAAGCAAAGGATAAGGACCCAACGAAACCTAAATCATATCGATCCATATGCCTACTAAATGCACTAGGAAAAGTTCCAGAAAAGCTCATCTATAAAAGGATCACTGAATATAGGATAATGTTGGGAATGAGAAACAAGCAGTATAGGTTTAGAAAAGGGAAATCTACTGAAGACGCTTTAAACGAAATAATAAAAGATGTAGAATCTACCAATAAAATATATGCCATCGCGATTTTTATTGACATTGCAGGAGTCTTTGATAATGAGTGGTGGCATGAACTTTTTGGCATTTTTGAGAAATCAGGGATATCCATCTACTTTGGTAAGCATATTAAAAATTACTGCACGGATCGAAGAGCTTATATAGTGGCGATGACTGTAGGATTACCAGAGAAATCACGAAAGGATGCCCACAAGGATCCATACTTGGGCCTCTGTTTTGGGACATCCTAATGGACTAGAAGTACCAGAACTACTAGAACTACCCGATACAAAGGATGTAATCGCATATGCTGATCATGTGGTGATACTTCTGGAAGCTGATAGTAGACTAGACATCGAAACAAAAGCGAAGAAAATCATGAAAAAGTAGAAGAATGGTGCAGGAATGAAAAATTGGAGGTGGCACCAGCAAAATCAGCGTAGGTCATATTCAAAGGACAGTTAAAACGAAACCCAGTGATCAAAATTAATGGACAGTCTATTAAGAGAGTGACACATTTGAGGTATTTGGGATTACAGGTGGAATAGAAATTTAATTATGACATACATATGAAAAAGATAAGAGAAAAAGCAGGCAATTAGTGATGAAAATAGCGACATTAACAACAAGAAATTTCAAACTACATTTGAATGCAGTAAGAACTTATCACACTGGTATTATGTTGGGAATTATGGGACATAGAGCGGCCATATGGGCTCACCGTCTTAGTCTGCAGAACAACATTAGTATAATTAGGAAGATGCAGTGACAGTATTTTATAAGAGCAACAGGTGCATGAAAGACAATAAAGACAATAATATACAATAATAGACAATAATATACTCCTGTCATAACCAATAACAAAGACCTTTTTTTCATTCAACATCATATTTGCACTGTTTTACGTACATGATGCACCCAGTGGAGTGTCATCACAGAGGAGCCTATATTAATAGATACCATAGAAGAGGCTCACAGTAGTCTGACAGAAGTTTCCTCATTATCTTCTAGGAAGAAGTTTGAAGAATATAAATTGACCATATTTGTGAAGGACAAAGCACGCCACTATACACACCAATGCAACCACAGCTACAGGGAATTAGCTTCTTGTTTAATTTGAGTACTGATATGATGCTGCAAGAATAGAATAAGTATATCAAAGATTGGTTTCACACTTAGTCACTATTGTTAGTTATGAATGTTTTGTTTATGTTCCTATCAGCCAATTAATCTTTCTCTTCTCTATAGTTTCATACAAATTTACCCCACTCACAAGTAAAAGCTGTGACACCATATGACATACAGAGTATAAGAATATTATGGCAAAGTGTGTTAAGTGGATGGGTTATCCAGACACAGATACCTAGTTAAAATAGTATGCATTTTTGGTGTCCCTGATAGTTAACTGTTGATAGAAAGAAAGAAATGAGCATCAAAGAGTAATTATTATTGTTTTAGTGAGAGCAATACATGCACTAAGCTTGCATTTTAAAGGAATGTTATTGTTTTACAAAAGATTTGTAGCATGCTATTAAAATGTTATAGAAATGACTTCCCTTTAATCCTTATTGTAAAGATCACCAAGTAACAATAACTTTTTGTTAGGAACTTTTATTGTATTGTCACATTTGGTCCTTAAATGTTTTGTAAAGTTGTACCAGATATAGTTGCAGAAATATTGAAAAAGAAACTTCATCTCCAGCAAACCCACTATGTTTTAAGTATCCTATTCATGTGTATAATGTAACACCAGGACCGAAGATAATTCAACTACTGTTTATTAACCCCAAGGAATAAGGGGAAACAATACAAAAACATTACATTACCAGATAGCTCTTTAACAATTTTAATTGTTATCGACTATCACGTGTTGTTGGAAACATGTATGTGCTACAAATATGTATTTAGTAAATTAAAGCATTCATCAAGCCACTTAATTTTGTCCTTTTCTCAGTTTTAAACCTCACAGTATGAAAGAAAGGCCATCACTTTGTCATGATTATGCATATTTACAAATGTTGAGTTGTGAAGGTGGGTTATGGTTGGGTAACAATAACTCTTTTTATCCTCTGATCTGTCTAACAACAATATTTTCATACTATTTTATGTTTCTAATTCTGCTTGAAATGTATCCTTCACACACAAGTAAAATAAATAACTCTTGACTGTGGTAATTGAGTGCTATGTCACCCTCACGCTGACAATGGAATTTAATAAAGGTATCTGTATATATTACATAATAATATATATGCAAACCCCTCTCAAGACATTCATTGCAAAACATATTTGTACACAGCTTATGTACAAATATAGCTGCTGTTACTATATTAGCAACACTGCGCTAAAAAAATGCAATGTTTTGAAATTAGAAATGCATACTGGAAGATTCAGTTACCATGATTCTGGCTGATGTGATATTTTGGATCACTGGATATTATATGCACTTGTACTGTGCAAATGTAAATCAGCACTTTCTTAAGCTTGACATTCCAGTCAAGGAAAATTCTGTCATTTTATTCCTCCCCTCTTTTGATTAGTTTGTTTCATTGACACCATTTAATATTGTATAAACTGTACCACCACTTGATACCTGAATCTCCCTAAGTGTAACCTGCAATAGCCCTTCTCTTTAACAGAGTGTGGTCTCTTGGGCATTCCTAGATCTCTCTCTCTTTCTCTTTCTCCACCATCCTCCTTTCCCATCAGAAAATGTCCTATTCTGGTTCTTCTCGGTAATTTTGCTTTTCCTAATTTTAACAATTATGGCTTCTTGGGTTATCAGCTATATTATTTGATGAAGGTACTCAAGCTTTTGGCCGTCTTGACTCCATGGCCTTCTTCAGGAAACCGAAAAGCCTTAATTAGTAATCATCACCCGGAAAGTTTCAGATTTTTTACCAACCCTTTCGCTCTCACTGAATATGCTCTAGCAAATATGTCTAACTCTGTTGGAATCTTCATTCTGTGAGAACTGAATAAGAAGCCGAGTCGTCCACCACTTACTTTTCTGTTGTCTATTTATGTATTTTTGATCATGTTTTAGTTTAGTTTTTAGTTTTATGAATTTTGTATTTTGGGCTCTAATGTCCCTGCTGGTCTGCTGGATGGCAAGTATTGTGGTGAAGCAAATGGTTAACAAAGTACTTTTGGTATTAAGCTTCAACAGAATTTCACAAATGTTGAAGCATAGGCTTTTTGGTTTTAGAATGCTAGCTTCCCAAGCTATAGACCATAGTCCATGATTTAATGTGCTGCCTTTTAATAATGTTGATGGCCAGAGCTCGGATTTATATGCAACATAAAGTATGAATATATGCTTGCATCTATACACTAAAAATCTGTTAAATATGCTCTAAAAACTTTATAATATGCATTCAAAATAAAGTACATTATTTCATCTTCCTCAAATTTATTAATCTTGAAGTAAGCAAATAGTAAATTTTGAAACAGTGACTAATTAATATTTAATTAACTAATTGATTAATACTTATTTGTCTCTCTTTCAGTCTATATTAGTATTAGTCGTGTTTGTGGCAGTAAACAATTAAATATTTGTTACCATTTTCTGGAAGAAATCATTTTCTTCTGTCACTTAAAACGTTTTATACCTCTGTCAACACCTGTTTCTGGATGTTGCATAATCTATAATTTTGTGTTGCAGGGCATCTATAACAATACTATAAAAGTATGAGTTTATTTTAGTTAAATTAGACCAATAGTCACTAACTCGATAATCACATTGAGTTTTAAAATGTTCTGAAAATAGAAAAATAAAACTTCAAGTTTTAACACACTTGCACAGTCCTATATTCCATCTGTTAAGAGTAGGATTTCCATCCATCCATCATTCAATTTCTATCAAAGCAAATCAACTTTACTGCTCTTCTCCTTCAGCATTGTAAAATTCTCTTTCCTACTGCTCACACTTCAGTTATTATGATTAGCAGTACATTAGTACAGATTTGTAAGTTAAGATAAAATGGAAATTTTTAGTTCTTGGAGATGTTATGGAGATATTATGGCAGCTTGCTTCATTTGCAATATTAATACAAACTGTATTATGTTTAAATATCTGCCGCATGATTGTTGAATACAAAGTGAGATTTGTGGTGGCCAATACAGTGCTGAGGTGGGTTTCCTGCGGGTTCTCCGGGTGCCCCTGCCATCAATCCACCAATTGCTCCATCATTCATCTTTCCTATCATTCATTTCACTCTTGTACTATCATCCAATTCTCTCACTCTCATCCCAGGCATTGGGCTGTCCTTTAACCCTGATTCCTTTATCAGGCACTTGATTCCCTCACCTCTACTTTCCAGGCTAGTGGAACCTGAACAACTCCTAACGCCAGGATCAGTGATGTAAGGGAGGCAAAAAAAATCTTTAACCACAGAATGCAAAATGTTAATGTCAGAATCTCTTCCAAAAATACTGCACATTTTACTGCTTAATTTTCCAAAGTGCTTCAGAGAACTCTATAGTTTACTCTTTAGTTTAGTACTCTGAACATCTTTGAGAATTAATAGAGATTTGCGTAAAGACAAGCCAGATGTGTATTAACTTTCTTTGTCTTCAACTACAACTCTGAAATGTGCCTTAATTACAGCCAGTCCTTTAATTCTGCATAGAGGAGAGCAGCAGCAGTGCTGAACAGACTCTTAATATGTCGTTTTATAATGACTATTATGTGTTCACTAATGTCTTTAAATATTTATTTTAAAACATTATATTTATTTTTAAACATTATTTTATATTTATTTTAAAACATCAAAAAAGGCAAAATATGTAGCACCATCAGAAATATAGAATTACATGAACTAAAATTTTGCATATAAATATAAATGAACCTAAAACATCTTAGAAAACTTAATAACATGTGATAAGTAAAAATAAATTAAATATGCATTAGCATACAAATGTGATGTCTAATATTTGCACACCTCTTTGGAGGGAGGGATAAGATGCCATAACAATAAGTTATGCAAAGAATGTCAAAATACTATTCAGGATTCTAATTCAAAACTTTATAAGGTCCTTACCAAATTAGAGAAATACACTGCACAGTTTTCCCTAGGCCCATTTCATCTGCCAGAATAGCACCATAGTAGCCCATTTTCCTCATACCAGTGATGCACTCATAAAGAAATATTACACCAAGTCTCTGATGAGGTCGCAGAGCTCTAGCCAGGCAAGGATCCATTATGACATCAATTACAGGAAGATGTGTTGGGTTGTATTTCCACTGAATTAAAATAAAAGACATTCAGAAAGTTTCAATTAGCTTACGTACAGACAGCTTATACATTATACAACGATGGGGAAGTTACTTTATTTCACAATCTGTAGAGGCCTGTGCTTTTAAATTTAGTACTTATTTTTAGCTTTTTAGTAACTTATGTATTATATATTAATAATTAAATATGTAGTACTTTATTTAGCTCTTATTCTTAATCATTATCAAAGTTGAAGAAGTATATAAAGGAGAAGAGGAAAGATTACTTATAACTCTGAATTACTTACAAATGAGGTTTTGATAATGCATCATTTTTTAAACATAATATGGTGGGCCTGCATGTATACAATTTCACAAAAAAATAAAGATATGTACAAAACAAACATTATTTAGAAATTGATCCTGCTTTAGACTATTGAGTTAATTAGGCTTGTTCCACTTTTTTACATTAAATGCATAAATTCATTTTGCAAAGCATATGAATGAACTTAGAGCTTTTTCAGTATAACTTTTTGCACTGATATAATGCCTACTCAGCCCGCATTCAAGAGGTCCCGAGTCTGAATCTGGGTCAGTGTGAGTTATCTGAGTAAGGTTTTTTCCAGGGTTTTCCCTTATCCTGAAAGATAAATGTTGGATAACTCTAATTTCTATGAACTCTGTGCTCATTTGAGCATCATTTCACCCATTTTATTCATTGTCCAATGACTTGACGTTGGAGAATGTAAATTAAAAAGAAAGATACATTTAATGTCATATAATGTCATATCGGCACGTTGGCCATAGTAGCACAATGGTAGTGTGGCTGGATGGAAACCAGAGGATCCGGGGTTCAAATCCCGGCTATGGCATTGAGTTTTTCAGTCTGACTCTACGTTTCCAAAAGATACATACGTTTATGCGCTTAACACTTTACACATTTTAGATATTTCAAGATCTGAATCGTGATTCCCGTTGGTGTCAGTGTCGTTTGAGGCTGGACCACTTTTTTAAGCACCACCATGTTTTTGCCACACATCAACAATAATCTTATCTTGTAGTTCTCCACACACAGCTGGACTGTAACCAAAATGCAAAAAGGTATCGAAATTTACACCCTCCTGTAGAGTTAGCTTACTTACAGACACAAATTCATCACTAACAGTATCATCATCATCCTTAAGATACTAGATTAAAAGAAACAGTGTCGGTTGCGGAGGATGACATCTGATTTCAGGCAGTCAAAATAAATTTCATGGCTCATAGCAAATTAATGGTGAAATTTTCATTTCCTACATCAGTCAGTATTACTAAATGGAGAACAAGCATTTTTATAGCTTTAAATTTACAATGATGCATAAATCAAGCGGCTGTAGATGACTGGTACAGTTGGGAAGAAAAAATTCCACTTGAGTATTTTCCAAAATTCTTTGAGGTGAATATTCTGCACATCGATTCATAAAAAGATGGATCTTCTGCTTCTTTTTGATTCAGATGTCCAGTTCTTTTAATCCTGTTCCATTAAAATTATATATCATAGTTTTTTTCTCTCTCATTCCTAAAACACTCAAATTCATGGATTTTCCTATCACATGAGGGAGAAATGGTACCATTTGCACTGGTAGCAAAATAGAACTGTTACATGAATTTTACTTTTCTCCCCTCCATGGAATGTGTCACCCTATTCAGCTAATGTCCTGCTGAAAATGAGATAGTAGAATAGGCCAGTCTCATCACAGCTGCAGATATTTTGAGGATGATAATCCATAATGATTCCTGGTAGAACCTCGTTCTTCATGTTGAACTTGATGTCAATCATAGCTTCAGACTTGCTGCAGATTGTTTTCTCTATGATTCCATGACTATCTTTAAATCCTGCAGCTGTCCTAATCAAGCCTTGAAATCAACCATGATGTTCGTTATTTTAGCTTAATTTGTCACATTAACTTTAAGCATGCTGCCACCGATTGGTAGAGCTATAGTCTGTTTCTGCTGGGACGATGAGAAAAGTGTATTTCCTAATAAGTATAACTCCCTACCTGTTGATTGGTGTATTTAGTTGATTTTGCACCAAATTTTAAACTCATTCAAAATAATATCTATGACTATACATGGTGTGTATTTACAATTCCCAAGTTTGAAGCAATTAAGGTTTTTGGCTTTGTCTTTCTATGAATTTTATTTTCTGATCTAGCATGTAACATTTCCTTTTTTTTCCTCCATGGCTGATTAAAAGCAACTGAGAACTGAAAAACAAAACCACTGTTCAACAGCAAACACCAGATAACAAAGGTTAACTTTACTTCTTATTTGTTATTATGACTGTTGCGCCAGAAGATGTATACAAATTAATGTCTTTGTCTTTTGTTTTCTTGGTCAAAAGCAGTCTGCTCAGTCTGCAACTTGTCAGCAGTGATATGAAAAATGTGTTTTGAGTTTCTTTTAAGATAGTGTATGCTGTATGCTCATTTAATTACTTATAACTCAGTTATATTTCACTGAAATTTAATATCAGGTGCATCCAGAAAGTAAGTTTACCTATTTTTTTAAACAAAGACAACATAATCGTAAAAACTACTTGTAGTTGATTTATTGACATTCATCAATTACTTTTTAATATTATTGAGGGACTAGTTTCAAAGGCCACTGCTTCCATTTTCATCCACTTGGAGAGAGGCAATGGCCTTTGAATCTAATCCCTCAATAATAAAAAAAAGTAATTGATGAGTGTCAATAAACCAACTACAAATAGCTTTTACGATTAATTTTGACGTCACTTTACTAAATTCCTACAAATACACATAAAGACAACATAAAAACTATTTGCAGGCAGTTTATTGACACTCGTCACTTACTTTTCATCAGAAAAGTAGTGAAAGTTGATAAAAATAGTAAACATCAAAAATCTTTTATAAAAAAGGTAAGTGAAGTGTGTCAATTGACTGGCTACAAATAGTTCTTAGGATTAATTTTGAAGTCACTGTTACTAAATCCCTCCAATAACACATAAAGACAACACAGTTACATGAAAAACTCTATTGGCACCAGGTACAGCAATGATTAAGCTGTTTTTGACATAGTCAGCAACAGACACTTGTCATATCGTGGGATCAACTTTGTATTCCTGTGTCGTTGAAGTGTGCCGTCTGTGAATGGAATCAGCGTGTGACAGTCATCTTCAGCTCAGTCAAAATTTTGACTGGAAGACAACAACTTCATGAGGTGCAAGAAAGGATAAAAGTCGCTGGAAGCAAGATCAGGACTGTATGGTAGATGATCAATCAGCCGAACTTCTGCTTGTGGACGAGCATTGTCATGAAGCAGCACAACAACTGCAGTAGGCATTCCATGACTCTAAATGGTACACCACAATTTCCACATTGTTTCACTTTAGCCATTGCTCCCTATTTCACCTTTGACTAGGAAGTCAATGAGAAGAATGTCCTTTCTGTCCCCGAACACCCATTAAGACAGAAAAGACTATATGACAATAAAATATTGCCGCCAGGCATTGTTGGGCTGCAGCCGTTGGGTACGCAAGTGACAGATAAGACGTCCAGCGCATGGGCGCAGCTTTAATTGCTTGCCGAAAGAGAGAGCAACAGAGGGAGTAAGAGACAGAGATACTTAAATTGTGTTCTTGCGGCACCTGAAAGGCCTTACAGCATCGACATGTTTCTGGAACAATGAGTGGAGTGTTAATGGAGTGATAAACCGAGTGTGCAGCTGTGTGTACGTGAGGCAGACCACCTTAAAGGTTGCGTATGTGTGTTATACGTAATTCTGCTGTTGCATAAGACTGTACAAAACGTGTTTTCACTGGCAATAAAGAGCATTTTGGATTTCTGGAAACTAGACTTTTAATTCCACGAACCCACAAAGTCACAATTGGTGTCAAATGGGATACGACGATGGAAGATGCATATAGTCAAAGATTTCAGAGAAGATGGAAGAAATGAAGAGAGTGAAGGACACCCCCGCTGCGAAGACGGAAGCGACAAATAAAAACCTGGCCGCGGAGCTCAAAGAAATGAAGAAAGCGAATGACACTCTCGCTGTGAAGACGGAGGCGGCAAATAGCAACTTGGCCGCGAAGATGACAGAATTAGCCACAGAAATAAAGGCTGCGAACGAGGGCCTGGCTGCTAAATTTGAAGAGCAGTTGGCCGGCGTGAAGGAGGACGTCAGAGTTGGGCGAACGCATCGAAGACCTGGCGAAAGCGTCAACAACCTAGAGGGAAAGCCGACAGCAACACCAAGATCCTGATGTCCTGGAGCACATCGTCGGCAAAGATTAACGGATCTGAAGGCCGATGCGCCGGGATATGACAAAACATCTACGCGCGTCAAATCACCTAAGTAAGACGGCACCTCAACTTTCAAAGTCTTCCGCCGTCAATTCGACAGAAACGCCAAGCGCAACAAGTGGTCAACCAAAAGATGAGGCAACACAGTTAATAGTCAGCCTCCAGGGATGGGCCGAAACCACCGCTTAGCCACAGCTTACCTCAGCCAGCTGAAATCTAGGTCGCGGCAGCCACGGGTGACGCTGCAGAAATTCGCCCTGGCAATCGAACAGCTAGGCAGCAAAGCCTTAGTCGGCCTCCCACCCGAGTTCGTAACCCGAGAAGCCGCCTACACCTTCGTTGACGGGGTACGAGACGTCGAGATACGTCAAGCCTAATGCTCGCCGACTACAAGACCATCCCCGAGGCATTGACGGCCGCATTGAGGATGACGGCTACCCCCACTTCGAGAACAAGTAGTGTCCGCTACAATGAGGACCGAAGACCAGCCGAGGGATGTCGGCGAACACCCAGGGGTTTGCCGTCAAGGAAACCGAAACGACCATACCAGCTAATTACGGCATCGGGCGACACCTTGCCTGTGAAGGAGGTCCTGTTGCAGTTAACCTAGGAAGGGAGTGCCGTGCTTCTGTGGGTGTTCGTCGTGGAGGTGGCGGAGGAGGTGATACTGGGATTGGTTGCCTTCAGGAGCCACGAGGCGATGGGCGACGTCGGCAGGAGTGTACTGCGGGTCTATGGAGAAGAGGTGATACTCCGGCACGCCAAAGAACGCCTTGCCATCTGCAGGGTCATGCCGACAGAGGACGTGGTTATCCCCGCGAGAAGCGAGGTGGTGGTGACGGCGCGACTGGAAGGCCAGCGGAACAAGATCATGATGCTGGACCGGAAGACGCCTGTGCACCAACTTTCCGTAGCCAGAACATTGTTGCCCTGTCGAGAGGAGATGCCGGTGAGGCTGCTTAATCCAACAGACACCGATCACGACGTCCAGGCCGGGACAGATTTGGGACGTGCGATCCCATTGTCAGCACAACGCCAATCGACCAGACCCAGAAGCCGGTGCCTACGTAACACCTGGGGCCACGGCTGGAAGGCTTACTAGAGAGGGCGGCCGACCACCTGACTGTGGAGAAGCTCGAGAAGGTTCGACAACTTTTGACACGATACCAGCCAAGGCAACGGAGACTAAGGCTGCAAGGACCGAGTGCTTCGCCGCATCGACGCCGGAGACGCCCAGCCTTTTCGGCACCCAACAGACGCATTCCGCTGGCGAAACAAGCGGCGCTACGGTTTATGCTGGATGACATGTGATCCAGGGAGCGAATGAAGAGTCTGACAGCCCTTGGGGTTACCTTGTAGTTCTGGTGACGAAGAACAGCGAGCTACGCTTATGTGTGGACTACAGCAAACTGAACGCTGTGACTAGGAAGGACTGATTCCCCTTACCCTGGATTCACGACAACCTGGACCCGCCTGCTGGTGCGCAGTGGTTCTTCACCCTGGACCTGAAGTCGCGTTATTAGCAGATGGCTCTAGAGACGAGAGACAAGGAGAAGACCGCGTTCTCGACAGGTCAAGAGCTTTGGCAGTTCACAGTTATGCTCCTTGGTCTCTGAAACGCACCAGCTACCTTCCAATGCCTCATGGAGTCAGTAATGAGAGGATTGACTTATGGAAACCTGGACATTATCGTCGGCAAAACCTTCGAAGACCATCTTCACAACCTGCGCAAGATGGTGCAGAGACTACAGGTGACCAACTTGAAGCTGAACACGAAGAAATGCCAGCTCTTCCGAAAGGAAGTCAACTACCTGGGTCACTTGTGCAGTCATTACCGCCGCTTCATAAAGCGGTTCCCCAAAGTCGCTAAGCCCCTAACCCGCCTGAGAGAAGAACACAGGCCAAAACGCTTCCCAGCAGCTGAAGAAGAAACTTTGCAGTGCCCTATTTTGGCGTTTCCACAAGCAGGCGGCGCCTTCATTGTGTACACTGACGCCAGCGACCATTGCACTGGAGGCGTCCTATCCCACGTTCAAGAAGGCCACGAGCGGGTGATGGCTTACTACAGCAACACGCTGTCCAAGGCAGAGAAGAACTACTGCGTCACCCGGCTAGAGCTACTAACGGTAATAAAGACATTGGAGCACTTCCTCAAGTACCTGTAAGGAACGCCCAAACTTGGCCACTTAGTTTTAGAAACCTGGAAAAGAGAGCCCGTTGGGTCCAGAGACTGCAGGAGTACGACTTCACCTCCGAACACCGCAGAGGGAAGAGCCACGCCAACGAAAAGACACCATGTTCCGAAGATCATACCCAGAAGAATGCGTTCATTGCACAAGACTGGAAGAGAAGGAACGTTCCGCAGCTGTAAGAGTGGTCACAGTAGTGCCTGCGGACGTTTGCAATAGCGCAAGTCTGAGGAGAGAGCACATGGCGGACGCAGACTTGGGTGAAATGGAGGCAGGGACAAGACCAACTTCGGAGGGCATCGCACCCACAAGCGCTACGTACAAGTCGTACTGGGCTCAATGGGAATCGCTGAAGAGGAACAAGGGTATACTGTTCCGGATATGACAATCAGCCGATGTAAAGACGCAGAGAGAGCAGTTGGTACTTCCCCGGAGTAAGGTCCCGGAAGTCTTGGAGCAAGTGCAAGCCGGTATTTCAGAATACCTGGGATAAAATCAAACGATCAACAAACTCCGACAGCGCTGCTACTGGTTGAGACTCCAAGCAGTTGCTGAGAGTTGGTGCCGTCAATGTAACGTGTGCGCGGCGAAGGCGCGGCCCCAGATTAGAAGACGGGGTTGCATGTAGCAGTACAATGTCGGAGCACCTTTCGAACACATCGCTGTCGACATAGCTGGACCATTCCCAGTGTCCGACCGGGGACTACTCCCCCAAGTGCCGGAGGTGTATGCCATCCCAAACCAAGAGGGGAGGACGATCACCGACTGCCTCGTGGAACACTGTTCTGACGTTTTGGGGTGCCGTTAGAGCTCCACAGTGATCAGGGCACCAATTTTAAGTCTAACTTGATGAAGGAGACACTGGAAAGACTTGGGGTGAACAAGACCTACAAATAAATAAATAAATAAATAAATAAATAAATAAAATCTGAAAATCTAATCCCGGTACCTAATTTCTTATACCGGGACATGATTTCCAAATTCTAATTTATTAACTACCACATAAATACAAAAATACAATTTAAACAATCATTTTTCAGATAATTAAATAAAACAAAAATTAAAAGAAAAAAAAGAAAAAAATTTAAACAAATACAAAAACTACCATTTTTAAAATTTACAATTTAACTAATAAAAATTTACTGGAATCCAGTATACAAATAACTGGCAACCAGCTACAATTACAAAATAAGACTACAATACCGGAAACCGATACTTAATGTACTGGTAACCAGTACATTTAAAACTTATAACTGATAAAAAAAAACCTTCTTAAAAACTTACAAAACATTTAACCAAAAACTTATATAAAAATAATTCATAAAATTTACATTACAACAATCACAGGATTTACAAATTATTAACTCCAAATTCTTTAAACAAATTAAAATACATTATATAAATTTATACAAACAAACAAATTCAATTATTATTTTTAATTCTACAACAATCAATATTTTTTTTTCAAATCTACTTTATATCAAATAAAATATAAATTTCAAATTCAAAAAATAACAATACAATTCAAACATATTAAACAAACAATAATTATACATTCAATAACTTTCATATATTTCAAAATTAAACCATTACAATAACCTTCAAACAACCAAACCAAACAATTCAATTTAATTTATTTATTTCATCTATTTATAATTTAATTTTTTTTTACCTTATTAAGACAAAAATATCAAATTAACATTATACCAAAACACATTTCAACTATTAAATCTCCTAAATCTTCAACAAAATTATATATATATAAAAATTCCTATTCTATAATTTCTCAAAACACACTTTCTCAAAATTTAACAATCCTCATTTTACACCAAATTTAAATAAAATAACATCTCCATAATTTATCAAATCAACTCCTTAAATCCATTTTTCCAAATATCCACTTCTTAAAATAATTCATTAAAATCCTCCTTCATCTTTCACTCAAATTATCCATAATAATAATCCATAACTCAATTCACCAATATCCTTCACTACAAAACAACCATCCAAAAAAAAAAACTTTACTCATCCATTACTACACCACATTATTACTTACAACACTTCTCTCATCATCTTACACCGGGGAAGGAAAATCCCTCCCTAAACTAAACCACAAATAAACTTCATCATTCACTTTAAACACCACGGGGAGGGGCAAAGCCTACACAACACCTCTACACCTGCAGTCGGACCACATGGTGGAAAGGTGCATCAAGACCCTAGAAGAACACCTGAGGAAGGTCGTGGCTAGCCATCAGCGATACTGTGACGTCAAGGTGCCACTGTTCTTGCTGGCCTACCGCTCGTCAACACAGGATACCACTGGGATGACGCCGACAAGCTTCATGTTCGGCCGGAAGTTACGCCTCCCTTGTGTCCTGGCTTTCGGGAGCACCTCCTCCCGGAAGCGAAACAGCCAGCAACCGAGTATGTGGGGAACCTCATGGACCATCTTCACGATATGCATGAGATGGTTCGTCATAATATCCAGTTTGTAAGCGACCGCACGGAGACCCGGTTCGAAAGGCAAGGCAACAGCCAAGGATTCCAGTAAGGTGACCTGGTCTAGTTGTACCGCCCGACCCGGACCAAGGGACGCTGCCCAAAACAATCGTAGCAAGGACCAGGTGGTAAAGAGAATTAACGACGTGGTCTACAGCATCCAGAAGGTGCCATGCAGAAAGCTGGTGGTACACCTGGATCGTCTGGCCCGCTACGATGGTGCTGTTCGGGACTACCAGCATTGAACAGGGAGCGGTGACGCCAGGCATTGTTGGGCTGCAGCCGGTGCGTGCGCAAGGGACAGAGCGACCAGCGCGTGGGCGCAGCGCTAATTGCTTGCCGAGAAAGACAGAGCAACAGAGGGAGAAAAAGACAGAGATAGTTCCACTGTGGACTCGCGGCACCACAGAAGGCTAAAGCGTCGACACGTTTTTGGAAAAATCAGTGGAGTGTTAATGGAGTTGTGAACTGAGTGTGCAGCTGAGTGCACATGTGGCAGACCACCTTGAAGGTTGCGTTTGTGTGTGTTACCTAATTCTGCTGTTGCAAAGGCTGTAAGAAACGGATTTTTCCTGGCAATAAAGAGCATTTTGAACTTCTGCAAACTAGACTTCTAATTCTACGAGCCCAGAAGATCACAATATGTTTGAACTGCAACTGAGTATTTAAGAAACTATTATTGGATTTGTTAACTTAATGCATATATTTGCAGAATAAGAAACTAAAGAAGTTCATTTGAAGAGTTTTATGTTAATGAAATGTTGACTGTAATTAATGATATTATGAATCATTTTGTTGTTTTTTTTTTTTATGAATTTGGGATTGCTTTGATATAATCTTGTGCCATTGTGGGTTCGTTAAATTCAAAGTCCAGGTTACAAAAACTAAAAACTGCTCTTTATTTCCAAAGAAACACAATTACGTCACAATTACCCATACAACATGCAAGGTCAACGACCACAAACAAAGTCCACTTTAACAGCCGCTGGCGTCCAATTACAGACTGACTGGCAGTGGCAGGCGGCGGCTCCTTTTATAGCTACTCGTTATTCCAGAAATTCATGGAAAGTTCTCAAACAATCAGAACGGCGTTAGAAGAAAGGCGAACTCTCCATAAATCCGTCTCCTTCCCCACCCCCGTTTCGGTAAGCTTTTATCTCCGCACTGTAGGTACTGTCCGTCCCTTTAAACTCGTCCCTCGCGGCGCTTCGCCGCAACAATGCGTTCGCGACAACATGTTATATAGTAATCATAATTATCATCTGATGCAATTAAGTAATAGTATATCATATAATTAATTTAATAGTACTAAATTATCAAGTTATATATGTATATATTACATATACATATAAGTAGTAGGGATGTGAGTATTCAACATCACACTAGACAAGATGCAGAATTCTCATGTATGTAACTGAATGTGTGATGTTGAAGCCTTATATGATTTAGAAGCCTCGTGCTTCAGAATGGACGATTTTTTGTTGTTTGGGTCGATGGCGTATTGCCATTCCCCAGGATCGTTGTGTGTGTGTGTGTGTGTGTGTGTGGGTGTGTGGGTGTGTGGGTGTGTGGGTGTGTGGGTGTGTGGGTGTGTGTGTGTGTGTGTGTGTGTGTGTGTGTGTGTGTGTGTGTGTGTGTGTGTGTGTGTGTGTGTGTGTGTGTGTGTGTGTGTGTGTGTGTGTGTGTGTGTGTGTGTGTGTGTGTGTGTGTGTGTGTGTGTGTGTGTGTGTGTGTGTGTGTGTGTGTGTGTGTGTGTGTGTGTGTGTGTGTGTGTGTGTGTGTGTGTGTGTGTGTGTGTGTGTGTGTGTGTGTGTGTGTGTGTGTGTGTGTGTGTGTGTGTGTGTGTGTGTGTGTGTGTGTGTGTGTGTGTGTGTGTGTGTGTGTGTGTGTGTGTGTGTGTGTGTGTGTGTGTGTGTGTGTGTGTGTGTGTGTGTGTGTGTGTGTGTGTGTGTGTGTGTGTGTGTGTGTGTGTGTGTGTGTGTGTGTGTGTGTGTGTGTGTGTGTGTGTGTGTGTGTGTGTGTGTGTGTGTGTGTGTGTGTGTGTGTGTGTGTGTGTGTGTGTGTGTGTGTGTGTGTGTGTGTGTGTGTGTGTGTGTGTGTGTGTGTGTGTGTGTGTGTGTGTGTGTGTGTGTGTGTGTGTGTGTGTGTGTGTGTGTGTGTGTGTGTGTGTGTGTGTGTGTGTGTGTGTGTGTGTGTGTGTGTGTGTGTGTGTGTGTGTGTGTGTGTGTGTGTGTGTGTGTGTGTGTGTGTGTGTGTGTGTGTGTGTGTGTGTGTGTGTGTGTGTGTGTGTGTGTGTGTGTGTGTGTGTGTGTGTGTGTGTGTGTGTGTGTGTGTGTGTGTGTGTGTGTGTGTGTGTGTGTGTGTGTGTGTGTGTGTGTGTGTGTGTGTGTGTGTGTGTGTGTGTGTGTGTGTGTGTGTGTGTGTGTGTGTGTGTGTGTGTGTGTGTGTGTGTGTGTGTGTGTGTGTGTGTGTGTGTGTGTGTGTGTGTGTGTGTGTGTGTGTGTGTGTGTGTGTGTGTGTGTGTGTGTGTGTGTGTGTGTGTGTGTGTGTGTGTGTGTGTGTGTGTGTGTGTGTGTGTGTGTGTGTGTGTGTGTGTGTGTGTGTGTGTGTGTGTGTGTGTGTGTGTGTGTGTGTGTGTGTGTGTGTGTGTGTGTGTGTGTGTGTGTGTGTGTGTGTGTGTGTGTGTGTGTGTGTGTGTGTGCGCGCGAGTGAGTGAGTGTGCTTGAACTCTCATGTATGATAATAGATTCTGTGAATGCTAAGAATGATGTTGGAGGTACGTGCCTTGGATGGTAAAAAACATCCGATTTTAGATGTGTGTAAGTTAAGATGAGAGATTTTTGTACGAAAATCGAGTCTTGGGGGGTTAAGTGATAAAATTCCATATTTTTCTTTCAGTACAATAGAGTCTAAGTGTAATGAGAATGATGAGTATGATTGGATGTTGACTGTGCTGAAACACTCACGTTTAAATATCGTGATCCTGGTTGGCGGGTATGGTAGAGGAGAGGGAGAGATTGGGTGTGTGTTTAAACTCTCATGTATGCCAAAAAGAAATCTTAAAGAAATACTTAAAATTGCAGACAAAAAGAAGATACGCAACGGCGGACATTAAATTCCTAAAACTTTGCCTCAGATACAATATCACACCAACTTTTGTAAAACAAACAGTCAAACACAATAGTAATCACAGAAGACAAAAACTGGTGGAAAAATACGTGATAAAACTGGAAATTTCGAAACATTACAGCTACATAAATAAAATAGACCTCGAATTATACAACCTACATCTAAAACTAACCAAACAATTAGGAATACACATTTGGCAAAATTTCGAAATGCAGCTTCAAGAAAAATTAAACATATTAATGATTAAGAAAAACGAAAGACTTAAGAATAAATTCAAACTGTTAAAAGAACGGCAACTGGAACACCCTCATCAGCCAAAACACCGGGATTTTAAAGAACAAGTTAACGTAATAAGCCTATCGCAACAAAAGTTTACAACCGAAGAAATTAGATTACTCCAGAAAGGTTTCAATACGTGTGTTAACGTCTCAAATAATAAAGACGATTTTATCGCGACATAGAAATAGCCACACATAACCTAAAAAATGAAAACTTAACCAAAGCCAAAATTGAATGTCTGGATATAATAAAGCAGTTATCCCCAATATACAATAAAACTTACAACAAAACAATAAGATATTTAAATAGGAAGCCTGTGGTACACCTAAAAGCCGACAAAGGTAATTCTCTAGTAATTATGGACACAGAAGACTATATTCAGAGAGTAAACCTTATGTTAGATAGTCCAGAATATGAAATAATTCCAAAAAACCCATTAACCCCACGTATCACTTCTGTTAATAAAGCTTTATCATTTACAAAAACATTAAGTACATCTAAAAAATACAACTTAAAATCTTCCAACCCCACACTACCAAGGTTGTACTGTCTGCCAAAAATCCACAAACAAGACAATAACATGAGACCCATCATAAATGGCATCAATTCACCTACATACCACATTGCAAAGTGGTTAGTAAGAAAATTAAAATCATATGACAAATTTCAAAGTTTGGGAAATAAAAACTCCTTAGAATTGATAAATCACCTACAGAAGTATAACATCCCGGAAAATCACATACTAGTTTCTTTTGACGTTAAGGCACATTTTACAAGCATTCCAGTAGAAAAAATACCTACATTCCTCAAAAAATGGCTAACCCAGACTACAAAGGACCCCAGAGAAATAGATGACATTATCAATCTTACAGATTTATGCATAAGGGATCATTACTTCATGTTAAACCAAAAATTCTACAGACAATCAAAAGGATTAGCTATGGGGAGCCCACTTTCGCCTATTTTAGCAGACCTATACATGAGCTATTTTGAAACACACATAGTAAAGGCCTTCCCACAGATTTATAAATTTTGACAGAGATATGTTGATAATGTTTTTGCTATCATTCCGGAAAAACTTAGAGAAGATTCTCCAAAATTACTAAACCTGCAAGATAATCACATCCAATTTACTATGGAAGTAGAAAGAGACAACACCCTACCCTTTTTGGACCTCAAGATAAGTAGAAATCGTCATGGTGTAGATTTTGGAATATACAGGAAGCCCACACATAGATAATTACATAAAGAAAAATGAATACAACCCAGTTTCACATCAACTAGCTGCCTTTAGAAGTCTAATTCACCGGCTATACAACATCCCACTAAGTAAGGATGAATTTTTGAAAGAACAACAACAAATAAAAGACATAGCGGTATTAAATGGATTCAACCCAGCCATCATAAGGAACCTGAAGAGAAAAGAAAAACTGAAGATAATATCAAAAAATACCACTCTCACACCACTTAAAAACACAAATTGGCAATATAGAAAATTCACCTACCATCCATGGGCTTTTAGAAAATTTGAATGAATCTTCAAAAGACTAAACTTAAAACTAGCACCCCAAAACAAATTCAGTCTGAGGAACCTGCTAAATAAACCACTGAAAAATACAATCCCCTACAATTTGAAATCAGGAATTTATCAGATTAATTGTGAAACCTGTGAAAAAAGCTACATAGGAAAAACTAAGAGAAACTTGTTAACCAGGCAAAAAGAACACCAGAGGAACACTAAGCTGAAACAAACAGAAAAATCTGCAGTTTCACACCATTTTTGGACAGAAAACCACAACATTGGCCATAACATCAAACTGTTAAAATCTTTAAGTACACCCATAGAATTAGATATTTGGGAAAAAATATTCATAAACAAAAACCGTGATAAAGTTATAAATTTTGAAATCCCGGCATTAAATGATGTATTAAAACTTAGTGCCCCTAACACCAGATGGCAGAGAGATCGGAGATCCGTAGTAGTGGAAGAAGAGGAAGGTTCATTTAGTCACCAAACAGCTGAGGATGAGATCGAATGATCTTGAAAACGTTTCAATTATACAACAACAAGTAAGTGAAGTTGAGTGTAAACATAGTAACTCACAAATCAAACTCAAATATGAAGAATACTTCACTGTTAATAATGCTTCTGCTTTTAATATTTATTATAGGTAAAGATGTTTTGTAGAATTTTGGTATTTAATGTGTGTTAGATTTTGTTAGGATATAGTTAAATATTTTTCTCTTGTTTTTTGGTTTTAAGGTAGAAATGTTTAGAAATAGTTATTTTTTTATTTCAGTTAAGAAATTGAGCTGGTTCTTTTCTTTTTTTACCGTTTTAGATTTTTTGCTGGATACCAGAATAGAATTTAATATCATTTTAGTTTTTATGAGTAGATAGGTTTTCTTAGACATTAGATATTTTTGTTTTCTTACTGTTTTTTTTCTTTCAGTTTTGTTTTTGTAATTAATCTGAAACAATTATGCATATTATACATTCATGTGTATTATCTGTATTTTGGAAAATAATAGCAAATTTGAATATGTGCCCCGGTATAGTTTGCAAGGTGCCAGGGTGATCTATTCAAATTTTATTTGATTTTATTTTTATTTGTCGGCTTGGCTGAAGACGCACTGGTATCGCCTCAGCAGTTGTCCAACTTTCTCCAGTTGTTCTGCGGTCAGGTGGTCGGCCGCCCTCTCCAGTCAGTCTTCTAGCCGGGGCCCAAGGTGTTGCTTCGGTACCGGCTCCTGTGTCTTGTCGATAGCTGTCACGCTGACCACGGGCTCGCACGTCCCCAGCTCCGTTCCGACCTGGACGTCGTGGTCGGTGTCCGTTGGATTTAGCAGTCTCACTAGCACCTCCTCTCGGCACGGCAGCAATGCCCTGGCTGCACACAATCCGTGTACAGGCGTCTTCTGGTTCAGCATCATGTTCCTGGTTCTCTGGCCTTCCAGTCGCGCCGTCACCACCACTCGCTCCTCGCGGGGACAACCACGTCTTCGTTCAAGATGACGCTGCAGATTCCAAGGCGCTCTTCGGATTGACGGAGTATAACCTCTTCTCCGTTGGGCTGCAGGACCTTACTGCCACCATCGACCGTCACCTCGTGGCTCCTGAGGGCATCCAGTCCCAGAATCACCTCCACAGCCACCTTCGCGACGAACACCCACAGACGCACGGCACTCCGTCCCAAGGTCAGCTTCAACAGGGCCTCCTTCTACACAGGCAAGGTGTCGCCCGATGCCGTGACAAGCTGGTATGGACGGCTCGGCTTCCTTGTCGGCAAACCCTTCGCCACATCAGGTCTGATGATGGTCACGGCTGCCCCGGTGTCCACCAGCACGCGGCACGGCTTCCCTCTCACCCAACCGTTCGCGATGACGCTGTCATCCATACACCGGCTGACGGCGCGCAGTGTCACTCGAGGGGATGGTTGTGTTGGCGCCGACGTGCCCCTTTCCACGAGGACCCTTACTCGTTTTCCGGCTGCTCTTCCTGATGTGGGTAGTCTCTCTCCAGGTGGCCAAGCTGTCCACACCCCCAACACAGGCCACTAGGTCTTCGCCGGCGTCCCTCGGCTGGTCTTCAGTCTCCGGTGTAGCGGACGTTCCTCGTTCTCGACGTCGGGATAGCTGTTACCTTGGCCGCCTCCATCCTAAATGCTGCCGTTAGCGCCTCGTGGATGGTTTTATAATCGCCGAGCATTAGGCGCTGACGAATCACCGTGTCTCGTACCCCGTCAACGAATGTGTAAGCAGCTTCCCGGGATACGAACTCTGGTGGGAGGTCGACTAGGGCCTTGCTAGCCAGTTGTTCAACTGCCAGGGCGAACTCCTGCAACGTCTCCCCTGGCTGTTGTGACCTTGCCTTTAGCTGGCTGCGGTACGCTGCGACTAAGCGGTGGTTTCCGAAACGATTCTCCAGGGCCTCCCAGATGTCCTAGGGCGCCGCCGTTGTCTGTACCGCGTTCAGGACTTCCACGGCCCATCCCTGGAGGCTGGCTATTAACTGTGTGGCCTCCTCCTCTGTTGACCATCTGTTGTGCTTGGCGACTACGTCGAATTGGCGGCGGAAGACTTCAAACGTTGACGCGCCGTGATATTTCGGAGGTTTGACGCGCGCCGATGTTGTGTCGCGTCTCGGCGCGTCGGCCTTCAAATCCTTCAACCTCCTGCCGACGACGTCCTCCACCATGGCGTTCAGGGACTTGACGTTTTGTCAGCCAATCCATCCAGGTTGTTTACGCGGATAGCATGGTCTTCGACGTCTTCCACCATGGCGTTCAGGGACTTGGCGTTACTGTCGGCCTTTTCCTCTAGGTCATTGAAGCGGTTCGCCAGGTCCTCGACGCGCTCGTCCACTTGGCCCATCCGCTTGCCCAGCTCCTTCACGTCATCCCTCACGCCGGCCAACTGTTCTTCAAATTTGGCGGCGAGAGCCTCGTTCGCCACCTTCATTTCCGTGGTCAGTTCGGCCATTGTCGTGGCCAAGTTGTTTTTTGCCGTTTCCGTCTTCGCTGTTATTTCGGCCTTCATTTCTTCCATCTTCTCGGTGATGTCGTTGGCCGTCTTCATATGTTTCACCTCTGCGGCCAGGTTATTTGCAGCTTCTGTTTTTGCAGCGAGGTTGTCATTCGCCGTCTTCATTTCCGAGGTCAGTTCGGCTTTCATTTCCATCATCATTTTGGAAATCTTTTCCAATGCAGCTTCCATGGTGGTAATATCCCACTTCTGACACCAGTTGTGACTTTGTGGGTTCGTGAAACTAAAAGTCCAATTGCACAACTAAAAATGTTCTTTATTTCCACCGAATTACAGTCGGAACACTTGCCGATTACACAGAGTTACGTAATGCACACAATTACAATTCACCAGTTCGTCTGTCACAGGTCCACTGCACGCTCACAGTTACGTACAACTCCTCTGATGCACGTACGGTCCGCTAACTCACTCGGCGCTCCTCACGGCTTCTCGCCAAGAACTCAGCTGACTCGCCAACTACAGGCCTTATATAGGGAAGGTTCGCAGCGCGCACAATTATCCCGAGGTTTCGAGACGTCTGGTGGGAGGGGAAAGAGACGGTACAGGGCTCGCGCCACTCTCCTAATCATCCCTTCAGTTAGTGACACGAGACAAATGGGTAGGCGTGGTCTGAATGCTTCCCGTCTGGCCCTACTGCCGGCCGGTTCTATAGGGAGTTCCGACTTTCGGGTGACAATAGATCGAGGGCTGTTGTTGCTAAGGATTGTTTTTCCATGCCTTCTTTATGCTTCCAGAAACTGTATATTATCTTGTTATGTTTTGGGTCTTCTGCTTATATCTTTAGGCTTTGTGATTAAGCCTTTTAGTCTTGAATGCTAGGTATATTGGTTAAGGAGCTAATCTCTTCTGGTCACGTGCTAGTCTTGATGTCTGATCCTATGATGCTAAGGCTAAAAGGTCATTGGTCTGGAGGCTAAAGGCTGAGGTATGATCTTAGAGTCGGGAGTTAAAGGTTGTCAGTCCTGTGGATAGACCTTCAGGCCTTGACGCTAAGTTTTTCTGGTCTTGAGGTGTTGTCTTATGATCTTGAATTTAAAGGTTGCTAGCCCAGTGACTATAGAATGTTAGTCTTGTGGTTAGACATTAACTTGTGGTTAAAGGCTGTAGCCATCTAGCTAAAGGTCATTGGTCCAGAGGCTAAAGTTTGTTGGGTCTAGTGATTGTCTTCTGTTCTTGAAGTTAGGTCTTCAAGCATTGAGGCTAGCTCTTAAAATGCTGCAGTTATTTTGGTCTAGTGATTGCCTTCTGGTCTTGAGGTTAGGTCTTCAGGCATTGCTAGCTCTTATGATGTAGTTATTTTGTTCGGGTGATTGTCATCTGTTCTTGCAGTTAAGTCTAGGGATCTTTTAGTTAAGTCTTTAGGTTTCATGGTTAGGTCTTTTGTTCTTGAAGGCTATGTATAGTGGTTAAGGTGGTTATCTCTTCGGAGGTTGCGGGATTAAGTCTTTGGATCCCATGGTTAAGTCTTTCGTTCTCTAAGGCTACATATAGTGGCTAAGGTGGCTATCTCTTAGGGGGTTACAGGATTAAGTCTTGAGGTGTGGTCTTCTGGTCTTATGACTATGTTGTATGGATTTGAGGTTTGGTCTTCTGGTCTTGTTGCTATAGGATGTTGGTCTTGAGGCCACTAGGGGTCTGGTAGTTAAGTCTTTAGGTCTTATGGTCTGGGTTTAAAACTCTGGTGGCTCTAGTGACTATGTCTTCTAGTCTTGAAGCTAAGTCTTTTTGGTCTTGTAATTACGTCTGTGGTCTGCAGTATAAGTCTGTTGGGCTTGTTGGTGTATTTTTTGCTCTACTTAATGTGTCTTCTAGTCTTGAGGCTAAGCTTTTCAGTCTTGAGGCTATTTCTTGGAGGTTCGATAGTTAAGTCTTCGGATCTTGTGGTTAGATCTTTTGTTGTTGAGATTAGTCTCCTGGTCTTGCAGCTATTTGTATGGGTTGAGGTGTGCTCTTACGATATAACTAAAGGCTTTTTTGACTAGTTTTGGGACCAAGTCTGTTTAGTCTTAAGGTTAAGTCTTTTGGCTAAAAGGATGAGAGCTAGAACTATCTTCATTACTGTTATAGCTATCTTCATTAATGCTGATAATGATTTTTTACAAAAAATGGTGTTGATGGACAATTTTCATGTTTTTCCTATAAATTGAGGTCGTCATACTGTTGTGTCTTTTTAAGCTTTGTAACAGTTGTTTTGATTTAGCCCCAAGAGTTGTAAAATTGTTTAAATATGTTTAATGGTTTAAGGATTGATAGGGAAAAGCTTCAAATGAATAAGAAATGAAAGTGTGAATTCCAGTGGGTCGCGAGATGATGAAATGTTAATGTGATATTGTGTAACATTATTGGTATTGGTAGTTGTAAAAATGAGTTTACGTAACATGACAATGTGGACCATTAGAAGATGAGTTATTTGGTTGTGATAGCAATGTGAACGGGACGAGCAAGAGATTTAACTGGCATGCGTCCTTCTGCAAGTGACTTTTGGAGAAGAATGAAGTGTTATAGTGTCTCTCCAAGATTGTACAGAAACAATTTTGATTGTGCATTTAGCAATTAATTGATACATCAACCATTATTTGTAAAAGGAAAGCATTAATATTATTTCATCTGTATCAGAGAATGGAAATTTATTGCAAGAATTAAAACATAATTTTTCCAAGAAAAGAATTATTTGGTAATCCTTCAGCAGTAATATTATTTTCTTTTACACCACAACCATGCCCAGAGGTAAGATCTTGTGCACCGGAGCAGCCAAGAAACATCAGGAACTAGACTCAAGTTCATCAAATAAGGTAATCTTAAAATCATTTCACCACAACTTTCCAACCCATGCAAGAGCTACAAAATGGCGCCACAACGAGTGACATGAATAGGAGCAAATGAAGAACAGTCTTGGAAGGAAATCCTCAAATAGGAGCAAAAAAGGAACACCACGTCATGGAAGAAGAAAATCGTCGTAATTTGGAATTATGTCTATGAGGGAACATAAAGAAAGAAGAGAGAAGAAAGAAAGAGAGAGTAAAATGATTCAAAATACGAGTATTTAAAAGACAATAGATATTTTTTTTGTAGAAGTAGATTTATGTTGTTGAAAAATCAAAAGATAGAAAGATGGAGAGCATAATACAATTATTTTGAGGTGGCAGCTGAGTTCGGATGCACACTAAATGAATTAAGTCTCTTACCACACCTGAAAGGAGAGTGAGAATGATTTCTACATGTGGAGCCATTGATGGTGCATGTATTTGCATGCATATTATATTTTCTTTCAGTTTTGTTTTTGTAATTTTGTAATTAATCTGAAACAAGAGGGAAGAGTAAAAAAACAAAGTAGAGAAAAGGTATGAAAGGGTAAAGATAATGAGATGATGATGGAAAATTTAGCTCAAATTATGATGAGTTTCAAACAGGATATGAGTAATATGGAGGTTAGATTAATGCAACATACAAATGATTTAAGACAGGATATGGATGATGTAAAATCAGAATTAGAGCAAAAGAAACAAAATATAAGTAATATGGAGGTAGTTTAAGACAGGAGATGAGTAGAAATTTGAATAGTTTGAAAGAAGAGTTAAAAAAACAAGGAGTAGGCATAGAGGAATTAGAAAACATATTAGAACAAAGATAAATGTAATACAAGTAGTAGAAAAAGATACAAATAATATGATACAAGTACCAGAATAAAGTAAGAATGAATGTTTGGGAGATAAAGAAATGTTAATACAAAGTGTAGGTCAGAGTAGAGATGATAGTAAGTTAGTAGTACAATTAAAGATAAATAAAGAATCACAGAATTCTAAGAAAGATTTTCTTTTTTTCGTCCTCCAAAATTAAGTCATATCGGACGATGAATGAAATGGGTGAAATGATGCTCAAATGAGCCCAGGGTCCATAGAGCTTACAGTCACCCGACATTCGTCTTTCAGGATAAGGGAAAACACCGGAATAAACCTTATCCACATAACCCACCTAGACCAAAATTCAACTCGGAAGAAAAATAATGTAGGAGTAACTTGCGATAAGACAGTATCCCAGACATATAATAGAGATGAAGTTCAAAATGTAATTACACATAAAAGTGAAACAAATGTTCACTTACCCAACAATGAATGTAGTAATGTCAATGTTTATGAGAAAATGAATCATGCAGATGCAAACAATCAAAATTTTGAAGTGAACTGTAACATGTATGTACAACACATTTTCACACAGAAACACATAACTAATCCAGACTACAATGGCAATACATATCAAATGATACATGAAACAAACTTGATAAATTTCAGACGACGTTACGAATACTTCCTAAACTTAACTTCAAAACAGTATCAAGATACATACACAAAACACGGAAAAATCAACTTACTAATCTCATGACATAAATTCAATGGGAATGACGATTGTACTTAGAGAATTTTACAGGGGCGAGGCATCCAACAGAAAGGATAGAAATCAGAAATTAATAAACAAAAATTGACGTAATATAAAAAAACAGGGTAGCCAATCTAACTCAAATCTTGACGCCAACTATTCCAGACATGCCAAAATGAGTCATGATGACATAGTAAAAGATGATGTTAAATCAGGACAATATGGAAAATTAATCATGTGGGCAAATCACCCAACATAAAGCACAAACCAGAGATATTTTGTTCATAAATTGTGTATATGTTAAAATTGGTTAAATTCAGTTTAAAAAATATTTAATTACATATTTGTTTACAGTGTTTAGAGATGTTAGTAGAAAGAATTTTCTTTATATTGTTGTATTATGTTTTGTTTATTGTGTTTAACTTAAAAAAAAATTTTAGTTATAATAATACTTTAATTCCAATTTGGGGTGGGGCAAATTCCCACATGAAGTCAAAGAAAGATTTTAAAAAATTATAGTAGAGTCAAATAGTTATTTAATGTTTATTTATTGTTATATTTTATGCATTTAAGTTATTGATCATTGTTATGAAAGATTGTTGTAGGAAAATTCTTCGAAATATATGGAAACACATTCTTGAAGCAATTAAATAAAGTTATTTTCCATATATTTCGAAGAGGGGCATTTGTAACAGATGTTTTGATTTAAGCCCCAAGAGTTGTAAAATTGTTTAAATATGTTTAATGTTTTAAGGATCGATAGGGAAGAACTTCAAATGAATAAGAAATGAAAGTGTGACATTCAGTGGATCACCAGATGATGCAATGTTAGTGTGATATTGTGTAACATTTTTGGTATTGGTAGTTGTAAAAATAAGATTATGTATGGATCAGTAGAAGATGAGTTATTTGGTTGTGACAGCAACGTGAACGGGAAGAGCAGGAGACTTAACTAGCAAAGCATCCTTCTGCAAGTGACTTTTGGAGAAGAAAGACGTATTATAGTGTCTCTCCGAGATTGTGCAGGAACGATTTTGATTGTGCATTTATTTTCTTTTACTCTGCTACCACACCCAGAGGTAAGATCTTGTGCACCAGAGCAGCAAGGAACATCAGGAACTAGACTATGAGATCGTCAAACAAGGTAATCTTCAAATCACTTCACCATCACTTCCCCACCCATGCAAATGCAACACATAAAACCGCTACAGCTTTTAATCCCTCAGAATCCTCTTGTAATAATTTGTAATGCTAAACCAGTGTTCTAATGCTATTTTTAAAGTTTTTTTTTCAGGTGTTCTGATTGGTTTTACAAGAGGTAGAAGGATATCTTTCAAGGATTTTGAGGCAGTTTCTTAATCATTTTATGTTATTTCTCAGGGCCTTGAGGATATTTCAGAATATGAGTTAGCCCATACTTTTAATTTATTTAACATTAATGTGTATTCAGTTAGCTTATGGTGTAAGGTGGAAGTTAACCTACTATTTTCTCTGCTTAAAGCATGTCAAATAGATGCTGGTAGCAGAAAAGGTTAGGATAAGGCTGGTGATTGAAAGGACTCAAAGAAGGCCAATAGCCAATTTAAAAGTGAATAATAATTGCAGAACAGGTTAGTATAAGGGAAATGAATGAAAACTATCTGAGGACCACAATAGCCAATTTAAAGGATGTAGAATAGGAGACCCATAGCAACACAGGCTCGGATAGGGGTGAAGAACAGTGGGGCCAAGAGCAGGGAACACATAGTTTATGGATGGAGCAAAGCACTCAAATGATGATATAAGCTTAGGTTAAAGGATACAGAATAGGAGACCCATAGCAAAACAGGCCAGGGTAGTGATAAAGTATAAGGGTCCAAGAGCAGAATAGGTTAAGTTAAGGATGCAGAAAAGGACACAAAGGACCATATTAACTTATATTTAAAGATGTAGAATAGGATGCCCATAGCAAAAAGATTAGGCTAAGGGTAATGAATGAAGGGCATCTAAGGACCACAAAATCCAGCTTAAAAGATGTAGAATAGTAGACCCCTAGTAAAACAGGCCAGGGTAGGGGTGAAGTATAAGGGTCCAAGAGCAGAATAGTTTAGGTTAAGGATGAAGAAAAGCAGTCAAAGGATTATATTAGCTTAGGTTTAAAAATGTAGAATGGGATACCTTAGCAGAACAGGTTAGTATAAAGGTAATGAATGAAAGTGATCCAAAGGCCACAAATTCCAGCTTAAAGAATATAGAATAGAGGACACATAGCAAAATATGTGAGGGTTGGGGTGAATAACAAGCGTCCAAGAGCAGAACAGGTCAGGAGAAGAGAAAAAAGTAGGTCAACTTCTACCTTACAGCATAAGCTTAACTGAATACACCTTAATGTTAAATAAATTAAAAATATGGGCTAACACATGATCTGAAATATCATCAAGACCTGAAAAATGGCGTAAAATGATTAAGGAATTGCACTGATACCTCAAAATCCTTGACAGATATATAAACCTCTTGTAAAACCAATCAGAACACTTAAAATGCTTGAAACATAGCACCAGAACACTGGTTTAGCCTTACAAAATATTAAAAGTGGATACCGAGGGGTTAAAAGCTTAAAAAGACACAAGAGTATGAACACCTCAATTTATAGGATAAACATGAAAATTGTAAACCTACACTATTTTTTGTAAAAATCTCTAATTAGCATTAACAAAGATAGCTCCAGCTATCATCCTTTTAGCCAAAAGACTTAACCTCAAGACTAAAAAGATTTGGTCTCAAAACTAGTCAAAAAAGCCTTTAGCTACAATATCGTGAGACTACACCTCAACCCAAACAACATAGCTGCAAGAGCATGGGATCTAACCTCAACAACAATAGATCTAACTACAAGATCTGAAGACTTAACAATTGAACCTCCAAGGCCTTAAGGCCTTAACCCCAGACCATGAGACCTAAAGCCCAGACCGCTACTAGCCTCAAGACCAACATCCTTTAGCAACATGATCAGAAGATCACACTCTATACCTAGCCTTCAAGAAAAAAGACCTAACCACAAGACCCAAAGACTTAATCCTGCAACGCCCAAAGAGACAACCACCTTAACCACTATAAGTAGCCTTCAAGAACAAAAGACCTAACCACGACACCCAAAGATTTAATCCCGCAAACCCCAAAGAGATAACCACCTAAACCACTATACCAACCCTTCAAGAACAAAAGAT
This sequence comes from Mantis religiosa, assembly GCA_030765055.1. Taxonomy (NCBI): domain Eukaryota; kingdom Metazoa; phylum Arthropoda; class Insecta; order Mantodea; family Mantidae; genus Mantis; species Mantis religiosa. The sequence goes on from CM060951.1 coordinate 134,448,943, forward strand.
ATAACCACAAAACCTAAAGACTTAACTACCAGATCCCTAGACTTACCCGCGACACCAGACTTACCCGACCAAAATAACTACATCATAAGAGCTAGCCTCAATGCCTGAAGATCAAACCTCAAGACCAGAAGGCAAACACTAGACCAAATAACCACAGCATCATAAGAGCTTGCCTCAATGCCTGAAGACCTAACCTCAAGACCATGAGTCCAGCCATATGATCAACCCTCAAGGCTTAAAGGCATAACGACAAGACGGAAAGGCTCAAACTCAGACTAGAAGACCTGGTCACTAGAGTCACCAGCCTTTAACCTCAGGACCTACAAACTTTAACTCCCCAGACCGAAGGATCTAACCTCAAGTCCATAACATCTAGCCATAAGACCCTGCAGCCTTTAGCAGCCTGACCAACTAACTACCTTGAGCTACAAGACTTAACCTCAATGCCAAATCCTTTATCCACAAGACTGTAACACTACACCTCAAGATAGGACAACATATTGTGACTTTGTAAGTTCGTGAAATTAGAAGTCCAATTGCACAAACTCAAAATGTTCTTTATTTCCACCGAATTACAGTTGGAACACTTGCCGATTACATAGAATTAAGTAGCGCACACAATTACAATTCACCAGTTCGTCTGTCACAGGTCCACTCCAGATTCACAATTACGTACAACTCCTCTGAAACACGTACACAGTCTTCCAGTCCATTCGCTAGCACGACGCTCCCCACAGCTGCTCGCCAAGAACTGAACAGAACCCTCTCCCAGCCAAGCGCGTCATTTATTTAAGACCAACTGACCTATCTAGAAGGTTCCGGGTTAGATGAAATATCCCGACTGTTCCAGACGTCAGGGGGAGGGGAAAGGGGCGGCCAGCGACCGGACACACTTTCCTAACCATGCCCTCAGTTAGTGACATGAGACAAATGCGTTGGCGTGGCCTGAATGCTTCCCCTCTGGCCCTACCTGCCAGCTGGTTCTATCGGGAATTCCGATGTTCGGGTGACACTTCTCCCTCCTCAAAGCTGGTCATCCCGAACGGCACCATCGTAGCATGCCAGGCGATCCAGGTGTACCACCAACATCTACCCTCGGGGAACATTCTGGATGCGGTAGACCAAGTCGTTAATCCTCTTCACCACCCGGTACGGTCCTTGCCATGGCTGCTGAATTTGGTCCGGGTAGGGCGGTACAACCAGACCACGTCACCTGCTAGAACCCTTGACTGATGGCTTGCCTGTCGTATCGGGTCTTCTAGCGGTCGCTCGCCTTCTGGATGTTCTGGCGAGCATGTCGAGGAGATGGTCTACCAGGTTCTCCACATACTCGGTCGCTGGCTGTTTCGCTTCTGGAGGGCTTCCAAAAGTCAGGTCACAAGGGAGGTGTAATTCTCGGCCGAACATTAAGCTGGCTTGCAACATCCCCGTGGTGTCGTGTGTTGACGAGCAGTAGGCCAGCAGGAACAGTGGCACCTTGACGTCCCAGTCTCGCTGATGGCTGGACACGACCTTCCTCAGGTGTTCCTCTAAGGTCTTGATGTATCTTTCGACCATGCCGTGTGACTGGGGATGTAGAGGCATCGTGCGGGTCTTGTTCACCCCAAGCCTTTGTAGTGCCTCGTTCATTATGTTGGACTCAAAATTGGTGCCCTGTTCACTGTGCAGCTCTAATGGTACCCCAAATCGGCAGAACACTTGCTCCACGAGGAAGTCTGCGATTGTCCTTGCCTCTTGGTTCGGGCCACTTGGTGAAGTAGTCCACGACCACCATCAGGTACTTGTTGCCTCGGTCGGACATTTGAAATGGTCCAGCTATGTCAACGGAGACCCGTTCGAATGGCGCTCCGACGTTGTACTGCTGCATGCGACCCCGGCTCCTAGTCTGGGGGCTACGACTCGCCGCGCACACATGACATTGACGGCACCATCTCTCATATTCTGCTCGGAACCTCAGCCAGTAGTAGCGCTGCCGTAGTTTGTCAATCGTTCGGTTCGCTCCCAGGTGTCCTCCTGAAGTACGGGCGTGCATATCCTCCAGGACTTCCGGGATTTTACTCTGGGAAGTACCAACTATTCTCTCTGCGTCTTCCCATCGGGTGACTCCCATACCCGAAACACCACGCCCTCTCCGATCTTCAACGAGTTCCACTGGGCCCAGTACGACTTGTATGTGGCACACCTTGGTGCGATGTAATCCCAGGTCGGTCTTGTCCCTGCCTCCACTTCCCTCAAGAGTGGCCCCAAGTCTGCGTCCGCCAACTGCTCCCTCCTCAGGCCTGCGCTATCCCAGCCATCTGCAGGCACTGTCGTGACCACTCGAAATGCTGCGGCACGCTCCTTCTCCTACACTCTTGAGCACTGGCCGCACTCTTCTGGACAGGGTCTTCGGGACATAGCGTCTGCGTTACCGTGGGTCTTCTCTCTGCGATATTCCGCGGTGAAATCGTACTCCTGCAGCCTCTGAACCCACCGTGCTGTCTGGCCTTCTAGGTTCTTAAAGCTCAATAGCCTGGTTAGGGCGGAATGGTCAGTCCTCAGATGGAATGGCTGACCGTACAGGTACTTGTCGAAGTGCTCCAATGTCTTTACTACCGCCAGTAGCTCTCGTCGGGTGACGCAGTAGTTCTTCTCTGCCTTGGATAGCGTCTTGCTGTAGTAGGCTATCACCCGCTCATGGCCGTCCTGGATCTGCGATAGGACACCTGCAATGCAATGGTCGCTAGGTTCGGTGTCCACAATGAAGGCGCCATCCGGTTGTGGAAATTCCAAAAATGGAGCACTGCACAGGGTCTTCCTCAGGTGCTGGAAAGCGTCTTCGGCGTCCTCCGTCCACACATAAGGCCGGTGTTCCTTTGTCCGGCGGGTGAGGGGTTTTGCGATGTTGGAGAAACCCTTTATGAAGCGGCGGTAATAACTGTACAGCCCCAGGAAACTGCGTAACTCTTTCTTATCCTTTGGGCGAGGCCAATCTCTCACAGCCTGTGTCATATCCGGGTCTGTGGCCACTCCGGTTGCTGAGACTATGCGGCCCAAGTAGTTCACTTCCTTGCGGAAGAGCTGGCACTTCTTCGCGTTCAGATTCAAGTTGGTCGCCTGCAGTCTCTTTAGCACATTACTCAGATCCTCGAGGTGATCTTCAAAAGTCTTCCCGACGATGATGATGTCGTCCAGGTATAGCAGGCAGGCGTCGTAAGTCAGCCCTCTCATCACTGACTCCATGAGGCGTTGAAAGGTAGCTGGTGTGTTGCAGAGGCCAAAGGGCATAACCGTGAACTGCCAGAGCCCTTGGCCTGTCGAGAATGCGGTCTTCTCCTTGTCTCTTGGGTCTAGAGCTACCTGCCAGTAGCCCGACTTCAGGTCCAGGGTCGAGAACCACTGTGCACCAGCTAGCGTGTCCAGGGTGTCGACAATCCGGGGTAAGGGAAAACAGTCCTTCCGGGTGATAGCGTTCAACTTTCTGTAGTCTACGCAGAAGCGCAGCTCGCCGTTCTTTTTCGTCACCAAGACTACAGGGGAACACCAAGGACTGTCCGACTCTTCAATCACTCCCCTGGATCTCATGTCCTACAGCATGTCTCGTACCGCCCCTTGCTTCGCCAGCGGAACGCGTCTGGGTAGTTGTCGAATAGGCCGGGCCTCCCCGGTGTCGATGCGGTGAAGAACTTTGTCCGTGCGGCCGTAGTCACTATCACCTTGGCTGAAGACGCGCTGGTATCGTCTTAGCAGTTGTCGAACTTTCTCCAGCTGCTCTGCGGTCAGGTGGTCGGCCGTCCTCTCCAGTAGGCCTCCTAGCCGAGACCCCAGGTGTTGCGTCGGCACCGGCTCCTGTGTCTTGTCGACCGCTGTTACGCTCAGCACGGGCTCGCACGTTCCCAACTCCGTCCAGGCCTGGACGTCGTGATCGGTGTCCGTTGGATTTAGCAGTCTCACTGGCACCTCCTCTCGGCACTGCAGCAATGTCCTGGCTACACACAGTCCGTGTACAGGCGTCTTCTGGTCCAGCATCATGTTCCTGGTTCTCTGGCCTTCCAGTCGCGCCGTCACCACCACCTCGCTCCTCGCGGGGACAACCACGTCTTCGTTCAAGACGACCTTGCAAATTCCAAGGCGCTCTTCTGGTTGACGGAGTATAACCTCTTCTCCGTTGAGCCGCAGAACCTTCTTGCCGACGTCGACCGTCGCCTCGTGGCTCCTGAGGGCATCCAATTCCAGTATCACCTCCTCAGCCACTGTCGCCACGATCACCCACAGACGTACGGTACTCCTTCCCAAGGTCAACTTTAGCAGGGCCTCCTCCACAGGCAACATGTCGTCCGATGCCGTCATCAGCTGCTATGGTCGGCTCAGCTTCCGTGATAGCAAACCCTTGTCTCGCTTCCCGGCTGCTCTCCCTGGTGTGGGCAGTCTCTCTCCATGTGTCCCGGCTGTCCACATCCCCAACACAGGCCACTGGGTCTTCGCCAGCGTCCCTCGGCTGGTCTTCTGTCTCCGGTGTAGCGCACACTCCTCGTCCTCGAAGTCGGGGTAGCCATCACCTTGGCCGGCTCCATCCTCAATGCTGCCGTCAGCGCCTCGTGGATGGTTGTGTAGTCGCCGAGCATTAGGCGATGACGTATCTCGGAGTCTCGTACCCCGTCGACAAAAGGCTTAGGCGGCTTCCCGGGATACGAACTCCGGTGGAAGGTCAACCAAGGCCTTGTTAGCCAGCTGCTCAATTGCCAAGGCAAACCCCTTCAGCGTCTCCCCTGGCTGTTGCGACCTTGTCTTCAGCTGACTGCGGTAGGCTGCGGCTAGCAGTGGTTCCCGAACTGGTTCTCCAGGGCTTCGCCGATATCCTTGGGAGCCGCCACTGTCTGGACGGCGTTTAGGACCTCTGCGGCCCGTCCCTGAAGGCTGGCTATTAGCTGTGCGGCCTCTTCCTCCGGTGACCACTTGTTATGACTGGCCATCGTGTCGAACTGGCGGTGGAAGACCTCGAACTTTGACGTGACGTCATATTTCGGAGGTTTAACGCGCGCCGATGCTGTGTCGCGTCCCGGCGCGGCGGCCTTCAAATCCTTAAACCTCCTGCCGACGTCGTCCTCCACCATGGCGTTCAGGGACTTGACGTTCTGTCAGCCTTTCCATCCAGGTTGTTTACGCGGTTAGCAAGGTCTTCAACGTCTTCCACCATGGCGTTCAGGGACTTGGCGTTACTGTCGGTCTTTTTCTTCTTGGTCATTGGCCAGGTCTTCGACGCGCTCGTCCACTTGGCCCATCCACTTGCCCAGCTACGTCACGTCATCCCTCACGCCGGCCAACTGTTCTTCAAATTTGGCGGCGAGAGCCTCGTTTGCCACCTTCATTTCCGTGGTCAGTTTGGCCATCTTTGCGGTCATTGTCGTGGTCAAGTTGTTGTTTGCAGCTTCCGCCTTCGCAGCGAGGTTGTCATTCGCCGTCTTTATTTCTGTCAGTTCCGCAGCCAAGTTGTTGTTTGCAGCATCCGTCTTGGCAGCGAGGTTGTCATTCGCCGTTTTTATTTCTTTCAGTTCCGCTGCCAGGTTGTTGTTTGCTGTCTCCAACTTTTCTAAAATCAGTGCCAATGCAGCCTCCATCGCTGTAATATCCCACTTCTGACACCAGTTGTGACTTTGTTGGTTCGTGAAATTAAAAGTTCAATTGCACAAACTCAAAATGTTGTTTATTTCCACCGAATTACGGTTGGAACTCTTGCCGATTACATAGAATTACGTAGTGCACACAATTACAATTCACCAGTTCGTCTGTCACAGGTCCACTCCGCACTCACAATTACGTACAACTCCTCTGATACACATACACAGTCTTCCAATCCGTTCGCTAGCACGGCGTTCCTAACGGTTATTCGCCAAGAACTGAACTGAACCCTCTACCAGCCCGGCGCGTCGCTTATATAAGACCAACTGACCTATCTAGAAGGTTCCGAGTTAGATGAAATATCCCGACTGTTCCAGACGTCAGGGGGAGGGGAAAGAGGCGGCCAGCGACCGGTAACACTTTCCTAACCATCCCCTCAGTTAGTAACACGAGATAAATGGGTAGACGTAGGCTGAATGCTTCCCATCTGGCCCTACCTGCCAGCTGGTTCTATCGGGAATTCCGATGTTCGGGTGACAATATCCACAAGATCAACTGCCTTTAACCCCAGACTCTAAAATCCTACCTCAAGACCTAAAGCCTTTAACCCCAGACCAAGATACCTAACTTCGAGTCCTTAAGACCTATACCCTAGATCCAACTGCCCTTAGTCTCCAACGGCCGCGCCGTGACTCAGTGGTTAGACCCCTTGGCTGTCACCAAGGCGGCCCGGGTTCGATCCCAGGTGACCGCAAAGTGAGATTTGTGGTGGACAACACGGCGCTGGGGCGGGTTTTCTCCGGGACCTCCAGTTTCCCCCGCCATCTCATTCCCCCGGTGCTCCATCTTCATCTCATGTATCATCAGTGTCACCGCCTGCGGTGCCGTATGTAGTAAAAGCGGGCGTTAAACACTACACATTTAGTCTCCAGACCAACAACCTGTAACTAGAGCGCTACAGCCTTTATCTGCAAGTCCATAATGCCTAACGGCATAATGCCTTTAGTCATCAGATTAGCAGCCTTTAACTTCAAGATCATAAGACCAGACCTCAAGACCAGAAAGACTTAGCCCAGGAGCCTGAAGACCTATCCACAAGATGGACAGCCTTTAACCGCAGATGCTAAATTCATACCTCAAGAACATAAGACAACACCCAAGATCTACAGCTTTTAGCCCTATACCAAGACACCAACCTATCTACTAGACCTTATAGCCTTTAACCTCAGCATCATAAGATCACACATTAAGACTTAACCACGTCATCAAAAGAGATAGGCACCTTAAACTAATATACCTAGCCTTCAATACCAAAATCACGAATCCTAAAGATATAAGCAGAAGATCCCAAAACATAACAAGATAATTTAAGTTAATTGACGGAAATTATTCATATCTTCACACTAGCTGTACACAGGCTAAGGTATTGGTTTGATAGTCGACATGAAAAATCCAATGCCACTTACAATGGTAAGTCGACTCAAACAGTGTATCTCGGATGCGAGAACCCCTAGTGGTCTACTGGGGAAATATATGTGTCGATTAGAAAATTTGATGTCATGACGGCAAATTGGCATGGTAGCGCAATGGTTAAGAGGGATTGGACGGGAACCAGTAGACCTGTGGTTCAAATCCCGGCCGTGGCATTGAGTTTTTCATGTTGACTCTATCAAAATATAGCAAGATAAATTGTGTTCCTGAAAGCATAGAGGAGACACGGAAAAATAATCCCTAGCAACAACAGCCCTCACTCTATAGGAATGTATAGTGGTATATCACTCTATAGTGGTATACAAAGAGCAAAAATTACTGCAAAAAGATCTCTAATCAGCATATATACATCTAGCACTGACAAAGATAGTCCTAGCAGCACTAACATCGACATACCTCAAGAATTTCTAAAACCATACATACATTACATAGGTACATACATACTGTTGTCGATCACATTTTTGTATTGGAGTTGCGACAAGCCAGTGATGGGCAGGAAAGAAAGAGACAGATAGCGGCACGAGCGCTGAACGCTAGCCGAGAGAAAGAGACAGATAGTTCCGTCTTTTGCTGCATCGCAATTGTTATCTAACGATCGACTGCATTCTAGAACAATGACTGGAAGTATCAAACACCCCACAAAGTGTCAGTTACTAGTCAGTTGTTAATTGACATGCAGCTGTGCCGTAATTGTGAGTGTGTGGACCTTTGAAGTATACCGCAGTGATTTCTTTCATTTGTTTACATACAGCTAAGAAGGAGACGACCTTGAAGACTGTTGCTGTGTATGTCACGTCTTTTTACTGCTGCAAGGAGTGTACAAAGTTAATGTTTACTACAATAAAGAGAACTTTACATTTCTGCAACCAAGATCTTTAATTCTACGAAACCATAAAGTGAAAAATAGTGTCAGGAGTGGGATACGACGACGGAAGCAGTATTAGCCAACATTTTAGAGAAGATGGAAGAAATAAAGACGGCTAATGCCAACCTCACCGCCGAGCATAAAGAAAGGAGAACAGCGAATGACACCCTCGCTGCGAAAACGGAAGCGGCAAATAACCTGGCCGCGACGATAACTGCAATGAAGGCCGAATTGATCACAGCAATAAAAGCGGCGAACGACAGCCTGGCCAAAGAAATGAAAGCGGCGAACGACAGCCTGGCTACAGATATGAAGGCCGAATTAACCGAAATGAAGCCTGCGAACGAGACCCTCGCCGCCAAATTTGAAGAACAGTTGGCCGGCGTGAGGGATGACGTCACGGAGCTGGGCAATCGGATGGGTCAAGTGGACGAGCACATCAAGTCCCTGAACGCCAAGGTGGAGGACATCGTTCGCAGAAGACTGATGGACCTGAAGGCTGAAGCACCGGGAAGCAACACATCTGCCCGCGTCAAACCACCAAAGTATGACGGCACGAACTTTCGAAGTCCTCCGACGCCAATTCGACACACTGACAAAGCCCAACAATGGTAGCCATAGGAAGAGGCCCCACAACTAATAGCCAGCCTCCAGGGACGGGCCACAGAGCTGCTGAACGCGGTCCAGACAGCGGTGGCGCCCAAGGACATCTGAAAGTCGCTGGAAAACCGCTTCGGAAACCACCGCTTAGCCGCAGCCTACCACAGCCAATTGAAGTCAAGGTCGCAGGAGCCAAGGGAGACGCAGGAGTTCGCCCTGGCAATCGAACGCTGGCCAGCACAGCCTTAGTCGACCTCTCCCACCGAGTTCATTTCCCGGGATGCCGCCTACACCTTCGTTGACGGGGTACGAGTCAAGACCATCCACGAGTCGCTAACTGCCGTATTAAGGATGGAGGCGGCCAAGGTGACGGCTACCCCGACTTCGAGAACAAGCAGTATCCGCTACAATGGAATCCGGACACCAGCCGAGGGACGCCGGCAAAGACCAACTGGCGTGTGTTGGGGAAGTGGCCAACCGGGACACCAGGAGAGACAGTCCACACCAGGAAGAGCAGCCGGAAAACGACTAAGAGCCGGAGCGGCGCCATCACCACCATCACCTCGAGAGACCGCACCGTCAGCCGACGCATGGATGACAGCCTCATCGCGGACGGTTGGGTGAAAGAGAGGCCGTGCCCCGTGCTTTTGGACACCGGGGTAGCCGTGACCGTCGTCAGACCTTACTAGCCAAAGTTTTGCCGTCGAGAAAACCGAGCCGACCATATCAAGTGACGGTATTGGGCGACAGCTTGCCCGTGGAGAGGGACGGAGTGCCTTGAGTCTGTGGGTGTTCTTCGCGAAGGTGGCTGAGGTGATATTGCGACTGGATGCACTCAGGAGCCAGCAGGCGACGACGGCCGACGTCAGCAGGATTGTTTTGCGGCTCGATTGGGAAGAGCTATGCTCCGGCACCCCGAAGAACGCCTTGGAATCTGCAGGATCAGGCTTCGTCCCCGCGAGGACGAAGAACATTACGCTCGACCGGAAGACGACTGTGCACGAACTTTGTGTGGCCAAACCAGTGTTGCCGTACCAAGAGGAATTGCCGGTTACGCTGCTTAACCCAACAGACACCGATCACGACTTCCAGGCTGGGACAAAGTTGGGGACGTGCGAGACCGTTGTCAGCGTAACGCCATTCCATCAGACTCAGGAGCCGGTGCCGACGCAACACCTGGGGCTCCAGCTGGAAGGCTTACTGGAGAGGGCGGCCAACCACCTGACCGCACAACAGCTCGAAAAGGTTTCACAACTGCTGAGACGATACCAGCGCGTCTTCAGTCAAGGCAACCAAAGAAAAAAAATCTGCATTACTATGCCTTGGTATCTAGTTTCTAAACCAAGGCATAACATCCACCGATTTTATTTCTCATTTTATACTTTATTTATTAAGTACATCCCATTTTTGCAGATACATATTAGATTATGAAAGTTAGCTACTTGTCTAAACTAATCTACTGCTTAAATATTAAAAGCAGAAGCATTATTAACAGTGAAGTATTCTTCATATTTAAGTTTGATTTATGAGTCACTATGTTTACACTCAAACTTCGCTTACTTGTTGTATAATTGAAACGTTTTCAAGATCATTCGATCTCATCCTCAGCTGTTTGGTGACTAAATGAACCTTCCTCTTCTTCCACTATACGGAGCTCCGATCACTCTGCCATCTGGTGTTAGGGGCACTAAGTTTTAATACTTCATTTAATGCCGGGATTTCAAAATTTATAGTTTTATCACGGTTTTTGTTTATGAATATTTTTTCCCAAATATCCAATTCTATGTGTATACTTAAAGACTATAACAGTTTAATGTTGCGGCCAATGTGGTTTTCTGTCCAAAAATGGTGTGAAACTGCAGATTTTTCCGTTTGTTTCAACTTAATGTTCCTCTGGTGTTCTTTTTGCCTGGTTAACAAGTTTCTCTTAGTTTTTCCTATGTAGCTCTTTTCACAGGTTTCACAATTAATCTGATAAATTCCTGATTTCAAATTGTTGGGGATTGTATTTTTCAGTGGTTTATTTAGCAGGTTCCTCAGACTGAATTTGTTTTGGGGTGCTAGTTTTAAGTTTAGTCTTTTGAAGATTCGTTCAAATTTTCTAAAAGCCCATGGATGGTAGGTGAATTTTCTATATTGCCAATTTGTGTTTTTAACTGGTGTGAGAGTGGTATTTTTCGATATTATCTTCAGTTTTTCTTTTCTCTTCATCATGTTCCTTATGATGGCTGGGTTGAATCCATTTAATCCCGCTATGTCTTTTATGTGTTGTTGTTCTTTCAAAAATTCATCCTTACTCAGTGGGATATTGTATAGCCGGTGAATTAGACTTCTAAAGGCAGCTAGTTGATGTGAAACTGGGTTGTATTCATTTTTTTATGTAATTATCTATATGTGTGGGCTTCCTGTATATTCCAAAATCTACACCATGACGATTTCTACTTATCTTGAGGTCCAAAAATGGTAGGGTGTTGTCTCTTTCTACTTCCATAGTAAATTGGATGTGATTATCTTGCAGGTTTAGTAAGTTTAGAGAATCTTCTCTAAGTTTTTGCGGAATGATAGCAAAAACATCATCAACATATCTCTGCCAAAATTTATAAATCTGTGGGAAGGCTTTACTATGTGTGTTTCAAAACAGCTCATGTATAGGTCTGCTAAAATAGGCGAAAGTGGGCTCCCCATAGCTAATCCTTTTGATTGTCTGTAGAATTTTTGGTTAAACATGAAGTAATTATTCCTTATGCATAAATCTGTAAGATTGATAATATCATCTATTTCTCTGGGGTCCGTTGTAGTCTGGGTTAGCCATTTTTTGAGGAATGTAGGTATTTTTTGTACTGGAATGCTTGTAAAAAGTGCCTTAACGTCAAAAGAAACTAGTATGTGATTTTCCGGGATGTTGTACTTCTGTAGGTGATTTATCAATTCTAAGGAGTTTTTTATTCCCAAACTTTGAAATTTGTCATATGATTTTAATTTTCTTACTAACCACTTTGCAATGTGGTATGTAGGTGAATTGATGCCATTGATGATGGGTCTCATGCTGTTGTCTTGTTTGAGGATTTTTGGCAGACAGTACAACCTTGGTACAGTATGTTTATTCAGACGTGGCAGCTGAGAAAATATGCGCAGTGACTCACCCTCTCCGCCACCTACTGGCACTAAGAGTGGGGGTCAGTTATAGTTGTGAAATCGTTGAGGTTGGACGTGCGTCTTAGGAATTTTTTAAGGCTCGGGTCCGTGTGATTTATATTTTTATATGTAAATGACAGTGTACTTTAATATATGAACAGTAAGTAGCAGTTCTCGTTGTTCTTAGTTATTTTCAGCGTACTTGTAAGTGCGTGCGTGATTGTGTAAGTGTGTGTGTGTGTGTGTGTGTGTGTGTGTGTGTGTGTGTGTGTGTGTGTGTGTGTGTGTGTGTGTGTGTGTGTGTGTGTGTGTGTGTGTGTGTGTGTGTGTGTGTGTGTGTGTGTGCACATGCGCGTCTGCGTTAAGTGTATTTCCTTTTACTGCAGACTTTAATATTTTAAAACATGGACAGCAAACTACAAGGTAAAGTGTTGCACTCCCAAACCAGGGAAGTTGTTAGTAATCTTTATAAGTACATGAAAAGACATGCAGAAGCTAGCTTAACAACTCTTAGCATAAAAACATTGGGAAGAGTGTGGCTGAGGCAACAGGTGTTTCTGAAAGAAGTGTGAGGAGAATTATTAAGGAAACGAAAGATATTGATCATGGTACTTCGATTTCATTCTCCACACCACACAAAAAGAGACCGAAGAGGTCTTTTCGTGCCAGTTTGAATGCTTTTAATGAGGCAGTAGTGCGCCGAACTGTGAACGAATTCTATATAATTCACAAACAAAGACCGACACTGAGGAAGGTGCATGCTAAATTAAAGGATTCGATAAACTTTGAAGGGAGCATATCCACACTAAGAAAAATACTCTCAAAGCTGGATTTCACATGGAAACGGACAAAGAAGAACAGAAAAGTTTTAATGGAGCGCCATGACATCGGAACTAAGCGCCTCCATTTTCTCAGAATGATGAAGCGATATAGAAGCGAGGGCCGTCCCATAATATACATGGACGAGACGTATATCCATTCATCTCATACTACTCCGTATGCTTGGAGTGATAACAGTTTACACGGCCTCTTAGCACCGGTATCCAAAGGCCAGCGTCTTATCATCGTGCATGCTGGAGGCCAGCAAGGGTTTATCCCTAACGCGTATATTCGGTTCAAGTACCAGCAGAAAACCGGTGACTACCACGATGACATGAACTATACAAATTATGAGAAGTGGATAAAAGAAAGACTGATCCCTAATCTTCCCCAAAATTCCGTATTGGTAATTGACAATGCACCTTACCACAATGTGATCCTTAATAAGGCGCCCACTGCAAGTTCCAGAAGAGACACAATGATTTCGTGGCTGAAACAAAACCTCTCCATGGAACATTTTACAAACATTGATTTCTCCTCCCTGTACAAACCCGACATTTACAATATGATCATCCCTCTCAAACCCAAAATCCCCAAGTACAAAATAGACAGTTTTCTTCAGGCACATAACCACACAGTTTTACGCCTTCCACCTTATCATCCCGAGTTAAATCCAATCGAACTGATTTGGGCTACTGTAAAGAACTGGATTGCAGAAAGAAATGTCACGTTCAAAATGGATGACGTCATTAAGTTAGCTGACGAGAAGTTTGCTGACATTTCTGCGGAAGATTGGCAGAAAAGATGTCAACACGTCATTCAGGTTGAACATGAATTCATGCGCAATGAAGGTTTGCTGGATGGAAGACAGGAAATCATCATTCATCTAGGAGATGACAGCGATGAAAGCAGTGAGTCATCCGAGTTTTCTAGTGAAGATGAAGGGGGGAATTTTCCGGAAGAAAAAACAGTCTGCAGCTGAACAATCTGCTAGTGTTACTTCTGTTGCCTGAAACCAGCCTCAAGGTAAGATGCATGCGCTTTCTCCTCTCTCTTGCCCACATGTGGCTGCCAGTACTACCCCACTCTCCTGGTTGCCCCTCTTCTACTGCGCATCTAGCTGCCATCTCATGTTAACCAAGCTGTAGTGTGGGGTTGGAAGATTTTAAGTTGTATTTTTCTGATGTACTTAATGTTTTTGTAATTGATAAAGCTTTATTAACAGAAGTGATACTTTTGGATAATGGATTTTTTGGAATTATTTCATATTCTGGACTGTCTAACATAAGGTTTACTCTCTGAATATAGTCTTCTGTCTCCATAATTACTAGAGAATTACCTTTTTCGGCTTTTAGGTATACCACAGGCTTCCTATTTAAACTTCTTATTGTTTTGTTGTAAGTTTTATTGTATATTGGGGATAACTGCTTTATTATATCCAGACATTCAATTTTGGCTTTGGTTAAGTTTTCATTTTTTATGTTATGTGTGGCTATTTCTATGTCGGCGATAAAATCGTCTTTATTATTTGAGACGTTAACACACGTATTGAAACCTTTCTGGAGTAATCTAATTTCATCGGTTGTAAACTTTTGTTGCGAGAGGTTTATTACATTAACTTGTTCTTTAAAATCCCGGTGTTTTGGCTGATGAGGGTGTTCCAGATGCCGTTCTTTTAACAGTTCGAATTTATTCTTAAGTCTTTCGTTTTTCTTAATCATTAATATGTTTAATTTTTCGTGAACCTGCATTTCGACATTTTTCCAAATGTGTATTCCTAATTGTTTGGTTAGTTCTAGATGTACGTTGTATAATTCGAGGTCTATTTTATTTATGTAGCTGTAATGTTTCGAAATTTCCAGTTTTATCACGTATTTTTCCACCAGTGATAGTTTGAAGTAAGAATACCTTAAGAAAGAACGTTTCCAATAGCTAAAACCGACTAGGATAGTTTAAAGGGGTAGAATAGAAGAACTTAGGAAAAGAGAACAGTTAGGTTAAAAGATGGAGCAAAGGATTCCAGGAGCAAAGAAGACAAGGTTAAGGATTGAGTAAAGGATACTAAGGACAGTATAATCTTCGCAAAAGTTAACGGCATATGGAGGCGAAGCGGGCTGTACTGCAGACTCTAGCCAATCCTAAGACAGCCCCGCCTAGCAGCGCGGCCGAATGTGCTACATGCAACTCGCGCACCTGAAGTGAGAGCACTATAATAATTACGCTCGGATAGATGTTCGGAAAATGACAGATGCTAATCATGTAATAAGAACTTTATTTTCTGGTCATGACCGTATAAAAATCCTATCTCTACAATACTTAGAACGCGAGCGAGGCACGTTTTATCTTTCACATGGTTAAATGTTAGCGATAAATATTTGAATATTACCGATGTCAATCTTATAACAAGAAATAATTTTACTTTCTGATCATGACTGAAGAAAAATCCTTTCTAAATACTTATAACGCAAACGATGCACTTTTTATTTTCACATGGTAATGGTTACCCAACATCCACCGATTCAACACAGATAAGACTGGAAAACACCACCAATCTTTTCTCATAACGTTTATCTCAAGCATATATAAATAATGCACCTCCTGTAATAACAGAACTCACGAACTTTGAAACACAGTTAATTTTCAGTTCCTTTTCAGAATAGAGGTGTCGTTTTGTTAATGTGAATGGCATCGTCAAGTCATGTGTTGAACTCGAGGTGAAATATTGTTCATATTACATTAAATTATTATTACACAGGTATCTTTTTTCCAGCGTTTGTAATCCGAGTGCGTGAACATGTCCCTCGAAGCCGGGACAAGTGATTTTTCGATTAAAAAACGTGAAGTGATTCATTCCCAGGGCAGAAAAATTATATTTCATATGAACAAGTTCTTGCCAAAGCACTCCAATCCAAGGGCAACTGTAGAATGATCAAGATCCCCGCAATTAACTCTGTAACCATGTGGTGTAGGTAGTGTGCACACAGTGTCACGAATCTGTAAGGAAGCAGCTTCATCCTTAGAAAAAGGGAGCGTACCTGTGTTTCAATCTCCGGGAAAGCTCCATGAAGTCGGAAAGCGAGTTACTGGATTGGAAACCGTAGCAGGAGAGATAAAGTAAGGGCCTAACCTTTCGCCAGCACATCAGGGACCTAGCGGCAA
Organism: Mantis religiosa; assembly: GCA_030765055.1. NCBI lineage: Eukaryota > Metazoa > Arthropoda > Insecta > Mantodea > Mantidae > Mantis > Mantis religiosa. The sequence goes on from CM060951.1 coordinate 134,464,610, forward strand.
GGGTACAGGGAGCAATAGCTTCCCTGTACCCAATGCTGGGGTCGAGCTCAATGCAGCTTCGCCTGAGGTTATACCTTTTCCGAGTGCCGGTAATTCCCGTCATGCTTTATGCCTGTGAAATCTGGGGCATGGCCGCAGATAGCTGGTTGGCATGGCTTCAACATGCACAGAATAGAGGACTACGGTCTATCTACTCTGTGGGCCGCTACTTTCCCACCAGGTTGCTTCATGAAGCCTCAGGTCTTCCATACGTGGAGGACGAGATTAGGCGCCGGGCTTCAAAATTATACGCCAACTTACCCAATCATAGAAGCGCCCTTGTTAGATCATAGGGAGACTATGACCCCACTAGACGTCGCTCTAGCCTACATCGGGTACCCCGCATGGCTTTCGGGCACCCAAGATAACCCAGGAGCTAATCCTAACAGCAGCTAAAGCTGAGCTCCACATGTTCTCCAAAGCTGTTTGGCATCAAAATTACCAAACTCAATCTTAAAACAAAACACCAGGGTGCTAGGAATTGCATCCTATCCTCTCATTCCCGAGGTACAATTACTGTATCCTTATAAATTAATTCCAATCTAAAAACTCACCAGACACCCTACAACATCCCGAACAAACTTTACCTGCAGTTAAACCCAAAACGGTTGGGCACGCAGCAAAAACCTTCTGGCTAAATACAGCCAGCCAGCACGACGAGCGAGCGAGATAAAGTGTATTTTGGCGCAGACCCAAAAGGGCAAGATGGCGGCCATGCTCAATCAATGAAATGAAAGGACTTTTCGTCTTATTTATTTTATTTTTTCCCTGCTTCGGGCATGCATTAATGGGCTTTTTGGTGTGTTTAGAGGCTCTTGAGGGGTATTTAGTGGCTTTAGCTGTCACTTAGCGGCTTCTTGGAGTGTATTTAGAGGCCTTTGGGAAGTATCTAGTGGCTTCTTGGTGTATTTAGAGGCTTTTGGGGCATATTTAGAGGCTTTTCAAGTTATTTAGAGGCCTTTCGAATGCATTTAGAGGCTTTTTGGTGTATTTAGATGATATTGGCCCATTTAAAGACTTCTTGGCGTATTCAGAGGCTTTTGGGCGCATTTAGTGGCTTTGAGATGCATTTAGAGGCCTTTGGGGCGTATCTAGTTGTTTTTGGTATATTTAGAGGTGTTTGGGGTGTATTTAGCGGCTCTGGGTTGCATTTATGGGCTTCTTGGTTTGTATTTAGTGTCTTTTGCCTGTACTTGGTTGACTTCGACTGTACTTGATTCACTGTAGCTCATGATGTTTTTAGTCATTTCAGAACGTTTAACCCTCATTCGAAATCGGAGCTTCTGACACTTTAAACTATCTCAAATCCTACTCCTCTGCTTTCCGAATTCCAATATAATCTAACCTGAACTAACGTAACCTCAACTAACCTAACCTAAGCCAACCCAAGACCAACCCTTATACTTTACTATTTCACCCTATTAAAAGCTACACTAACCTAACCTAACCGTGTTATTCTCCAACACTTTAACTTAACCCAAGTCCTACTCTTATACTTTACTATTTCACCCTATTACAAACTAACCTAATCTAAGCTAACCTAACCCAGGCTAACCCAACCCAAGTCCTACTCTTATGCTTTACTATTTCACCCTATTATAAACTAAACTAACCTAACTTAACCTAACTTAGCCTAGCCTAACCTAATCCAAGTCCTACTCTTATGCTTTACTGTCACCCTATGATAAATTAACCTGTGTTTTTGTGTTTAAATGGTTACGTGTGGTTACAGTTTGTGGTTACATTTTCTTGCTACATTTGTTACGTTTTATGGTTGCATTGGTTACATTGGCTTCTTTTACTGGTTACATTTTCTTGTTACATTAGTTACATCTGTAGTTACATTGGTTACATTTGTGGTTACACCGGTTACGTTATGTGGCTACATTGGTTACATTTGTGGTTACATTGTTTTCATTTGTGGTTATATCGGTTGTGTGGGTTTCATTGGTTATATCTTTATCCCATTTTCATGGAATTTTGCTAAATTTTTTAGATTTTTTGGCAGGTTTCTATGATTCTTTTAACACTTTCGCTTCTTCTATGGCATCATGAGTATGGTTAACAACTGTCTCAAGCTCTGACCTAACCTGACCTATCCTTGTATTTCTTTGGAAGCATTTTTTTCTTACATTGTATTCATTACACTTACTTTTCTTCTACTCCATCCTCTTTTATGAAGTTGTAAACCTAACACTGACTGATACTCTAGCCATTGATACTGAAGTACTTATACATTAGTTTTTATGTGACACATTTTGTTAATTCTCGGATGATATCACCTTCCCAAGCTTTAATTTAAGTTTTTTTAAAGTAAATCGTTATATACTTAGCTTATAGTTCAAGGGTAGGCGCTTCTCCTCTTTTATCGGAGCTTGAGACCAGAACTAGAATAGAATCCTAATGGCAGAGTTAACACATTCCTTTATTTTTCTTATTTCTTTTTTCTTCTTCAGGCACCGTGGGAGACATAGGATAGGTGTCACTTGTGTAAATATTCATTGTGCAGGTTAGCTTACAGAGATAACCATTATCTTCTGATCTAAGTTGTCTTCTCTTGCATACCTTTTGCAACACTATGGTGTCCGCACCCATACTTGATACCCCATCCTTAGCTATCACTCTCACCATTATGAGGGGATACGGCTATTTTGTTAGCTTCAACTGTAGAAACATGTTTTCCGAATAGGATTAAGTTCATAGGAGTTCTAAGGATCTTATGGTATTTTAAAACAATCCACATAGCTATCGAAAATGATGTATTGCTTGATAGTACTATGCTTTATGCCTTTAATCTTCTGGATCACACTTCGTTATTGCTGTATTTCACTGCCGGAGCTGATCCACTAAGCTAGAAACACTAGCACAATGAACATCTCGCACAAGTTTACGTGTCACTGGAAAGATGTGCCGCCTAGCAGGCGGTTGCTTTCCGGACAATTACCTTGCCAGGACTAGGTCCTTTGCAGGTAGATGGGGATAGAGGAGAGATTGTGGTTTAGCAGTGTGAGATTGCTTTAGTGATGATTTTTTAAAATATAAGTATGTAATGAAAGGTATGGTATTTGGATAAGTTTGGGAAGTAGCTGTGTTGTCTAGTGGTTGCCCAGGAATTTTTTTCCTAGGATTGTCCTGGGTCTTTTATAGTTTTCTCCAGGGTCTATATCGTACTCCCCAAGTCCTCGAATAAGCGTGTTGAAACTGTGAGGGAGAGAGTCGAAAAATTTGTGGGAGAGGGAGGTTTATTCATGAAGTGTAGGGATGGATGTGTCTCGATGTATGTCGGCATGCGGAGAAATTGATTTTGGAGAACTTGGAGGTGATGGAGGTGCAAACTTGCGGCAATGCCCCATACTTGGCAAGCGTATTTAATGGCAGGTCGGAGGACTTGCTTGTAGAGCAATAATTTTCTTGGGATGGACATGCGATGATAGTGGGGATAGAGGAGGGCCATCCTGCAAGAAATCTTGACACTTTTTCTATGTGTGGTTTCCAGGTGAGCTTGCTGTCTAGGGCGACACCGAGGTAATTGGCCTCTGTTGTCCAGTGAACTGAGCCACCTGCTATGCGCAGTTCTGGGATGTCATCTTATCTCCTCCTGGTGAAGGTGACGGCTTGTGACTTAGTAGGGTTGACACTAAGTCGCCAGGTGATGAACCAGGTAGTTAGCTGGTCCGCATAAGTTTGTAGCCTGCACAGAGCAAGCTGATGACATTTGGAGAAGGTGGCGATGGCGGTGTCATCTGCAAACTGGAAGAGCGAGCAGCTTATTTGGGATGGCAGGGTGTTAATGTAAATAAGGAAGAGGATAGGGCCAAGAATGCTACCTTGGGGAATGCCGGCATGGATGGGATGAGATTTGGAGGTTACTACTTTTTTGGTGACACTGAAGGTTCTGCTGTGAACGTAGGAATTGGTTAGATGTTCGAGGTAAGAAGGAATGTTGTATTGAAGAAGATGGAAGACGAGAACTTTGTGCCAGACGGAGTCATGAGACCGAGTCAGGTCTAGGTAAAGAGCTGCTACAAAGTGGCGGTTATTGAAGCCGGTGATGATGTGATCCACTAGTCGTAGGAGTTGGTAGACCATGAATCCGAACTGCTCGGGCTGAAGTATTTGGAGCCTCTCCAGTTGTTGGTTGAGACGAATTTGTACCACCTGTTCAAAGATCTTGCTGAGACTGGGAAGCAAGCTGCTGGGTCGCTAGCCTTCTGGGGTGGATGAGTCCTTGCCTGGTTTCGGGAAGATGATCACTTTGGCGTGTTTACAGAAGGTCGGGAAGTACACAAGTCGGAGCAGGTCATTGAAGAGCTGGACTAAGGCTTCCTTCCAGCAGTTTAGTAGGTGTTGTAGCGCAGAGTATGGAATGTTGTCATAGCTGGCTGTCTTGTAGGGTGTAACTGATGCAAGGCACTGTTGTAACTCCGTGAGGGTAGTAGGAGAAGGTTCGTCTGGGTCATGTGTCCGGGAAAGGTATACTCAAACTGCTTCATTTATTTGATGGACGAAGTCAGCGCTGCAGGTGTTTGCTGAATGGAAGGTGTATTCTAGGTATGTGCCCATTAATTCCACCTTTTCTCTTGTATATTGAGCGGTTGTTGTGCCATGACGAAGGGGTTTGTCTTGGGAGGGGAGACGTAAAAGGGACTTTGACATTCTCCAGAGGGACTAATCTTCTGTGTCCAGGGAGGAGAGTCGTCGTTCCCAATCCGCGTTAGCATGGTCTCGGAGTTCAATTTTCAGGTTGTGCGGGAGTCTGTGGGATCCAGTGTGCTACGCGATGTCGAGTTATATTTTTTGCGGCAATTAAGTCTCGCAGGTGACGTTGGTTGGTTTGGCCTCGAGATTTGGGCGGGATTGAAAGAATAGGAGAACAGGGTAGTGGTCGGAGGACAGCTCTGGTAAGGTGAAAAGCCTGGGATGGAAACGGACATTTTTGGCTAGGGCTATGTCCAGCCAATCCGGAGGACGACAATCTCCATGGAAGATTGTAGGGGAGGAGGGGGAGAGTACCATGATATTGTTGGCTAGCACCTCACGTTCCAACTTGGCTCCAGGAAAGTTAAGAATAGTAGAGTTCCAAGCCGGGCTCTTTGCATTGTAATTGCGCATGGCCAGTGTAGCAGTAGTGGTAGTAAATAGGGTATCCAGCTCTTCAGCAACAATGGGTTTGTTGGGAGGAATATAGACTGAGAAAAGGCAAAGAGTGAACATCTCAGCTCGATCAAGCTCTATTTATACAATTAGTGCTGCCTAATAGAAAACTTCATCATCCCCACAAACACCAGGGTCCGAAGATGGTGCTACTATCGGAGGAAAATAGAATTAGTGTGTTTCTAGAGTGATAAGTTATCAAGTGTAAAAGAGGAGAAGTGTTAAGTGTATGAAACAGTTACTAAGCAAAATATTCCCACGAATTAGCCTGCACATAACAAAAATGTGGAATGCTAAAGTGATGGAAGCTCTTTTAAATGCTATACAAGAATATAAGTCTAGGAAATGTGGAAAGTGTTTTCTGAAGAATTACCTTAAAAAGAGACATGAACTGGCATGGTCAGTATTACAAATGTAAGCATTGTGGTAATGTTTATGGTACTGAAAATCACAGAGATGCACATCAAAAACACTGTGGTAGAATAATAAGTGCCAAGAAAATCAGGATGGAGCCTACTAAACATAACTGCTGTAATGGTTCCTGATGAAGATGATGTTATAAATATAAAACAGCTTTCCAGGATCGTGTGAAATCATATTTCATCTAGTGCTCTACATGCCAGGATCTAAAGACATATCTCCATGAATCAAAACAGCGGATAATTCAAGCCATTCAGAAGGAACTAGGATCAATAAAAGTATAAAAATTAACAGCATGGCTGAATGTCAGTTTGTAAATACAGTTGGCGACACTACTGATAAGCCTTTAAAACACAAAGCATTTTTAGAAGGTGACTTGGATGCCATCTTGGAAAGGAAATTCAAGAAACTTTGTACTGAAATGGAGGAAAGTCAACTTAACGGAAGCAACTGGGCTTCATTAGCTGCTGACGGCATTCGGGTTAGAATCAACAAAAATAATGGATTAAGAGGAGAAAAGTTACATCCCTCTACCACCATCTTTAGAAGCGGAAAAATACTTTTAATTGTTTAGATTGAAACAATGGAAAATGATAGGAAATAAACCAAGAAAAACAGATCATGGTCTTCAACACCCATGACTAAGGCAACAGAGGCAATAAGAGTAAAGAAAATAGATTAGAAAAAGCAGCAAAAGTATTTGGGGTTCTGAAAATAATCTTAATAAGGTTATTGAAAGCAAAATATGGCAATCCTGTTGAAGCATCAGAAACAAAGAGTCCCAAGGTGAAGGAAGAGCTAGTGAAGCTGGTGATGTATTGGCTGCCCACCACAAGAAGACAAGTGGGTAATTAGGAGGGATAGAGATCTGAACTGTTTATCTGCTCTGGTAGTGAATCTGTTACTACGAAATGAGTGTATGAGAGTGCATATGAGTCACCCATGCTGCCAGATCTAATGCTCATTTCTAATGCTCATACAGTGATAGGTATTACGCATGGGTGAGTTATGTGACAATACTGTGTACTTAACATGAACCTAGCATTCTTATCATATTTGGAGGGCAAGGATAAACACAGCAAAAGTGATTACATTACACATTCCTTAGCCTTGCCTTCTTGTGGTGGACAGACAGTACAAACTGAAGATGACACTGTGCATATTCTGTGTGGGGAAAATGGTCAGCAGATTGCCAAGGTGAACTGTGTGTGAAATGTATTCAATGCAGTGTTTGGGTTCATGCAGAATTTCAGAAGCAGAACTAGACGAATACCTTTGTGATTTTTGCAAATATAGATTTTTGTAGCCCAGTAGCTAATGTTGCTTAGTGATGTTCAAATAAATAGTTTCAATGTATATTTTCTCCATTTTATTATTCTCCTTAACTTATCACTAATACATGGCATCGAAATTACAATTAAACCAGGGTTATGAATTTGGAACATCTTTTTCCAAAACCTCAATTGTACCACCTTTTGTACAACACAAAAGTACTGGATATTTAATTTTGTCAAATAATATTTGAACTTAAATATTCAACAACATATCAATTAATATTTTGGAGTTGAAACAAAATTTCAGGTATAACATTTATGAAGTTATAGTGTCAAAATGAATTGGAGGTCCGACTTTGACAAACTTCCTCTATATCCCATTATAATGAATGCATTTAACTGAATTCTGGTATCTTACTTGCTAACAGCTCTTCAATTTCAAGTTTTCTTATGCCTTTGAGTACTTTAATTTTATCTTTTGATCTGAATCATTTTCAGTACAGCAATCATTTACAAGAACTACAATGAAAATGAATCATCCAATATATATACCACTATAAAAATAATTCATGACTTATATGTACTTAATAGACTTCCCTTTAACTTAGATTTCTCATATGTACATCTACTAGAGTACGTTATTTATAAAATGTGTGTATGTATATGACTGAGCGAGAGAGAGAATCTATTTTAGCACCTGATGTTCATGAGATGGTGTAGGCATAACTAAAGATGTATAATCTTTTGGCATCCTTGACTTGGATAATGGCCTCCTTTCCAAAACTGATTTTCTGCTCCTTTTTTCAAGCTGTGCAGTTCCATCTTTCATAGTATATTCTTCTCTCTCATTTCCTGAAGCAGCAGTAGTTGAATCATCTGTTTTTAATTCAATTATCTAAAACACAAATAAAGGCATTATAGATGCAATTAAATATAATAGTTATAACAGCAAGCATTAAACTGACAGTTCATCTTATTAAAATATATGTTCATTTATGTACTTCTGACAATACCATAAACTTGTATGAGTAATGAGTACACTAAGAGCTAATGAAACAATATCAAAGTAAACAGATTCACCATGAAAGTGAATCTTACATAGGAGGGTGGTTCCAATTGTTTCTGCTTTTATGCAGAAAACAATTAACCTCAAAAGCATTAAAATGAATATATACATTTGTCATCAGTTTTTCATACTCCATCACTCACATTTTTTATTTTGAGGGACTAGTTTAGGGAGAATTTTCAATCTTTAAGGTCCAACTAATGAATGTACTTGCTTAGGCTTTCACGGCCGGTGTTGATCCAACAGAATGTATTTCCCGGGCTTGTGGGCCGTGGTCTAGAGGATGAAAATTCTCCTGATGTTTTCTTTATATCTCCGATGAGCATCTTCAAGGAGAAACACACAAGAACCTAGCTAGAATCCTCTGAGGATGCTCGTCAGAGATATGAGCAAAACGTCAGGAGAATTTTCATCCTCTGGACCATGGCTCACAAGCCCGGGAAATACATTCTAATGTATTCTTCTGCTATGTGAAAAAAATTGGATACAACAGAAGAATGTATTTAAGAAAATTAAGAACACTAAGCTAAAAATAAAAAAATAAAAACAATCATTTTCACTAAAGAAATAGAAAGTGACAGCACAATTAGTGCATTCATATACCACCTGAAAACATTTCATAAATTCAAAAAACTCTATAAGGAAACAAAATATTTTGGCACTTACAAACAGTCACACATATTGTGAAAGCTTTTGTGACTTTGTGGGTTCGTAGAATTAAAAGTCCAGGCTACAAACACCAAAAATTGCTCTTTATTTCCATAGAAACACACTTTGTCAACCCTTACAGTTCCTGAATTACGTCACATACACAATATAACTTGCAAGGTCAATGACCACAACACAACTAATACAGCTGTTCACGTGCACACGTCCAATTACCCACTGACTCCATGAGGCGTTGGAAGGTAGCTGGTGCGTTGTGAACTGCCAAAGCCCTTGGCCTGTCGAGAATGCGGTCTTTTCCTTGTCTCTCGGGACTAGAGCTACCTGCCGGTAACCAGACTTCAGGTTCAGGGTCGAGAACTACTGCACACCAGCAAGCGTGTCCAGGGTGTCATCAATCCGGTGTAAGGGGAAACAGTCCTTCCTGGTGACAGCGTTCAGCTTCCTGTAGTCCACACAGAAGCGTAGCTCGCCATTCTTCTTAGTCACCAAGACTACAAGGGAACACCAAAGGCTGTCATGTCAGACTCTTCGATCACTCCCCTTGATCTCATGTCCTCTAGCATGTCTCGTACAGACGCTTGTTTCACCAGCGGAACGCGTCTAGGTGGTTGCCGAATAGGCCGGGCGTCTCCGGTGTCGATGTGGTGGAGCACTCGGTCCGTGCGGCCGTAGTCGCTGTCGCCTTGGCTGAAGACGCGCTGGTATCGTCTCAGCAGTTGTCAAACCTTTTCGAGCTGTTCTGCGGTCAGGTGGTCGGCCACCCTCTTATAAGATACACGTCGCGAATGCATTGCTGCGACGAGAAGGCGCGGCGAGGTGTTCAAAGAGACGGGCAGTGCAGAGCGGAGATAAAAGCACGCCAAAACGGTGAGGGGAAGGAAAAGATTTCTCGAGAATTCGTCTCTCTTCTAGCGCCGTCTTGATTGTTTGAGAACATTCCGGATAGTGAGCAATCTATAAAAAGCCGCCGCCCGCCAGAGTCAGTCAGTAGTTAATTGAACTCGCGTGCGTAAACAGCTGTGTGAGCTGCGTTGTGGTTGTTGGCCTTGCAAGTTGTATTGTGTATGTGACGTAATTCAGTAACTGTAAAGGTTGAAAAAGTGTGTTTCTATGGAAATAAAGAGCCACTTTTGGTGTTTCTAGCCTGGACTTTTAATTTCACGAACCCACAAAGTAACAATTGGTGTCAGGAGTGAGACGTACCACCACGTAGGCTCCACTGGAAAAGATTCTACAAAAATGGAAGAGAAGTTGGAGACGGCAAATAACAACTTGGCCGCGACGATGACCGCGAAGATGGCCGAATTAACAACGAAGAAGGAGGCGACAAATGGCAACTTGGCTGTGACGATGACCACGAAGATGGCCGAATTGACCACTAAAATGAAGGCTGTGAACGAGGCCCTCGCCGCCAAATTTGAAGAACACTTGGTCGGCGTGAGGGATGACGTCACAGAGCTGGGCAAGCGGATGGGCCAAGTGGACGAGCGCGTCGAAGACCTGGCGAACCGCTTCAATGACCTAGAGGGAAAGACCGATAGTAGCGCCAAGTCACTGAACGCTATGGTGGAAAACGTCGAAGACCTGGCAAACCGCGTTGACAACCTGGAGGGAAAGGCCGATAGCAACACCAAGTCCCTGAAAGTCGTGGTACAGGACATCGTCGCAGGAGGTTGAAGGACTTGAAGGCCGACGCGCTGGGACGCGACACAACATCTGCGCGCGTCAAACCACCGAAGTACGACGGCACGTCCACGTTCGAAGTCTTCCGCCGCCAGCTCGAAACAGTGGCCAAGCACAACAAGTGGTCATCAGAGGAAAGGGCCGCACAGCTAATAGCCAGCCTCAAGAGACGGGCCGCAGAAGTCCTGAATGTGGTCCAGAGAGCGGCGGCGCCCAAGGACATCTGGGAAGCCCTGGAAAACCGCTTCGGGAACCACCGCTTGGCCGCAGCCTACCGCAGTCAACTGAAGGATGCAGCAGCCAGGGGAACGCTGCAGGAGTACGCCCTGGCAATTGAAAAGCTGGCCAGCAAAGCCTTGGTCGACCTCCCACCTGAATTCGTATACCGGGAAGGCGCCTACACTTTCGTTGACGGGGTAAGAGACGTTGAGAAACGTCAGCGCCTAATGCTCGGTGATTACAAAACCATCCACGAGGCGCTAACGGCAGCATTGAGGGTGGAGGCGGCCAAGGTGACGGCTACTCCGGCATCCAGAACAAGGAGTATCCGGTACACTGGAGACCGAAGACCAGTCGAGGGACGCCGGCGATGACCAAGTGTCGTGTGTTGAGGGTGTGGCCAGCCAGGACACCTGGAGAGACTGCCCATAACCAGGGAGAGCAGCCGGAAAACGAGTAAAGGCCGTCATGGCGAGGATCACGTCGGCACCATCACCACCATCCCCTCGAGTGACACTGTGCGCCGTCAGCCAGCGTATGGATGACAGCCTCATCGCGTACGGTTGGGTGAGAGGGAAGCCGTGCCGCGTACTCGTAGACACCGGGGCAGCCGTGACCATCATCAGACCTGACGTAGCCAAGGGTTTGCCGTCGAGGAAACCGAGCCGATCATACCAGCTAGGACGGCATCGGGCGACACCTTACCGTGAAGAGGGAGGCCCTGCTACAGTTGACCTTGGGGCGAAGTGCCGTACGTCTGTGGGTGTTCGTCGCGGAGGTGGCTGAGGAAGTCATACTGGGACTGGATGCCCTCAGGAGCCATAAGGCGACGGTCGACGTCGGCAGGAACTTCCTGCGGCTCAATGGAGAAGATGTGATACTCCAGCAACCCGAAGAACGCCTAGGAATTTGCAGCGTCGTCCTGAAGGAATACGTGGTTGTCCGCACGAGAAGCGAGGTGGTGGTGATCGCGCGACTGGAAGGCTAACGAACAAGGAACTTGATGCTGGACCAAAGTACGCCTGTGCACGGACTCTGTTTAGCCAGGACATTGTTGCCGTTCCGAGAGGAGGTGCCGGTGAGGCTGCTCAACCCAACAGACACCGATCACGACGTCCAGGCTGAGACGTAGTTGGGGACTTGCGAGCCCGTGGTTAGTGTAACACCAATCGACCAGAGCCATGAGCCGGTGCCGACGCAACACCTGGGGCCTCGGCTGGAAGGCTTATTGGAGAGGGCGGCCGACCACCTGACGCAGAACAGCTCTATTTAGTGTCGCGAATGCATTGTTGCAACGAGGCGGCGCGGCAAGGCAGTACATTGCGGAGATAAAAGCTCGCCGAAACGGTGGGAGGAAGGAAGCGGGACGTTCTCAAACAATCAAGACGGCGCTAGAGGAAAGACGAACTCTCGAGAAATCCGTCTCCTTCGCCCACCGTTTCGACGAGCTTTTATCTCCGCACTGCCCTGTCAGTCTCTTTTAATGCCTCGCCGCGCAGCCTCGTCGCAACAATGCATTCGCGACAGTATTAAGATTGTTAAATTAAAAAAAAAAGAATAAATCCCACCAATCAACAGATCGTAAATATACCAAATAAGGTGTAAGGATTTTGAAAAATGCTACATATGGCAAACTAAAAGAAACCTAAAATGCAGAGTCAAAGAGCAATTTAACAGGAAGACAAGTCAACTATAGCATTTCACTTCTGGTACAATACCCATGACCCTGTCCCAAATCAAAAATTATTAAAAGGGGTGCTATACCAAAAATAAACTGAACTGGGAGAAAATTTTTATGTGGAAAAATAAGGAACTTAAAATCCCACCAGTTGATAATTTGATAAAGAAGTTTGTTGTTCCACCACCAGAGAGGACAGCAGATAACAACAGACAATGTTTGGAACTTTGAGACTGAAAATGAAAACAACAGTTTCCGAAACTAGTCTGTCAAAAAATAAAAATGTAAGTGATGGAGTGTTAAAAACTGACTACAAATAGTTTTCTCAATTAATGTGGATGTCACGTTACTAATTCCTCCAAACATGCATAACAGAGTGACTTATGTTGTAGAGTGAATCTAACCAGCATGGGGAAGTACATAAACAGTTAAGTCAGGCAGTAGATGTGAATACAATCCTGTATACTTAGGCTATGCAGTAAATAATGTAAAATCAGGAAAATTAAATTTCCGAAACTCATTGAAGCAATGTGGTGTGCCATATACCATTCTTCATGACAGTAAAAAACAAATATAACTTTAAATTGGGAGCATAAACTACTTTAAGTAAAAAAGAAAATCACTAGCTAGCAAAGATTGATTACATGGCTTCCTGGGAAGAACAAGGAAATAAATGAAAGAGATGAAAATATAAAAGATAAAATAAGATCTGAAACTTTCCTAGCAACAAATATGTTCAAGATATTCTCGATTCTTGGGCTTCGAGCCAAGTGAAAAGATGACCTTTGGAGACCTCCATTAACATCGCTATGATGATATGATGATCCACGCCAAGTTAGTCATTATTAATTGTTGACTGAAACATCAAAAAGAGTGATTCTTCAAAGAATGATACTGGCATTATGGCATCAGCTGTAGCAGATGAAAAAATGTTTCTGTCATAATTGTTCAAGAATAAGTATCTCTAGGGCACATGGCTGTTGAGGGTTATGCCTGGTGCTAGCTATACTAGATATATGAATAGATATTGTGACTTTGTGGGTTCGTGAAATTAAAAGTCCAATTGCACAACTCAACAATGTTCTTTATTTCCACTGAATTACAGTCGGAACACTTGCCAATTACACAGAATTACGTAATGCACACAATTACAATTCACCAGTTCATCTGTCACAGGTCCACTGCACTCGCAGGCCCGATTCACGTTCACAGTCTTCTTGTCCGTTAACTCACTCGGCGCTCCTCATGCTGCTCGCCAAGAACTGACTGAACTCACGTGCCACTGCAGCCCCTTTTATAGGAATATTGCTGTTTTCTCGAAGTCTCACGGTTCAGTGAATCATCACGAAGGTTCGAGATGGTAGGGGGAGGGGGAAGAGACGGCACAGTGCTCGCGCCGCTCCCCTAATTATCCCTTCAGTTAGTGACACGAGACAAATGGGTAGGCGTAGCCTGAATGCTTTCCCTCTGGCCCTATTGCCAGCCGGTTCTATAGGGAGTTCCGACGTTTGGGTGACAATATTTAGATATGAGTATGCTTGAAGCATGTTCTTCACACATACTACTTGCTTTTGTAAGAAGACTGAGGGCCATAGCTACTAATACATGATAATTTGACCAGCCAAATTTTTCTACATATCACCAAACTATGTGAAATACTCAATGTGTGATTTGTTCTATAACTATCCAACACCACCCACTTGAGCTGATCACTCAATTTAGCATTATTTCAACCAATCAAACATCTTTGGAGAAGTGTTCTAATAGAGTAAAGAACTTTACAGAGATATAGTTTTGTCTTTACAGTGATTCAGAGACAGGAACTGCGGCTTTGAAAGATACAAAAAAAAAAAAAAAAAAAAAAAAAAAAATCCTATTGCAGCTGAAATAAGGAATCAAATATTAAGCAATTCTCATCTGTGTATTTCATGGAGAGGGCACATGGGGATTGCCGGAAATGAACGTGCAGATGAGCCTGGAAAGAGAGCTACAACTTTACATCTTCCAGTAATGTACACTCTATGCCCTATTTCTTATGTGAGGCAAACATTGAAGAAGATTATCATCCACAACTAGGTTGAATACTGGTTAAAAAGTGTTTGTGGTGCTTTGACTAACAATTTATATTTTTCGACGCTTTCTGAAAGACATAAATGTAAATTCATTAATCCTATGTTCTTACTCAATTCTTAACTGAACATGGCAAATTTTCAGCTTATTTATATCGATTTAAAATCAAATACACCTCTGATTGTATTTGTGGAAATCACCTTCAAGATGTCCCTCACATTTTATTTGATTGCCTACATTTTTGTTTTGAAAGATATGAACTTGAATTATTGCTTCAATCCTTAGGTTAGACATGATCAAATCCACTTAGCATATTTTGATGAATTACAAAACTTACCAATATTTCATGGCTTTCTTGAACAAAATATTTCTTATGCTAAAGGATTCATCTTGATGTTTACTGTTTGTCAACTTGATATTGTATTTGGTTATGTTTTGTAATTTTATTATATTCACTTTATTATTTGTAAACTATACTCCTAATATACCTTTGGGAAAAACAAGAATCACAAAATTGGATAATAAATAAATAAACAAAACAAACAAAACATAAATAAAAATAAACAAAAACAAATAAATAAAAAATAAATACATAAATATATTAAATAATAATAATAATAATAATAATAATAATAATAATAATAATAATAATAATAATAATAATAATAATAATAATAATAATAATAATAATAATAATAATAATAATTTTAATAATAATTTTAATAATAATAATAATAATAATAATAATAATAATAATAATAATAATAATAATAATAATAATAATAATAATAATAATAATAATAATAATAATAATAATAATAATAATAATAATAATAATAATAATAATAATAATAATAATAATATCTACCTTCAAATATTTAGAACAATATCAGCAACTGATAGAAATATTGTTGTTTTTGTTGTTTTCAAATGCTAGGCTTAGGCAATGAAGCTCTCTTGCTCTCCAATATTTCTGTGTAGTGGGTCCAGCAGGTAGGGCTTCACAGGTTAAATGTTGTTCTTCAGACATTTCCTCTTCTTTGTTGCACAGAGGACAATTTGGACTTGTATAAATTCCTATTCTGTGTGATTGGCCAAATAATCATGTTCCGTAAGTAATCTAAAATTTGCTACTGCAGCTTTACGTGGAATTTCTGGAATAATTTCTGGTTTTTAAATAAAATCTTCCATTTTTTTATCTTTCGATTTGTTAAGTATTAATTGGTTTTATTTGTTTTTATATTTGCTTTTGATTAATCTTTTTATGGATGTAAAGGGTAAGTTTTTACTTTTGTTGTGAATTAACTTTGCACCTTTTTTGGCAAGAAAATCAACTGATTACTTCTGCATCAAAATTTGCTGTGTGGTATCCTGATGGTTGATAGAATGAGATATGTGCACACTTAATTCCTGCTCCTGAGTTGTTGTCCAAGTTAGATCCATCTGTGTAGATATGTAACCATTCTTCAGGTGCGTATCTATTGTTCACAGTTTCTAGTGCTAGTGCTTTTAGTACAGGTTAGGAAGTTTCAGATTTTGTAACTATTTGTGCTAAATCTAATTGAATATTTATTGGTTCAAAAGTCAGTGGGTTTTCTTTGATTAAAATGTTTTCTTTAGAATTAGGAAGATTCAGATCTGTTTTTAATTCCATAACTTTGTGTAGGAAACTTGTTTGTGTTTTCATCTTGATTGGTTGTAGTAATCTTTTCTATCATTTTGTTGTTTTTAACCACAACATTTTTTCATGTTGTATTAGTGCCTGCTCCTCTTAAGTTAGATGTATTGGATAGCTCCGAGTTAAGGCTTGCATTGTAGTGATTGGAGTTGATTTTGCTGCACCGGTTATTAGTCATAGGGCCTGATTTTGGCATACTTCTAGGTGATTTATGTTAGAACTGTTTGCTGTAATTATTACCTCTGCATTATAAAGAAGTATTGACTTGATAAATGTTTTGTATGTGGTGTTCAGTGTCTCCCGATTACTGCCCCACTTGACTCCAGCTAATCTTTTCAAAATTGACAATTTTTTGGTTGATTTGTATACTATTGCTTCAATATGATGTCTCCAAGATAATTTTGAATTAAAAATTGTTCCTAAATATTTTGTTTCATATGTTTGTTTCAGGTTTGTTTTCTTGAACTGCAGATTTAATTTAGGGATTTTCTTTTTTAAGCTAAATATTTGGAATGTTGTTTTATCAGTATTTATCTTTATCAAATTGTTGTCAGTCCACTTTTCTAATAGTATCAGAGCCTTTTCCATTGAAGTTTTGGATTTCTCTATTTGTGGGGAGGATGTCCACATGATCATGTCATCTGCAAAAGGTGCTGTCTTTATTTCTGTGTTTGATACAGCCGCAGGAAGATCATTGATGTAGATGTTGAACAAGGTTGTACTCAGTATCGCACCTTGTGGTAGGCTTATTTTTATTTGTTGGAACTTGGATGTACTATCAATGTATTTTGTAGCACAGAAACATTGAGAAAGAAACTGAGTGATCCAATTTAACATGTTATCTTGAATGCCTAGTATTGAAAGTTTCTCAAGACGTTAATGCCTCCATACTGAATCGTATGCTTTTTCAAAATCAATGAAAACTGACAGCGTATCTTGATTTTTGTTGAAAGATTCTTTGACATCTTGGGATAGTTGAATTGTATATTCTTTAGTAGCTAAGTGTTGTCTGAATCCTGTTTGAGCAGTTGTTACTATGTTATTACTTTCTAAGAACCAATTTAGCCCTGCTGTTTTTGCAATGACACTTGTTAAGGAAATTGGTCTGTAATTATTTATTTTGTCGGGTGCTTTGTCTTTTTTAAGAATAGGAATAATTATTGCTTTTTTCCACTCTGTAGGTACAGTAGAGGTCCATGATATATTAAATAATTTCAGTAGTATCTTTCCACCCTTTGATCCTAGGTGTTTCAGAAATTCAGCATGTATTTTATCTGGTCCAGGAGACTTTTTATCTTTCAACTCATGGATGGCATGATTTAGTTCCCTTGTGGTGAATTCTTTGCTGAATATATCATTATATATATTAAATATTTTGAGATCTTTTTTAATCTGCCTTTGTTTTCTTTTTGCTTCAGAGGAAAGTTTATGCTGACAGTTGTAATACTTATTAAAGGCTTCAGAAATAGAGTAATTTGAAGTAAGTTGTAACTGGGTCTTCCGGGTAGGACCGCATCTTTGATGTTCCTCTGGTCAATGTTTTGTCCCAACTATGTGGGGCTTCTTCAGGACTTCTTCCGTGACAGCTCTGTAGCAACTGTTGCTATGGAGCTGTCAGGGAAGAATAAACACACAACGGGAGAAAGTGCAGGAGTAAATTCTAAATGTAATTTTGGTCAAATGGAAATGTATAGAAAAGCTGAACGTTTGGAACTAAAACAAACACATTGTCGCCAAGCCATTGTTGAATAGCCACGACAAGTCAGTGTTGGGCGTGTGCGAAGAAAGAGACAGAGAACTATGCGTGGCCAGAAAAGAAAGAAGAGAGATAGTGAGGGATGCCAGCGCTGAATGCTTGCTGAGAGAGAGACAGAGTTAGTCTGCAATTTCCCACTGCATCATGATTGTTATTGAGCATTCCACTGATTTCTCGAAACAGTGACTGGAGGTATAAAAGCGCCATGGCTGTCTCAGTTGCAAATTGAGCTGTTAATTGTGTGTGTGTGTGTGTGTATGTATGTGCGTGCATGTGTGTGTGTGTGTGTGTGTGTGTGTGTGTGTGTGTGTGTGTGTGTGTGTGTGTGTGTGTGTGTTTGTGTGCTTGTGTGCGCGCGCGCTGCTATTTGAAATGTACCACAAGTAATTTCTTTTGTTTGTTTATGTGTGGTGAATCAATAAACAAATTAACGATGCTTTAAAATTACTAAATTTACAAGATAAAGCTATACAATTCATATTAGAAACTGAAATTAATGGATTTTTTCCTTTTCTAGATTTGAAGATAACAAGAAATAATAAATTAGATTTTGGTATTTATAGGAAGTCTACTCATATTGATAATTACATAAAAAATAAAAGTTTTAACCCTTTTTCACATAAACTTGCTGTTTTAAATAGTTTGATTTATAGATTAATAAATATACCCCTGAATATAGACGAATTTAATAAAGAATATAAACATATTATTAATACTTGTTTAATTAATGGTTTTAATAAAGACTTTATACAAAAGAAAATTGAAAAATTTAAATATCAAAAAACTTAATGATATTTCTACCCTTCAAAAAATAAAAGACGATTATAATTTTAAAAATTTTACTTCCATCCTTGGGTTAAACATTTTCAAATTTTTTTTAAAGAAGTTGGTATAACTTTAACTCCTCAAAATAAATACAGTATTAAAAATTTACTACATTTTTCTAAAAACGATAAAATTCCTAATAATAAAAAATTTGATATTTATCAATTTAATTGTCTAGATTGTTATCAGGTTTATATTGGAAAGACGAAACGTAATTTGAAAACCTGAAAGAAAGAATATTTTTGTAACATTAAGTATAAACAAACTGATAAATCGGCCGTAGCAGATCATTTTTGTTCATTTAACCATGAAATAAATCCTGAAGTTAAATTATTAAAACAATTAAATGGTCCGATAGATTTAATGGTGTGGGAAAAGATATTTTAAAAAATAAACATCATGTAATGAATTTTGTAATACCAGCAGTTGATTCTGTTTTTAGGTTTGTTTCGTTTTCAGATTTTGGTAATACTAAAAAAAAAAAAAAAAAAAAAAAAAAAAAAAAAAAAAAACATAAGATGGTAACCGGAATCCTTGACTACGAAGTTTATTGATGGACTGACGATGCAAGCAATCTGTTTGTGAAATCGATCTCCATTAGAAAGAAGAATTAACACCATTTTCTTAAGATAAGTGAAGTGTTTTGTTACAAATATTTATATTTGTTTAATATTCATTGCTTCACTTTAGCTAGCTTCATTTTCTACATAATCAGTATTTTCTGCTACTTAATGATTTCCCTAGTCAATTTTCCTGGGATAGGAGTGTTCCTTTGGGTAGCCCAAAATGTTACAACCCAAAGAATAAAGAAATAGGTAGAGAAAGTTATATGACTTTTGTTGATAACACTACAATAAGTCTGAAATATTGCAAGCTACCATACAACTTCAAGGTTTATGCCTCATCAGGAAATGACAAAGCACATCTTTCATGCAGAAGATGAAGTTCCTATTTTTATATTCTTCAGGACTCAAAGGTTTCTGGTGGGTTCTGGTGCTAACATTTCTTTACGACCATCTACATCCACATACAAACAATTTACAAGAACTCTATGCAGCTATTAGCACCAACATCTATGGTGAAATATTATTGAAACTGTACCTTGGGTTATATGGCCATTTGTATATATGTCAACCTATTTTAGTGCACATTTTCTACAGCATTTTGGACTTACGTTAGATATGAGAAGCAGGTGCCTGCTAAATAACAATTTTCTTACTAAACAAGGAAAAGCACCCAGAACAACAGAAGCATCTGACCACATTAAATCTCCACATCAGAAATACATGCTAATAATTTCTCAATATACAGATGAGTTTAAGCATGTGTCAAATTTCAATTTTCTAAAATGTGAAATACACATTCAGTTATTACCATTGCGACCCTGTCATGGAGAATCCAAGGCATTTGCCTTCACAAAAATTGGCTGCAGTTATGGTTGAATTTAGAACATTTCACATTTGGGCATTTGTAGACCTTCTAAAAGTAGCTGGCCTAGCCCACTACATGTTGTTACTAAGAAAGATGGTTCAAGGAAAACAGACTATCAAAATCCAATTACTCAACCAGATACTCCATTGTCTTACCTTTTAAGATTTTCATTAATTACTAGACTTTAATATTTTCATGCAAACCAATTTTACTTTTTGCAATTTACGTCCTCCAATCTTAAGTCATATCGGACGAGCAAACCAAATGTCATACCCATAGCATAAGACATTCCTAAAACCCCGTAAACTTTTCTTACAGCCTCCAAGGATGAAGAAGAGGATGAACATTAACTTAAACTTTTATTTGATTACTGTTCTGCCAAATAAAAATTTGTTAACCAGTTTGGGATCTGAAAGGTGATATTAACTAAATTTGCCAAATTGAATGGTGCTTTTTATTTTTCTCTTAAGGTTTTCTCACAAATCACAAAACAATTTATGAAAATACTGTTTTTGGTGTAAAAACATTTGCATTATAAAATAAATAAAGAATGCAAATTTGCGATCTGAGAGGTCATATTAAATAATTTGGATGTGCTAACTTGAATGGTGCATTCCATTTTTCTCTATTACGTAAGTTGTTCTCACAAATCATAAAATAAATTTTGAAAATACTGTGCATGATTGGAGGAATTTAGTAACAGTAAAACAAAATTAATAAAAAAAAATCTGTTTGGGGTTCGTTTATTGACACTTCGTCACTTACATTTTTATATTATCAAGGGACTAGTTTTGGAAGCCATTGCTTCCATCCTCATCCTCTCTCCAACTAACACCTGTTATACAGTCACCGCAATGGAAATCTTTACATTTTAAACGCAAGGAAAATCTTTACATACACAATGCGCTCAGTTTGTTCTTCTCTCACCACTACAAAAAAAGGTGGGCAGAGCTGCAAATCACGTGATTCTCGAGTGCACAGCAACAACTTCCTTTCATTAGTAGCCCAGGTCTCAGTCTGCCTCTGGTATTTGCATACAGCAAGTTATTTTTTGTGCATTGTTGTCGTCCGATTTTTGATCTCAGTGCTGTGTTTGAAGGTGTGTATTTCTGCATCCAATATACAAAATGGGACGCAAGAAGCTCACTTGTGTGGAGAAGACTCGTGCTTTAATTCTGTTGGAGGCAGGTACCTCTGTAATTCGTATAGCTGCTGATCTAAAGGTTTCAAGACAAGCCATTTACGACCTAAAAAATGCAGCAGCACCTTTGCCATGTGGCACCACACCAACTCGAAAAACAGGCTCAGGTGGTAAAAGAAAGACTTCTCCAAGGACTGATGACCTTTTAAAACGTGAAGTGATAGCTAATCCATGGATTACAGCAGTTGCTTTAAAAAAGAATAATCCAAAACTGCTCAAAAGTGTTGCAATCCGGACTATTCAGCATTGGCTTCAAAAAGACTTAAGTTTACCAATTCAGTGTGCTGCCAAGAAGCCTCATCTAACTGATGCTATGATGAAGAAAAGGGTACATTTTTGCAAAACATATCAGCACTGGACATCAGAGGACTGGCGCAAAGTACTGTTTTCTGAAGAAAGCACTTTCAAATTGGCCAGAGGAAAGTACAAAAAGGTGCGAAGGCCAAAAAATTTGTCACAGTATGGTCCAAAGTTTACGGTCAAAACTGTTAAACATCCAGAAAGTGTGATGGTAAGGGGTGCCTTTAGTGGTAATTGTGGTAGAGGTGGCTTGTACTTTCTCCCTAAAAATTCAACAATGAAGGGAAGTATTTAGAAGTGTTGCAACAGCATTTGCTCACATTTTGGCCAATTCATCATTGTCAGTTCTTTATGCATAATGGTGCCCCTGCTTACAGAGCAAAGATGGTTCAGAAATTCCTAAGAGACAATATATACCTGTATTTGGCTGGCCTGGTAATTCTCCTGACCTAGATCCAATAGAAAATGCTTGGGATCAAATGAAAAATAAAATTGAAGAGCTGCAACCATCAAATATTAAGGAGCTGCAGGAGGCGTTGAAGAAGTTATGGGTGGAAATGGACAAAAAATATTTTGAAAATCTAGCAGATTCGATGCCCAGGAGACTCATGAAGGTGATACAAGTTAATGGAAATATGACCAAGTACTAATTGTGCGGAGAAGTTCAAAATAAAACCATATAAAGCCAGTGTTTGTTGTTTTTATTACCATGTAAAGATTTCCATTACGGCCACTGTAGTCTGCTCTCTTCTCTCTGGTGTTGGAACTATGAACTTCTTTGTGGTGGGTCTTCAAAGTTCATTACCGAGTAATGAACAATTTTTCTTTGCAACTGTTGATCGGGTGCCAACAAACACAGCACCCATTTTGCACAGACCTGTTCACAGACTTTGAAAGCCCAAAACTTACTTAAAATAATACCTGTACGTTCTTCTGATATGTTTAGGGTCTTTGCTATCTCAAACAACCTTAATCTGCCGCCTTCCTGTACTAAATGATGAAGTTTTTCAATGATCTCTGGAGTTATGACTTCCACAGGGAGTCAAGAAATGAGGCTCATCACTAGGGCTCGTATATCCTATTTTAAACTCTGCAACCACCTTCTAATCATTGTATAAGAAGGAACAGAGTCCTTCAATTTCCTCCTTTATTTCTCTAGGCATTAAGCTTTTCAAATGGAAGTATTTAATCACTACTCATTTTTCCAAATCCTCCATTTACATGAAACCTCTACACTTGTCTCGTTTAAAATGCTGTCATTCAAGAAACTAAACAAGCTATTGCCCTGCAGCTATGGATACAAGCTAGTCTAGAGTTCAACTATATGATGCTATCCATCAAACTGGCCCAATGGCATCATCTCTATGTGAGGCCCGAGACTTTTCAGCCAACCCTCGTACAAAGACCTAGATACCCGCAAAAGAAGGCAAAAAGTTACTTTTTTCTTGGCTGGAAGGATGGCTGTTGATTTATATTTATGTTGTGGTTGAGGAACTTCCCTTTTCAAGCACCAACAGTAGTCCACTAACATTGTAATGTTCCACCCACCCTGATACCTCCTCTCTGTCTCCTTAATTTCTTGATGAAATCTTTCACCTTGTTCATCACTGAAACATCTTATATTACCAGGAAAATACTCCAGATGAGAATTCAAAATTGAAGCTCTAAACTCATATTACACCCAAGAGCTTGTAGCTTTTAAAGCATGTTTCTCACAATTTCTTTGTATCATGGATCTTTTATATTTCCAAGAAACTTACTGACTACCTCTTTGAAAGCACATCATGCTTGCAGTTCTTTAACATACATGCTGTCCAAAATGCCCCATCCTTCATTGGTTGTCTTATCCATCAATTGCACCATCTTTTATCTTAGCTTCGGACATCACAGAAAATTTACTGCTCAGGTATTTGGAACATGAACCATTCCTGTCCAGTGCTTTCATGAATTGTTTCACAATACCTAATTTTATATGGAAGGAAGCAACATCATCATCTTTGGATCAATTAGACTGGCATAATGACGTTTTCTTCTTCTGGCATTAAACTACTTCTCTTAAGCCATTCTCCCACTGTACAGAACTTAAACCTGTTTCTACTAACCCATTCACATAAAAAGCATGGCTATTAAGTACATCCTCCTTGCTGCCCTAGTAAGATACTGGATACCTATAAGTCTTGATGTTTCTTGTAATTAATTTTTTCTGAACTGGTTAGAAGATTTTCATATGATTCTTTTAGAATCACAGAATATGCAACTGATATTGAGAGAAATTCGCTTCTGTTGTGCAATGGCTTTTAGACTCCTTCTCAAAGCTCAATAAATAAACACCAATTGTTGGTATGAAAAGTTGGTCTTCCCAGATGTTGAATTAAACTGGTACATCACAATAAACAAGTTGGTCTTGCACCTTATAAAGAACTTGGTAAATTCTTTGTCTCATATACCAGGAAAATGTGGTGTCTGGAGCCAGCATATTCTTCTCTTTCCACCTTGATCCAAGTACTTCACTCTTCTCTATGGTAGAACCTAAGTCTCTTACTGAATCATTCAACTCTTCTTAACTAAAATTCTGTGACTCTTCAACAGTGTATGCTGAGAAATCATCTGTATTGGAATTTTCTGTTGACTCAGAGATTGAACTAAAATATATTTTTAATTGCAATTATATAGCAACCCATGGCATAACAGCCCGAGTGGGCCAAAGCCTGCGAACCCAAAAGCCGGCCTTATGCCCACATACACAAGGTAGAGGTGGGCGATCATCTAACCGATATGGAGTGGAGATGTGGTCAGTGTCTTGGCATCCCCAACCAGAAAGTTGGCTTATGAAACCAGGACTACCACCTAGCGTAGCTCCTCACTTTCCTCATGCTGCTGATTGAGTACAGGTCCTACACGCGGGACTTAAAATCCACACTCTCAAGGGGTGGGATCTATCCTGGGTGAATTCCATTGCAGGGAACTAAAGCACGACACTTTAGCCTACTATGCCATGGCGTGAAACTATCACAATTATATAGTGGCCAATATATAGAAAGTATCAAATTTCAAAACAATGGCGCATGTTATACGAAAACTGTTATTTTTAAATCAGTGCATTTGCTTCTATATAAGTAGCCTAATCTCATCAAAATTGGCAAAGTATCACAGGACAGTGTTATATCAGTGAACACAATTTAAACATAAGCCTATGAAATGCATTTTTGTCATTCATGAAGTTCCATTATTAAATATTTTGGCATCTGACTCTTAAATGTTGTTACTTTCTGAAAAGTCAAACACAATCTTGCATTATCTCTTACAAAAATAGTACAAAACCTTAATTGATTTTTAGGGATGATATATATATATATATATATATATATATTTGGTACACTCAGATGCAAACTTGTCAACACTTTTAATAATGATACCTCAAATTTTGCCATTAAAGTAATCCCTATATCAGTAACAAGTGAAACATGGGAAGCATTTGAATTCTTTTCCAAAAATTAAGCACAGCTTATACAAATTACACTGCACATAATTGTGAGTCACTGGTAGGTTACTCAGATGTAAAGTATTTTCATCACACAGCTGAAACGAATGTTCAATCTACGTCAGTCACCAACCTCTCACATTTGCGAAAGGAAATTAAAGCTTCACTTCAATAGCAGAGTGTCAATGCAGCCATGGCTAATTACCAACATTAGGTACAAACTCTGTCTACCTGCATTTATGAGAGAACAGACATACAATACAATGTCCAAGAAGATATAAAAAATAAGATAAAGAAAACCGTTAAGGGAGCAAGCACATTCACCAGGAAAAAGAAAGCAAAAACATATTCCAGGGGTTTCATGTACCACCCAAAAATATTTTAACAAATTCTAAAACTTCTTTACAGAACAAAATATAATCTTAGCACCAATAAACAGATGGTCATTAATATTGTAAAATTCAAAAACAAAAGATGAAATTCATGTATGTATGTACTAAATAAATTGCATAGATTGTAAAAAGACCTACATATGTGACAGAGTTATTTAAATAAAGCCCTCAGCAAAAGTTATTTATCAACTTTTAAAGTTACAAAATGTTATATGAATATTTATTGAAAATTAATGTGATAGAATATTGGTAAGTGAGAAAACAAAAGAGACAAGCTTAAATAAGCTAATTAAGTAAATCATCCTATATTAGGTTATTGTAAAAAATTACATGGTTATTGTAAAAAATTATACCCATGGTGATCATAAAAGACTGCCGCAACAAGAGAGAAGAAACAACGGACATAGTTTCCTTACAGGAGAAAAACTATCGTATATATCTAAATGTGTGTCAAATGAAATTTATACATTTTTAAAATAAAGTGCAATCTTCAATATAATATAGGAAGTGTTATTTTCAAATGAAAAAATATATAATTATTGATCCAAGACCATAACTTGTGAACTAATAGTCAAACGCTAGCCAATTGTAGCTGAGCCGGGGTAAGAGTAATGAAAAGCTATAAAATTCAAATAATCTATACCAAATGACACCCTAACCTGAACCAATAAAAATCTTCATCAAATTGGTGAAACAATATATATCAATAGACATCACCAGAGGTGTAAGAGAGTAGTAGTAGTAGTGGGGCTTTAGGGCGCACAACTGCTAGGGTCATTAGCGCCCAGTAAAAACCAATAACGTTAAAAAAAAAAGAAAAAAAATGAAAGTGAGTCCTCGGCTAAAACACTAAAAAACTTTACAACAGTAAAAAGGTCACCAATACAGTGCCAAAAACTGTACTATGTGAACAATGAGACACTAAAACAGATACAACTCGCACAAAAGTCTAAAAGTACGATAAAAGGTCAATCTGGGAGTCATACACGAGTGTCCAGTCCGCTATAATGAATGAAACGTAAAACACGAGCCACTGCACATGAAGTGTCTGCAAGCACTTCAGGCAGGGTCGTCGGCAGGTCCAAGGACACACGTAGCTGGGTTAAACACTGGCACTGGACTAAAACATGCCGCACCGTCATGAGCTCATGACAATGAGAACAGAGCGGTGCAGCATCAGAAGATAAAAGGTGACCATGGCTAAAACGGCAGTGCCTGATACGCAGTCGTGCTAAAATCACCTCCTCGCGACGAGAGGTGCGCAACGAAGTGCTCCAGATGATTGGGAGGGGCTTTACCTTCCTAAGCTTATTCCCCCGACGGGCATTCCAATGACTGCTCCACCTTGACAGGAGGGCCCGACGTAAATATGAGCTACAATCGTCTGAGGGAACGCAAGAGCTAAAACATCTCGGAGCTAAAACAGCTGCCTTCGCGGCAGCGTCAGCAGCCTCGTTTCCAGATATGCCTACGTGTCCAGGTACCCACACAGAGGAGACGCAGGTGCCTACACTGGCTAGAGTGTGAAGGCAGTCCTGGATCCGCTGTACGAGTGGATGATAGGTGTACAGCATCCGTAGGCTCTGGAGGGCACTCAGAGAATCGGAGCAGATAACCCAAGACTGTAAGGCTTGCCGACGAACATATAGAATAGCTAGGTAAATACCGAACAGCTCTGCTGTAAAAATCGAGCACTGCGGTAAAAGACGAAAGCTAAAACTCTGCCGACCGTGAATAAAAGCACATCCCACTCCCGTATTATCCTTCGAGCCATCAGAGTAAATAAAACTACAGGGTCGGAACTGCGCTTGAACTGCTAAAAAGCCCGAACGAAGGACTGAATCTGGCGTCGACAATTTCGGCATGGACAGCAGGCTCAGATCTACCTGGATCTCGGCATGGCGAAAATCGTGTTTCTCGTTTGCAAAATGTCGCAGGTAAATCAACATCCAACAGCCGAAGCAGAGAGCGAAAACGAATGCCAGGAGGGAGTAGGGCCAGGGAGCGCGCTGAGTATTGACGGTCCAGGGAATCATTAAAGAACGAGCTAAACGACGGATGATCCGGCAAACTAAAAAGCCGGCAAGCGTAATTACAAAGGAGGACATCACGCTGATAGCGAAGCGGAGGTTCAGCAGCTTCCGCACACAGGCTGATGGCCGGACTTGGAAAGGCGCCACTACTCAAACGGATACCACGGTGATGAACAGGGTCAAGTCTTTTTAAAATCGACGGTCGAGCGGACGAATATATAATACAGCCGTAGTCAAGTTTAGATCGGACAAAAGAGCGATATAGCCTTAAAAGAACCGTCCGATCAGCTCTCCAGGATGTGCCACTTGAAACACGTAAAACACTAAGACAACGTTCACACCTGGCCTTTAAATACGAGATATGAGAAGACCAACTAAGCTTCCTATCAAACACCAATCCCAAGAATTTTGTCTCGTCTGCGTAAGGAAGGGCATCGGCTACCAGATACAGCGACGGCGGCGGAAATGCTTTCCATCGCCAGAAGTTTACGCTGACGGTCTTCTCGGCGGAGAACTTGAAGCCGTTTTCCATACTCCAAGTAAAGAGTCGGTCAAGACACATTTGGAGGCGGCGGTGCAGGAGAGAGGTGCGCCGAGAACTACAATAAATGGCGAAGTCATCCACCAATAAAGAAGAAGAAATGCCCAATGGGACGCACTTCGTAATGGGATCGATGGCAATAGCAAATAGTGTGACACTGAGTACCGAGCCCTGCAGTACTCCGTTCTCTTGAATAAAAGCACGAGATACATCCGAACCCACACGTACCCAAAACACCCTATCACGCATAAACTCTCGAATAAATAGGGGTAGCCTTCCACGAATGCCCCATTTATGGAGGGTGCGGAGAATTCCATACCTCCAGCAAGTGTCGTATGTCTTCTCCAGGTCAAAAAAACACAGCAACCGTTTGGCTCCTGCATAAAAATCCATCCTTGATGTGCGTGGACAACGAGACTAGGTGGTCAACCGTTGAACGGTAGCGACGAAAACCGTACTGAACGTTTGACAGAAGACGTTGGGATTCTAGCCACCATGTCAATCGCCCGTTTATCATGCGCTCCATCACCTTGCAAAGGCAACTGGTGAGGGAGATCGGACGATAACTGGAAGGCAGATGGCGATCCTTTCCAGGTTTTAAGATGGGTACAACGGTGGCCTCGCGCCAAGCGGTCGGAAATGTTGCTGTGCGCCAGATATAGTTATACACTCGCAAGAGAAAGTGCTTACTGGCTGAGGACAGGTGCTGCAGCATTATGATGTGGACTCCATCCGGCCCCGGTGCGGAGGGTCTGGAAGATACCAGGGCCCGCTCCAGCTCTTGCATAGTGAAAAAGGTGTTATAACACTCATGGTTTAAGGATTGAATGGATAGTTCATGCGTCTCTGCCCGGTGTTTGATGGGCAGAAAGTCCGGGTAATAATGGGAGGAACTAGATATATGAGCAAAAACTCCTCCCAGGGCATCAGCGACAGCTCTAGGGTTAACTACGGTGTCATCATTAATCCGTAGGCCAGGCACCAGAACACGAGAAACTTTGCCGGCCACGCGTCGCAGCTTGATTCAAACCACAGAGGATGGTGTGAAGCGCTTAAAGGTCCCCACAAAGCGCTTCCAGGATGTCTTCTTGCTGGCCTGTATCACGCGTTGGGCATTTGCGCGTAAGCACTTGAACCTGATCAAATTATCCAGGGTAGGATGGCGCTTAAATGTCTGCAGTGCAGCCGGCACGCACGCACCACCGCGCGGCATTCGTCGGTCCACCAGGGAACGGGTAAACGCCGAGGTTGGGTTGAAGAGCGAGGTATAGCACGTTCGACGGCAGATGTAATCACAGATGTGACGTGCTCTACCATATCGTCAACGTTTTCGGATACATGGTCGTCAAAGATAGCAAGGCTGCAAAAAAGGGACCAGTTAGCTTTGTGTAGCTGCCAAGTGGGTACACGGGACGATGGTGTGTAGTTGGAAAGCAAGCTAATCAGGCAGGGAAGGTGGTCGCTGGAAAAGGTGTCAGAGACGACGTTCCACTCAAAGAGATGAGCAAGTTGTGCCGAGCAAACGGATAAGTCCAGGTGAGAGAGAGTCCTGGTTGAATCAGAAATAAATGCAGGTTCGCCAGTGTTGAGAATTGAGAAGTGATTCTGAACAAGGAATTCAGCAAGGTGCTTCCCCCTTACGCAAGCCCTAGGTGATCCCCAAAGAGGGTGATGGGCGTTGAAGTCTCCCAACAGCAAGAAGGGTGTTGGGAAATGGGACACCAGATCGGAGAAGTCCGCAATGGCGAAGGGAGAAGAGGGCGGTAGATAAACACAACACAAGGTAAAAGAGAGACCTGGGAGTCTAAGAGTAACGGCTACGGCTTGCAAAGTACTAGTGAGCGGAAGAGGTTGGTAAAAAACGTCGTCCCGGATTAAAAGCATAACACCCCCATGTGCAGGAGAACCGGGCTCCGGTGGTAAATCAAAGCGCACCGGAGTAAAACCAGGAAAGGTGAACGTATCCTGCTGGTGAAGTTTCGTCTCCTGCAGGCAGAAAATACTGGGGGACAGCAAATTACCCAACAGTTGTCGGTCTGGTTTATGCATGCGCACGCCACGTGTATTCCACTGTAGAATGGACATCCTGGGGTAAAAGGAAAAAGCTGGTCACTTAGTTCACTTTGCTGGTGGCTGTCGCTTTAATTTGCCCTTCTGGTTCTGTGTGGGACTCGGGCTTTTTGGAGCACTTGCTTCGTGCTCCATAGGCTCCTCGGGTGGGAGAGGGTCAGGGTCATTGGATAACGCGGTCAAGGGGAGTAAACTGTTGCCAATACTCAAGGTTGGAAGGGAAGGCCCCTTCACGCGACTGCGCCCCCTGGTGCCTTGGGAGCGAGAGCGACGAGGAGGTGAAGGGGAACTGGCCGGGTCGGGACACTTGCCACTAGCAGATGCCGGAGAGTCTTTAAGGAAGTCGGATCGCTTTGGCGTGACTTTAAATTTCCGGGTGTCCGTACTCACTGAAATGGTTTTGGAGCTAGCGGTATTAGAAGTTGGCAATGCGACGCGAGGAGTAGCCACGGTTGAAGGCACAGGGCAAGTTTGAGTGCCCATGTCACGCTTTGGTACTGGTTTTGAAACAATGGAACTAGAAGCACCAAACTTCAGGAGAGAAGGTTGTCCAGCTTGATGGCGTTTGCGGGCTTCAGAGAAGGATAGACGCTCTTTCACCCGCAGCTCCTGGATGGCCTTCTCATCCTGGTATCGCGGACAATCACGGGAGGTCGCCGGATGTTGACCTTGGCAGTTCTCGCAAATTGGGGCAGAGGGACAAGCTCCGTCATGACTGCTCTTACCGCAGTTGGCACACACCGCGACAGTAGCCTTACAAGAGGTCTTCGTATGGACATAGCGCTGACACTGGAAGCAGCGCATAGGCCGCGGAATGTACGGGCGCACAGGGATAACTTCATATCCTGCCTTGATCTTCTGAGGCAGTTCGAGCTGATCGAAAGTAACGAAAATCGTGCGGCTAGGAACCTGCACACCGTCACGCTTGACTCGCACACGGTACACTTCCGTGACACCCTGGTCCGCCAGATAACCCTGGATCTCCTCCTCCGGCATACCATCCAACAGAGGGCTGGTGATGACGCCCTTGGAAGAGTTGAGGCTCCTGTGTTTCTCTACACGGATAGGATATCCGTGTAGCAGTTTCGCTTTCATTAACTTTTCAAACTGGGAGGTAGAGTAGCTCTCAACCAACAATGAACAAGACCGTAAACGTGTACACGACTTCGGGGGCCCAGCGATTTTATCCAGACCTGATTGAATTACGAATGGGTTGACCTTTAAAAATGACTGACCCTCTTCTGTCCGATGGATAGGTAGGTAACGCGCTGATAGACACGTGTACCTCTTTCTTCCGAAACCTGTTTTCTGCGTTTAGGTGTAGTTGTGGCCATAAAACGTAGGAATAAATTTCATCCCACAATGCTCCCCACCCACCACGGAGCCCAACAAGGGGTCATCCCACTGGGATGACAGGGCTACATAGGGGATATAGCGGGCTAGTCGTCCCACTCACCCTGGAGTTCAGTGTAACACCTTGTCCTGGCCGATTGATTAGGGGTGGGTTAGTCCCTAACCTCCCGTTTAGGCAAAGCAGTGGCCAAAGTGGTATATTGGTAATGCGCACCCTTCCTGAATTCAGAAAAACACTGTTACGAGCTCAGATACGCATCCCTCAACCACCAGGACAAACATTTCCACTGACACGGGTCTCCACACACGGCCTACACGTGGGTGGGCCTGTTGACCATCTCCCTCAACCACGAAGAGGAGCCCACACGAGGGAGACTGTTGGCTCGGGACCCCGGGTGCACCAAACCCGTACCTACCAAAGTAGGCCCCTGGGGGGGTTTAAGAGAGGAAAGAGAAGAAAAGAAAGAAGGCAGGCAGTAAAAGAGAAGAATGAAGAAAGAAGAAAAGAAGCAAATATTTACAAGTAAGAAATTCCATACATAGTTTAAAAAAGAATTGTGTAAATATATTATTGAGATGCTAAAGATAGATGATGATGATGTATATAAGGGCGCTCAACTACGGCAATCATCAGCGCCCTTTAAAAAACTCATCATGGCAAAGCCAGATATAAAAATTTCTAAAAACTGTACAAGTGTAAATAAACCTATTAAAATTACACGTACATAAAAAATCAATCAAAACCTACTAAAAATTTCGTTCACTAAATCCTAAAGTCTAAACTAGAAAAGAATCTAAACACCTTCTCTACTACTGTGTTATTGTCCGCTAGCATTTCTGCAAAGCTGTCCGGCAGCTGCAGAGACGTCCTAAAGTGTGCTAGGGAAAAACACTCTAGCAGTACGTGTCGTACAGATAACGCTTCATTGCAAAACGGACAGAGTGGAGCAGGCTCCTTTTTAAAAAGAAAACTATGAGCAAAAAAGCAGTGCCCAATATGCAACCGAGCCAAACTCACCTCCTCGCAACGAGATGACCGAAAGGTGGTAACCCAGGGAATTGGAAGTTCTTTCACAGATCTAAGTTTATTGTTGCGGAGAGCGGACCACTCTTCCTGCCAGCAGGTTTGCACAGCTCTCCGCAATACAGTCCTAAAATCTTCTGATGTCACAGATGGTACTCGAACCCTGGGCTTTATGGTAGCCGTCTTGGCTGCCAAATCCGCCATTTCATTGCCCCGCAAGCCTACGTGACCAGGGATCCATGCACACACCACGCTAATGCCAGAAGCGTGTAAAACGTGGAGGGCAACCTGGATAAGCTGTACAATAGGGTGGTAGTTGTACAGCTGCCGTAGGCTTTGAAGTGCACTGAGGGAATCACTCAGGAGTAAGCAGTTCCCCAACTTTCGTCGACGTATATGTAAAATGGCCCAGTATATTGCATAAAGCTCTGCAGTAAAAATGGAAGTGCTAGTGTAGAATCCGAACGTATACGGTTCGGTTCCACACACGTAAGCACAACCAACACCACTTGAGTTCTTGCAGCCATCAGTATAAATTATAAAATGGTCCTCATATCGCAATAAAAATTCTAAAAGACATGTGCAGATACTAGACATAGACATGGTAGATTTATCATATTTAGTGATGCCCAGATCAACGTGGGACGCTCTGCACAACAAAGGAGGGTATGTCCTCTCTCCCCTAGGATACATCTTGGGCATTTCAGTATCAAGATGTCTAAGGAGCTCCCGGAAACGAAAACCAGGTGGCTTTGGTTTAATAGAAGTGTTCCCATAACGCACATCCATTAAGGTGTTAAAGAACGGTGTAAACGATGGATTTTTGGGCATGCAATTAAGTCCACAGCCATAATTTGCTAATAACATGTTGCGCCTGTACTGCAGAGCTGGTACTGCAGACTCAGCATACAGGCTTATAACTCGGCTCGTTGGAAATGCCCCAACTGCTATACGTATGCCACAATTATGGACTGTGTCTAATCTCTTCAGCACAGATGGTCGTGCTGAGCCATAAACGATACTACCATAATCTAATTTGCAACGGATGAGTGCGCGATATAGTCGCAATAACACTGTACGATCCGCACCCCACGATTTTCCACTTAGTACCCGCAAGATATTTAAAGATCAGTCACATCGTGCTTTCAGTTGTGCTATATGCGACGACTAACTAAGTTTTCTATCAAACATCAATCCAAGGAACCTCGTCTCATCTGCAAAAGGTAGTAGATCAGCGCCTAGCCGGAGCCTTGGAGGTAGTCGACTCTGCTGACGCCAGAAGTTAACACAGATGGTTTTCTCAGCAGAGAACCGGAAGCCGTTCTTTAAACTCCAACTCTTAAGGTTGTCCAAGGTGGTCTGTAGATGGCGCTCTAAAAACGGTGTGCGCTGAGATGTACAGTAGACGGCAAAGTCGTCTACAAATAGGCATGACGAGACCCCTGGAGGTACACATTTCGAGATAGAATTAATCGCAATAGCAAACAACGTAACACTTAGTACCGATCAGTGGTACACCGTTCTGTTGCACAAAAAATTCGAAAAAACCGAGCCAACCCTTACTCGGAATATGCTGTCTTTTAAGAATCCCTGAAGGAACAGTGGTAGGCATCCACGTATATCCAGACGTGCAGAATACGTAGCAATCCTGCCCGCCAACACGTATCATAAGCCTTTTCGAGGTCAAAAATATTCCGACTGTTTGACAGTTTTTAAGAAAACCGTTCATAATCTGTGTCGACATGGACACAAGGTGATCCACTGTTGAACGGCGTCGTCGAAAACCGCACTGGATGTTATTCAGTAGGTTGTGCGTTTCCAGCCACCATACCAACACAACCGCCCATTTATCATGCGTTCCATCACCTTGCATACGCAACTGGTGAGGGAAATAGGACGGTAGCTAGAAGGGAGGTGACGGTCCTTGCCAGCTTTCAAGATAGGTATAATGGTGGCTTCTCGCCACTTGTCAAGAAACGTGGCATCAACCCAAACACGGTTATAGACCTCGAGCAGGAATGCCTTACCTTCAGGTGAGAGATGTAACATTTGAATGTGGATTCCGTCTGGTTCTGGTGCTGTCAGTTGCGATGAAACAGCGAGTTCTAACTCTGCCAAAGTGAAGAGGCGGTTATAATCTTCAAGGTTTCTGGAACTAAACACAAAACCTTGAGATTCTACCTGAGTCTTAATTGAGATAAACTCAGGAGCATAGTTACTTGAGCTAGACACCTGAGCGAAAGCACAGCCGAAGATGTTAGCCACGACAAATGGATCAACAACAAATCCTGCAGTTGTTTTCAGATCAGCGATTGGCAAGAGGGTTGATTTTCCGGCCACGCACCTTAACCTATCCCATACAACAGATGAAGGTGTACATCTGTTAAAAGATGATACAAAGTTGTTCCATGAGGTCTTTTTGCTATCCTTAATTATTTGCCTAGACTTTGCACGCGCTTTCTTGTACTCAATTAGATTACTTAGGGTAGAGTGTCGTTGGAATACCCTTAGAGCACGTCTACGAGCACGAATAGCATTCCGGCAGTCGTTGATCCACCATGGGACAGGAAATCGACCGGGTTGGGTAGCCGAACATGGAATAGACTGTTCTGCAGCAGAAAGAATTTTCTCTGTGAGATAATCAACTAAATCATTCACAGAACCGTGCTCGTAATCAAAGACAGCCAACTGGGTGTAAATGTTCCAGTTGGCACGATCAAAGCGCCATCTAGGGATACGCGAGGGGGACTCATCTTGTGCTAAGAGACTAAGAAGACTTGGGAAATGGTGGCTGGAATGTAAATCAGAGATGACACTACACTGCAATGAAACTGCTAACTGGGATGAACACACTGTCAAATCGATGTGCGAATAGGTGTTAAAGGCGTCTGAAAGGAACGTTGGCTTTCCGGTGTTCAGCAAAACCAAGTTGCCTCTCCAAGAATTTTGCAATGAGGTTGCCTCTCGAACATGCCCAATTTGAGCCCCAAAGTGGGTGATGGGCATTAAAGTCTCCCACTATTAGAAATGGTGTTGAAAGTTGGGAAACAAGATCTTCAAGGTCAGTTAACGAGAGGTCATCTTATGGCGGTACATATACATTGCAAATGCAAAATTCGATTGATGGCAGCTTAATCCTTACAGCTATAGATTGTTTGTCAGATTGTAACTGTAACGTATCTACAAATATGTCATCCCTGAGGAGCATCATAGTGCCCCCGTGAGCAGGAATGCCCTCTTCTGTTTCAATATCACACCTCAGTAGTGTGTAGCGTCTGATTTTAAACTTGTCTTGTGGTCGTAGCTTAGTCTCTTGTAAGCATACCAACAAGGGGTTACGCTTACTGAGCAAAAGTTCTAGTTCTGGTCGATATGCTCTTAAACCTCGTATGTTCCATTTAAGGATAGCCATGGCGATATTAATGGGATAAGTTAAATAAATACGTCCATTACGTAGGTTTTAGTGGTAGTCGGATGAATTTGCCCTTTTTCTTAGGTGTAGGGCTAGTTTCTGCAGGTTTATCCGGCCTCTTCTTTGTTGCAAATGCAGCAGCATGGTCAGACATTTCCTGCTCCATATCTTCTATGGAAGAGGGCCGTTTTCCTTCTACAACTTTCGGTTCAAGAGGCTCGAAGCGATTGGAAATTCCGTCCGATGTGGATGACTGTCGCCGGTCGGAGTCCTCCCCAGATGATGACTCCAACGATGATCTCGGAGATTCTCTTGGACTTCTCTTCTTGGACTTTTCTGGAGCAGGTTTTGCATTTTCCTTCAGGAAGGCAGTTCTATCACACTGAGTCTTGAATTTTATCTCTGGTGCTTGGTACACAATGGGCAATTTGGTCCTGTTGCTAGACATCGATGCTTTGTCAGGCGACTTCACAGACTTGTTCTTATTTTCAGTAGGGGTGGTGTTCTCGGAGCTTTACATGGTGTTACTGATGCTCTTGATTGCGATCTAGGCACTAGAACTTTCTCTGATATAGTCCCCCGTTCATATCGGATGTTTGGGTACCAGCCTCCCGTTTTGGTGATGGAGTAGCCACCACAGAGCTGTAGGTACGGGAAATAGTTGAAGAGGGCTTGTGGATACAAAGAAGTTTCCGGGCTTCCAAAAAGGATACATTTTCTTTAACCCGGATCTCCTGAATAGCTCGCTCTTCAATATAACGGAGGCATTCTCGTGAACTTGATGGATATTCACTGCTACAGTTAACGCATGCTGGAGGTGATGTACATGCATTTTCATGCATGCCGTCTCCACAGCTGACACATGTAGGTACGCCTTTACAGAATGCACTAGTGTGACCATACCGCTGACATTGGTAGCATCTCAGAGGGTTAGGTATATATGGTCTGACCACTATCACTTCATATCCTGCCCTGATCCTTTGAGGGAGATCTACCCGATCAAAGGTCAAGAACAGGGTATGAGTAGGAACCATTTCCACTCGCTCTCTCCGTTGGACACGATAGACTGCTGTTACGCCTTGTTCCTGAAGGTTCTCCTGAATATCCTCATTGGACATTCCATCCAACGCGCTAGTGTTTACGACATCGCGCGAGGAATTCAGGGTCCTATGCATTTCCACTTTGACTGGGTAACTGCCCAGCGTGTTGGCTTTCAGTACCTTAGCTGCCTGGGATGCTGATTAACCGTTGAAAAAGTTCTACCTTCCTCTGTCATTTTGATAACTAAGTAGCGAGGACCACACTCAACTACTTGTTTAACAGTGTTCTCAAACATGTCCTTTCCACATTTCATATTTTTTTGGGGGTGTAGGTTTACCATAATAGTTGGTCTAAGTTTCATCCCCCAGTGCTCGCCACCCACCACGGAGCCCAACAAGGGGTCATCCCACTGGGATGACAGGGCTACACAGGGGATATAGCGAGCTCGACGTCCCACTCACCCTGGAGTTCGGTACAATAACTAGTCCTGGCCAATTGATTAGGGGTGGGTTAGTCCCTAACCTCCCGTTTAAGCGAAGCAGAAGCTAAAGTAGTGTATTAGAAATCCGCACCCTCCCCGAATTCAGAAGAACACTGGTACGAGCTCAAATATGCATCCCTCAACCACCAGGACAAACATTTCCACAGACACGGGTCTCCACGCACGGCCTACACGTGGGTGGGCCTGTTGATTGTCTCCCACACGAGGGAGACTATTGGCTCGGGACCCCGGGTGCACCAAACCCTGCCTACCGAAGTAGGAACCTGGGGAGTGCTAAAGATAGTTCATGATATTGTGGTGTATGGACACACACAAACAACGGGACATTGAAGATCTGAATGTCAGACCTTCGGTCTCAAGCCAGATCAGGGCTAGGCCCTCTACTGGCAGTGGAGTGTTTTGTAAGGATGGATAATATGCGACAGGAGATGAGGTTGGAGTTTTATATAAGCCATCTGATGTGTTATTTTATGTGCCTAGAAGCACATATGTATGGAAGGTTCAGACAAGCAGGTAGTTTGTTGTGTGTTCATGAAAGGGCAGTAGCTATCGGATCCAGTAGCTAGGGAATTGGGGGTATTGGTTTTTCATGGTAGATGACGCGAGTTGTTTCCATACTTGGCTGGTTAGAAAGATCTTGTTCTTTCCAGAGATTTCTCAAGGTTTACAGACCGACATGGAACTAGTGACGCTGATGTCACTTCCGCTTTGTTAGTGTGGGGTTTACGAGAAGCCAGTAGCTAATCAGTTGAGAGTAGCCGTGTATGTTAGACGTATGTGTGTGTTTGGCTACAGTAATGTGAGCTCCCCATTCATTATGTAAAGGTAATGTAGAATGCATTTGGAATAATAAGTAAATTCAGTTAACTACAGCTTTCTTGTATTATTTACTAAAAATGTTTCTTGAAAATGTCCAGATCCTCAAGTGAATGCATGCAAAGTTAGTGCAAAATTAATATGTGGTACGGATGACACATGCATTACATGCTCCTGCTTTGGAGCATAATTTGCAGCGTATTGTCACCGATCACATCGTTTCGTTGCTGCCGCAAGCCGCAGTCGGCGTGTAGGCGAGCGCGGAACACTTGCCGAGAGACAGAAAGAAACAAAGAGAGTAAGACAG
The DNA here is from genome assembly GCA_030765055.1 of Mantis religiosa. Lineage (NCBI taxonomy): Eukaryota > Metazoa > Arthropoda > Insecta > Mantodea > Mantidae > Mantis > Mantis religiosa. The sequence goes on from CM060951.1 coordinate 134,503,045, forward strand.
AGAGATGCCTGGATAGTTCCGTCTTTCTCTTACCACTGCAAAAGGCCTTGAAACGTCGGCAGCTTTCTAGAACAATGGCTGGAGGTATAAAAACCCGCACAGTGTTAACTGAGTTGCTACTGAGTTGTTAGTTGTGTGTGCAGCTGTGCATAATTCTGAATGTGTGGACATCTGAAGAGTACCGCAGTGAATTCTTTTGTTCGTTTACGTGTGACAGTGAAACAACACGACCTTGAAGACTTGTAAATGTCACGTCATTTTTACTGCAGCAAGGGATGTACAAAGTTATTGTTTACTGCAATAAAGAGAATTTCAAATTTCTGCAAACAAGACTTTTAATTCTACGACCCCACGAAGACACAATTGGTGTCAGGAGTGGAATACGACGATGGAAGCTTCATTGGCCAAGATCTCAGAAAAGATGGAAGAAATGAAGACAGCGAATGACACCCTAGCTGCGAAGAAGGAAGCAGCAAATAACAACCTGGCCGCTGAGCTAAAAGAAATGAAGACAGTGAACGACAGCCTGGCCACGAAAATGAAAGCGGCGAAAGACAACCTGGCCGCAAAGATGGAAACTGCAAATAACAACCTTGCCGCAAAGATGGAAACGGCAAATAACCTGGCCGCGAAGAAAATGAAGGCTGCGAACGAGGCCCTAGCTGCCAAATTTGAGGAGCAGTTGGCCGGTGTGGAAGAGGACGTCACTGAAACCTGGCGAACCGCGTTACCAACCTAGAGGGAAAGGCCAACAGCAACACTAAGTCCCTGAACACCATGGTGGAGGACATCGTCGGCAGAAGGTTGAAGGATTCGAAGGCCGAAGCGCTGGGGCGTGACACATCTGCGCGCGTCAAGCCACCTAAGTACAACGGAACGTCAACATTCCAAATCTTCCGCCGCCAATTCGACACAGTGGCCAAGCACAAGTGGTCGCCAGAAGAAGAGGTCGCACAGCTAAAAGCCAGCTTCCAGGTTCGGTCCGCAGAGGTGCTGAAGACCGTCCAGACAGCGGCGCAACCAAAGGATATCTGGCAGGCCCTGGAGAACCGATTCGGCATACACCGTTTGGCAGCAGCCTAACGCAGCCAGCTGAAATCTAGAACGCAGCAGCCAGGGGAGACGCTTGCAACAGTAAAATTGTGCAAAAGGCGCATGGGATGGATAACTAATTACTCTCACCTTTGGTAAAGATTTGGTAGAATTCTTGTAGATGCCTCGGCGCTCTGGAGCAATGAGTCCTATCTCTGTCCGTAGTATCGGAGTGAGAATTATTTTATGCCGTTATGGTTGAAAATAACAACTTTTCTCTCCTTTAAAAATCTTGGAATTTATTCCGCAAAATCATTAATATATTCTATTACAATTTAAAATTTCGTAGATTCTGTCCTTTCATACGCTGATTATTGTTGCATCATTGAGCTATGAGTTTCTGCAGACTTGCAGAACGACACCAAAGAAAACACGTCTTACCAAGCCGGTGACTTTGTGCAGAATGACGCCAAACTGACGGTGATTTTGTGCAGAATGACGCCTAACTAAATGAATATTCTGGATTCTCTGCGCACGATGTTTCCAGAACATCTAAATTACTTCTATCCTATTGGTCCACGTCCCAACATTACGTAATTACATTATTGTAATAACCAATAGGAACACTACCACGGAAGTTGTATCAATCTGCGGTCTACCCAGTTTCTCATCCTACTAAATACAAATCACTTTTCCAGAAAAATCCAGAATAAATTCCCAAATATTTGAAAAATATGAAACCCTCGCACGCTGCCGGAGTTTGACCTGGCAATCGAACAGCTGGCCAGCAAAGCCTTGGTCGTCCTCCCACCCGGATTTTTATCCTGAGAAACCATCTACTCTTATGTCGACGGGGTACGAGACGCCAAGATACATCAGCGCCCAACACTCTGCGACAAAAAGATTATCCACGAGGTGCTAACGGCCGCATTAAGGATGGACGGCTATCCCGACCTAGAGAACAAGGAGTATTCGCTACAGTGGTGACCGAAGACCAGCCAAGGGGCGGCAGCGAAGTCCAAGTGGCGTGTGTTGGGAGTGTGGACACCCGGGACACCTGGAGAGAGATTGCCCACACCAGAAAGAGCAACTGGAAAACGAGTAAGGGTCGGCGTGGCGATTGGCACGTCGGCATCGTCACCACCATCCCCGCAAGTGAAACTGCGTGCAGTCAAGCGACGTATGGGTGAGAGCCTCATCGTGGAAGTTTGGGTGAAAGGGAGGTCATCCTGCGTGCTTTTGGACACCGGTGCAGCGGTGATAATCATCAGACCTGACGTAGCCATGGGTTTGCTGTCGAGAAAATCGAGCCGACAATACCAGCTAGTTACGGCATCGGGCGACACCATGCCTGTGGAGAGAAGGTCCTGCTGCAGTTGACCTAGGGGCAGAGCCCCGCGCGTCTATGGGTGTTCGTCGCGGAGGTGGCTGAGGAGGTGATACTGGGATTGGATGCCCTCAGGTGCCACGAGGCAACAGTCGACGTCGGCAAGAGGGTCCTACGACTCATTAGAGTAGAGGTGATACTCCGGCACACCGAATAAAGCCTTGGAATCTGCAGGGTCATCCTGAGAGAAGATATGGTACCCGCAAGAAGCGATGTGGTGGTGACGGCGCGACTGCAAGGCCAGCGGACGAAGAACATGATGCGGATCGGAAGATGCCTGCGCACGGACTCTGTGTAGACAGGACATTGTTGCCGTGCTGAGAGGTGCCGGTGAGGTTGCTTAATCCAACAGACACCGATCACAACATCCAGGCCGGGAAGAAGTTGGGGACGTGTTACCTCGTGGTCAGCGCAACGCCAATAAACACACATGAGCCGTTGCCGACGCAATACCTGAGGCCCTGGCGGACAGGTCGGCCTATAAACTGCCCGAAAAACAGCTAGAGAAGGTACGACAACTGTTGAGACGATGCCTGCACGTTTTCAGCCAAGGTAACTGCAACTACGGCCGCACGGACCGAGTGCTTCACCACAACGACACCGGAAACGCCCAGCATAATCGTCAACCACCCAGACACGTTCCACTACCAAAATAAGCGACGGTACGGGACATGCTGGAGGACATGAGATACAGGGGAGTGATTTAAGTGTCTGACTGCCCTTGGTGTTCCCCTGTAGTTCTGGTGACGAAGAAGAACGGCGAGCTACGCTTCTGCGTGGACTACAGAAAGCTGAAGCCTCTCACCAGGAAGGACTGCTTCCCCTCTACCCCGGATTGACGACAACCTGGACACGCTTGCTGGTGCGCAGTGGTTCTCGGCCCTGGTCCTGAAGTCAGGTTACTGACAGATAGCTCTAGACCCGAGAGACAAAGAAAAGACTGCATTCTCAACAGGCCAAGGGCTTTGGCAGTTTACAGTTATGCCCTTTGGTTTCTACAACCCACCAACTACCTTCCAACGCCTCATGGAGTCAGTAATCAGAGGATTGACTTATGACGCCTGCCTACTATACCTGGGCATCATCATCGTCGGTAGGAACTTCGAAGACCATCTCGACAACCTCAGCAAGGTGCTACAGAGGCTGCAGGCGACCAACCTGAAGCTGAACGCGAAAAAGTGCCAGTTCTTCAGTAAGAAAGTTAACTACTTGGGCTACACAGTCTCACCAACCGGAGTGGCTACAGACCTGGAGAAGACACAGGCCATGAGAGATTGGCCTCACCCAAAGGATAAGCGAGAATTGCGCAGATTCCTGCAGCTGTGCAGTTATTATCACCGCTTTATGAAGGGCTTCTCCAACATTGCCAAGCCCCTCACTTACCTGAGAGAAGAACATCGGTCTTATTTGTGGACGAAGGACGCCAAGGGCGTTTTCCAGCAGCTGAAGAAGACACTTTGCAGTGCTCCTATTTTGGGATTCCCACAACCAGGTGGCGCCTTCATTGTGGACACCGACGCCAGCTACCACTGCATTGGAGGCGTCCTATCCCAAGTCCAGGACGACCACGACCGGATGGTAGCCTACAACAAGACGATGTCCAAGGCAGAGAACTACTGCGTCACCCAGCGAGAGCTACTGGCGATAGTGAAGACCTTGGAGCATTTCCACCTGTACGGTCAGCCATTTCACCTGAGGACTGACCACTACGTCCTAACTTGGCTACTCAGCTTTAGGAACCTGGAAGGCCAGACAGCCCGCTGGGTCCAAAGGCTGCAGGAGTACGACTTTACCTCCGAACATCGTAGAGGGAAGAGCCACGCCAAAGCACACGCCATGTCCCGAAGACCCTGCCCAGCAGAGTGCGGCTAATGCACAACAAGGAAATGAAGATGATGATTTATATTTAAGGGCGCTCAACTCCATGGTCGGCAGTGCCCTTTCAAAAACTGTATTTTACTTCACCATAACTTTCCTTTGAGTTTTCTTTAACTTTAATTTTAATTTGTCTTTGCTCTGGCTCCGCTTCACTTTGCTTTGCTGTGCCTCTGCTCTAGCGCCGCTTTGGCTTTGTTTTGGCTCTGCTTTGGCTTTGATCTTGCTTTGCTCTGGCTCCGCTTTGGCATTGCTTTGGGTTTGCTTTGGCTTTGCTCTGGCTCCGCTCTGGCTTCTGCCCGGCTTCACTCTAACCTCACTTTAACTTCACTCTAACTTGGATTTGGCTAGGCCCCGGCCCCGGCCCCGGCCCCCCTTCCGGCTCTGGCTTCACTCTGGCCTCACTCTAACTTCAATAAACCAACCACAAATAATTTTTATATTCATTCTTTAACTTTACTCTGGATTGGCTTTGGCTAGGTTTCGGTCCCGCTCTGGCCTCACACTAACTTTCATCTATAACTTAGTTCTGGCTTGGCTCCGGCCAACAACCCTGTCTCGCTCTGGCTTCACTTCGTCTTCACTCTCACTTCACTCTGAATTCACTCTAACCTGACTCTGGCTTGGCTCTGGCTAAGCTCCGGCACCGCTCTGCTCCGCTTTGGCTTTGCTCTCGTTTTGCTCTCGCTTTGCTCCGGTTTTGCTCTGGCTTTGCTCTGGCTTTGCTTTGGCTCCGCTCTGGCCTTGCTCTACCTTTGCTTTGACTTTAATATGACTTCATTTTAATTTAATTTATTTTACTTTATTTAGATAAGGATCAAACACGGATGTGGACCTTGTTTGATCGTATGGCATTAGCTCTCTCACCACTCAGAGGCACCCAATCGAGAGATTTCGCTTGAGACTCCGGGATCGCCAATCCCGTATCTAACGAAGTAGGCCCTGGGGGTACTAGAGTGGAAGAGAAGGCACTGTCAGAGTGATCACGGCAGTGCCTGAGGACGGTTGGGATATCGCAGGTCTGAGGAGGGATCAGCTGGCAGATGCCGACTTGGGCCACTCTTAGAAGTGGAGGCAGGGACATGACCACGCTGGGAGGACATAGCACCCAGATGCACTGCGTATAAGTTGTATTGGACCCAATGAGACTCGCTGAAGACGAAAGAGGTCGTGCTGTTCCGGATATGGGAATCACCCAATGGGAAACGCAGAGAGATCAGTTGATACTTCCAAGGAGTAAGGTACTGGAAGTCTTGGAGGAAGTGCACACCAGTACTTCAGGAGGACATCTGGGAGCAAACCAAATGATCGAAAAACTCTGACAGCGTTACTACTGGCTGAGGATGCGAGCAGACGCTGAGATGGTGCCGTCAATGACAAGTGTGCGCTGCGAGTCGCGCCCCCAAACTAGGACTGAGTGAGTGAGTGTGTGGTGTTTAAGGGCCCGTTGACAACAAGGTCATTAGGGCCCCAAGTCAACACTAAAAACCTAAAAACTATAAAAATTCAGTTAAAAAAGTAAAATACAATAAAAACACTCAAATGTTAAAAGGACATTAAAAACGATCTAAAGACTAATAATTTAAAATCTCTAAAAGCAATAAATATAAAACACAAGTCAGACTTGTTTATTAAAACCCATTTCAGAAACAAACCGCAGTGCCTTGTCCACAGCCACTGGGTCGTTACCTAAAACACCGTGCAAGTTAGTCCCCAAGCCCAAAGACTGGCGAACGCGGGTGTACTGCGGGCAGTCAAGCAATACGTGCCACACCGTGAGGCGTACTGCACACGGAGCACACACAGGGGCCGGTTCCCCTCTTAACAGGTGGCCATGAGTCACTCGTGTGTGCCCAATTCTCAGCCGGGTGAGTATCACCTCGGCCCGCCGGTTATCCCTGCAGGAAGTTGGCCAGCGTTGTACGCTCTCCTTTATAGCCCGGAGTTGTGTGCCTTGTAAAGCAGTCCAGGATTGCTGCCAAGCAGATAGGAGCTGGCGACGGAAAAAACGTTGCACATCCTGGAATGGCACCGTAGTTGTTAAACTCCGGGGCAAACGGCAAGCGGACTTAGCAGCCGCGTCCGCCTCCTCGTTCCCGGAAATGCCCACATGGCCTGGGGTCCAAGTAAAAACAAAATGGTATCCTCGACCGAGCATTTGCGAGATCTGGGCCTGTATTTTTAAAACAAGGGAGTGGGCGGCAGTATGCTGTAGCCAGGCCTGAAGAGCACTTAGACAGTCAGTGCAAACAATAAAAGAGCCAGGGGCTAATTTGCAAATAAAAAGGAGCAAATAGTAGATGGCATAACGCTCTGCTGAGAAGACCGAAGTGGAGTCCAGAAGTCGAAATTTATGAGCCTCACCGTTAATGAAGAACATGCAACCCGTAGTGCTACCTAACTGAGAACCGTCTGTAAAGACCGGAACATAGTTAGGGTAACGGCCCAGTAGTTCGGCAAAAAGTTGTTGGAACAAGGAATGTGGGGTAGCGAGTCTAGAGTTGCTTGAAAGTGTTAGATCAAACCGCGCACGATTGAGCAGCCATGCGGGATAAGGGCAGATGGACGAACTCTCCACGCGAGGCATTCGGAGGCCATGCAAATGTAGGAGATCCCGAAAACTTATTCCCATGGGGCGTATCCGAGAACCAGGGCGCATATAACGGCGGACTAAATCTGGACAGAGAACTGGTTTAAAACAAGGATGATTGGGATAACTTGCCAACTTCGAGACGTACGAGCAGAGTAACAGCGAGCGACGAATATGGAGTGGAGGTTCGCCTGAGTCTGCATACAGGCAGTCGACTCGAGTGGTGCGGAAAGCTCCTGTGGCAAGGCGGATACCAGTATGATGCACGGTGTCTAAAAGGCGAAGTTTAGAGGCGGTCGCTGCGCCATAAATAAAACTGCCATAGTCCAGCTTGGACCGAACCAGAGAGCGGTACAGCCTCAACATTACCGTGCGATCACCCGCCCAAGATGCTCCAGATAATACCTTCAGCACCCAAAGAGAACGATCGCAAGAGGCTCGAAGGTGACGAATGTGGTGCTCCCAGTTGAGCTGTCGGTCTAAGTAGAGACCCAAGAACTTCAGGTGTGAGACAAATGGCAGGGGTCTGCCGTTCATATGAAGATCAGGAGGCGGGTGAATACCTCGTAGGCGGTGAAAGTGGATACACTGTGACTTCGCAGCTGAAAATCGGAAGCCGGTTTGAAGTGCCCAAGCTGCTAGCTGGGTGATGGTCAGCTGCAGTTGGCGCTCAATGTGATTTATGTTGGCAGACCTATAATAAACTGCGAAATCGTCAACATAGAGGCATGATGGAATTCCACTTCGAACGGCACTAGTGATGCCGTTAATCGCTACGGCAAAAAGGGTGACGCTCAAAATTGACCCTTGAGGTACGCCGTTCTCCTGTATCCGCTCCCGTGATATCGTGTCTCCTATGCGAACCCGAAAATGGCGAAGTTTTAAAAAGTTGCATAGGAATTCGGGTAGATGACCACGCATACCGTAACCATGTAGGTTACGGAGTATGCCGTACCGCCAGGTGGTGTCATAAGCCTTCTCCAGGTCGAGGAACACGCCCACGGCGTGCTGTTTCAGTAGAAACGCATCGGAAATATACCCCTCAAGGCGTGTTAGATTATCGACACTTGAGCGATGGCGACGAAAACCGCATTGCAAGTTGGACAGATGGTTATGTTTTTCTAGCCACCAATTTAACCGAGTGTCATCTTAGAGATGACACTCGTCAGGCAAATGGGGCGGTAGCTAGATGGTAGCGTGCGGTCCTTTCCAGGTCGAGGGATGGGGATGACAATATACTCTCGCCAGGAGGAAGGGAAAACCCGCTCATGCCAAATGCGGTTATAGATGTTTAAAAGGAAACATAGCGCCTCAGATGGAAGATGTAGCAGCATCTGTCGGTGTACGTCATCGGGACCTGGAGAAGAATCCTTTGCTAACGCCAGAGAATGGGCGAGCTCGGCTGCGGTAAAAGGTTGGTTGTACGGCTCGGTGCAGTCACTATTAAAATTAAGTGGTACCCGCTCCGCCTTTTCCTTAATAGGCAGGAAGAGAGCGTCATAGCAGGCAGTTTGGCTCGTGGCAGCAAATGTGGTAGGCTAGGGCTTCAGCTATGTCCTGCTCTGTGGTGCACATGGAATAACCGTTGATGGCAAGGCCGGGAATTACCGTCCGGCGATACTTGCCATACATCCGCTGAACAGCTGACCATACTTGTTGGGTAGAGCTGCGCCGGGAAAGCGAAGACACATAGGCTTCCCAAGATTTACGCTTTGCGTTGCGCAGTATAAAGCATGCCCTAGCGTGAGAACGTTTGAAGGCGACGAAGTTCCCTTCCGTCGGGTGCCGCTGAAAAATGCAGCCAAACTGCATTCCTCAGACCACCACGGTACAGGGATACGACGTGGTGTAGGTGAACCTCGAGGAATGCTGGATTCTGCTGCGAGCAGGATCGAGCAAGTAAAATATTCAACCATTTCATCGGTGGTGTCGAAACTATCGTCGATGAGGTGTATGAGGGATTGGAATTTTCCCCAGTTAGCTTTGGAAATAATCCAGCGAGGATGTCGAGAAGGTACACATTGGCGGCCAGAAAAATGAATGTTAATGGGGTAATGATCACTGCCAAAGAGGTCGGAAAGTACTGACCACTCAAGTAGTGGTACTAATGACGGACTGCAGAAAGAAAGGTCTAGTACGGAATGTGTACCATAAGCGGATGATAGGAATGTCGGGTCACCAGTATTTAGCAGAAGCAGGTCAGACTTAACGAAGACGTCTACGAGGAGGCATCCACGGGCGTCATCAGTGTCTGATCCCCAGAGCGTGTGCTTGGCATTCAAATCTCCCACAAGGAGTAGTGGTGAGCGGAGCTGAGCCAATAGAGCTAGGTCTCGCTCTGGAACGATACTGAGCAGCGGCAGGTACATGTTACAGATGGTAAAACTGATACCCTCCAGCTGTATCAGAACGGCCACAGCTTGCAATGGTGTGGTGAGAGGAACGTTGGCGGCTGAGATGTTAGACGCCACTAAGGTAGCAACGCCACCGCTTGCACGCATACCTGCAAGAGAGTCGCTTCTAAATGCAGAGAAAGAGTGAAGGTGTAACGAGTGATTGGGATGTAAGTGGGTTTCCTGGAGGCAAATAATTGACGGTGACCGTTGAGAAACTAAATGTTGTAGGTCTTGAGCACGAGCTCGAAAACCATTGACATTCCACTGGATTATTTCCATGAAGAGTTTTTAACGGGCCGTTTTAACTTTTTTCTTGACCTTGGCTGACTTGGGCCCTACGATTCGAAAATCGTTAGCGTCCTGTGACTCCGCTGATGTTCGGGAGTCAGAACTCCTACGGCTCGTTGAACGAGACCGGGATCTAATAGAGGGCGAGCGACTTCGCGATCTATGCTGTGGTCGGGATCGGTTTTTCACAGTTACTACGGGATGGTTGTTACTCGCTGATGGCTTGGTGTCTGGAGTCTGTACGGTTGAAACGGAAGTAGTGCTGGTGGATATACAAACAGTCTGAGACGTAGGTTTAACGGCTAGAAAGTCAGTCTGCGTAGATGCGTGGGCGACAGGGACGTGTTGAACAGCAACAGTGGTATTAGGAGTACGGCGAGCTGCTAGTGCATATCCAGTAGTAGTGGTAGCAGGCTTTAGTTGTTCGAAGCGCCGTCGTGCCTCTGGAAAAGTCAGGCGTTCCTTTACACGTAGCTCCTGAATACTTTTTTCGTCCATGAATCTAGGGCTCTGTCGCGAGCTGGAGGGGTGACTACCGCCACAGTTCACGCAACAAGGTGTTCGACTGCAGTTTGGGTCGTCGTGTGTCGGTAGGCCACATTTCTCACAAAGAGCAGGATTGGTACATGTGACCTTAGTATGTCAGAACCGCTAACATTGGAAACAACGCATGGGGTTCGGGACATACTGGCGGACGCTAGCACGTTCATAGCCGCAATATATGTATTCGGGTAACTTCGTCCCTGCAAAAGTTAGAAAAACCGTACGTAATGGGTACTCCTTGCCATCTTGTTTTCTTGTTAGCCGGTACGCCTGACAAACTAGTTGATCAGAGAGGCAACTTACTATTTCTTCATTTGCTAGACCATCTAAACTGGAGGTGGTGACTACTCCTCCACAGGTGTTCAGCGTTTTGTGTGGGGCTACCCGGATAGGGTAGGAGCCCAACAAAGACGCTTTTTGCAGTTTACTAGATTGGTCTGCACTTGTGGTCTCTAATAGTAAGCTACCGTCTCGGAGACGCGTAGCGTTTTTGACAGGGCCACTGATTTTATCGAGCTCACGCTTTATATAGAAGGGACTAACATCTTTAAACGTTTTGCCATTACATGCCAAGGTCATTACCAGAAAAGGGTCAGTGAAAGAGGTTTTGCGCGGAGACATATTGAAATGGACCCCCATCCGGAACCGTCGGCGTCAGCCTGCCATCCGGGGGTTAAAGAAAGAAAGACACCGAATCTTCACGGTCTGTGCCGTCATGGGGACCCCACCCATGACCGATCTCATTTGTACCTCAGAAAAGCTACCCTTCAATATCCACTGCTTGTCCATATTGGTAAACCGTTCACCACGCACACCCCGGCTTTATGCCCCTACCACAGGAATAACCGCCTGTGGCTCCCCACTTTAGGCCGCGCTGCGCATAAAGGGCACACGAGGATTCAGGGGACTTGTGGTTGATTACACCGGGGTTCCGTCAGCGGTAACACGTCCGGTCCGTGATACTAATCCAACGGCAACACAGCTGTCGGGAGATTAACACAGACCGGGCCCTTAAGGAGCTACGTGGGTATACTTGACGGTGTGGACGGGCTCCGCACCTAAGGCTACACATAGGGGCAGTGCGAAGGGTCCGCTCAACCTTCACTTTTGAGACCTCCGGAGAGCACACATGTCGGAAGCCGCGCTGAAAACCGTGGGACAGAACCACGGAGATAGGAGAGATCCCTGCTGGTGAGACAGGAGTTATAAACCTAAGACCTTAACTGCAAATAATTATAATAAAAAACTAGAAGGGGAAGAAGGTGATGCATACTGATCAGCAGTAGCAGAGCGTGGCACAGTTGATGGAGGTGAAGGGGATGAATTGAGGGTGAGTGGCTAGGGACCCCGGGATCGCCAATCCCGTACCTACCGTAGTAGGTCCCTGGGGAAAAATACCAGAGCCTCTTCTGCCAGTTTTCGGGGTTACTGATGGGCCTTCTCGGCAGCCGTAGCGGTCCTGAGGTACACCAAGTCCCCTCCGTACATCACCCCATCAGTCAGTCCCCTACTTCCTGTTGCCCACCCCTCGGGACGTGGACCGCAGAGGTTGGATTTTGAGGGGCCCCAAACTAGGAGCCCGGGTCGCATGCAGCAGTACAACATCGGAGCGCCTTTCGAACGCATCGCTGTCGACATAGCTGGACCATTTCCAGTGTCCGACCGAGGCAACAAGTACCTGATGGTGACCGTGGACTACTTCGCCAAGTGGCCGGAGGTATATGCCATCCCGAACAAGGGGGCTAAGAAGATTACAGGCTGCCTCGTGGAGCAACTGTTCTGCCGTTTTGGGATCAGTTTGAGCTCCACAGCGACCAGGGCACCAATTTTGAGTCCCATCTGATGGAGGCACTGGAAAGACTTGGGCTGAACGCAGTCGGATGGCATGGTCGAGAGATGCATCAAGACCCTAACATCAAGAACATCTGAGGAAGGTCGTGGTCGGCCATTAGGGAGACTTGGACGTCAAGGTGCCACAGTTCTTGCTGGCCCACCGCTTTTTAACACACGACACCATTGGGATGACGCCAACAAGCTTAAAGTTCGGCCGAGAGTTACGGCTCCCTTGTGACCTGGTATTTGAGAGGCCACCAAAAACGAAACAGCCGGCAACCGAGTATGCGGAGAACCTCGTGGACCATCTCCACGACATGCATGAGATGGCTCGTCAGAACATCCAGATGGCAAGCGACCGCACGAAGACCCGGTATGACAGGCAAGCCAACAGCCAAGGATTCCAGCAAGGTGACCTGGTCTGGTTGTACCGCCCTACCCGGACCTAGGGACACTGCCTAAAACTTCAACAACCGTGGCAAGGACCCTACCGGGTGGTAAAAATAATTAACTACGTGCTCTACCGCATCCAGAAGGTGTCCCGAGTAAAGGTGGTGTTACACTTGGATCGTCTGGCCCGTTATGATGGTGGTGTTCGGAACGAGCAGCCTTGAGGAAGGAGGAGTGTCACCGATGGCATTGTTTCGTTGCTGCCGTAAGCAGCAGCCAGCTGAAAGCTTGCCGAGACAAAGAAGCAAAGAGAGAAAGAGACAGAGAGATGTCTGGATAGTTTTTCTCTTCCCGCCGCGAAAAGCCTTGAAACGTTGGCGCTTTCTAGAACAATGACTGGAGGTAAAAAAAAAATGCAAAGTGTTAATTGAGTTGCCAGTGAGTGTCTTGTGTGCGCAGCTGTGCAGCAATTATGAGTGTGTGGCATTTGAAATGTACTGCAGTGAATTCTTTTGTTTGTTTTCATGTGGCAGTGGAACAAGACACCTTGAAGGCTTGTTGAGTATGTCACATCTTTTTTACTGCGGCAAGGGGTGTACAAAGTTATTGTTTACTGCAATAACGAACATTTTAAATTTCTGCAAACAAGACTTTTAATTCTACGAACCCACAAAGTCACAGTTTCCTGTTTCTTTAAAACACTTTCCAAACCTGAAGAGTGTGAGATCAACTTTACCAGCCTCAAGAGTTGACTGCAGAAGCTTGTGGCATTGGAAGTTTGCAACTATAGAACACATTTTTGCAGAAACAAGGTCTTTAAATGCTGCAGGACAAACTACCATCTTTTCATCACCAGGTAAAAGACATCACATGCAGAAATTTTCTGCCTGCCCTATACATATTTTTGTTACCATTTTAAGGTTTGATGTTCAGATTATTTGTTAAATTAGCATGCATGCCAAGTTTATGCTACAGTAATACCCTATAAAGGGTTTTCATTTCGTTTTGCAACTGTATATAGATTCTCCCCGCCCTTATACATATGGCAATGTTGTGCTTTACTGCTAGTACAACTTTCAGCTGCCAATAAATGTTGTATCTACCATACTTGTGATGTCTGTAATGAAGTGAAGAGCTAAGTACCTATCCTTACAAAGATAATGTAAGATCACCCAAGCAGTGCCTGACATTCCTATCTCCCATGATTAAGACAATTGCAGGAAGGACAACCTTATTTGGCTCTAACCTCCTTATCTATGAAGAAAAATATGGTTCATCAGTTTTCAATATAAACACTTTAAAAATTTTGAATGTGGTTTTTTATATTCTAACATACTAAAATGACATGTTAAATTATTGCAATTTAATAGTTATGTTCAAAACCTATTATAAACAAATGAAAATTACAAAATTGTGGTATATGTTAGGAATACCCTGACTTTGAATTTGATTTTAGCATGCTACAAATGCTCTAAAAACAATTAAACATCTAAGGCAGTAATTTCATATTGTAGTCTAGTGTGATCAAAGATAAGTGAAGTTTACTAGTTATTATAATATATGAAATAGGATGTTTATTTCATTTTTCCCAACTTTTCTGAACAATTCCAGATGCATTTTCTAGTAATGAATATGTAAGAGAAGAAAACAGAAATGAGCATTCAGTTTCATTCTCTTACAGCAACTGTCTTTTTCTTTCAATAAAATGTTATTGAGGCATTTAACAATTGGAGAAACTGTTCAACGAGGTTTGATCATGTTTTATTATATCAAAAATAATTACATAAATGCTGATGTGATAAGCTTGCAGAATGTTGATTTCTTAACAACACTTAAGGTTTTCAGTTGAACCCCCACATATATAGACTGTGAAGTCTTCTCATTCATTGAGCTTCAGTGTTCAGGGAGAAAAGAGTATAGTACAGGGCCTGATAACTCAGATAGGAGACCAGGAGACACATTAAGGTTCGCGAAACACCCGGGGTCTAAAGATACAGTTTTGAGCGCTGCAGGCGCCGGATTCAATGCCGCCAATATAATTATTTTGGCTGCCGTGTTGCATACTAACTAATATATAAAATAACTTCTGCTTAGTTCAAAATTTAATAGTTATTGTATTATTTTACTACTTACAAAGTAATTTGCGTAATATTATTGGCCTATTATCGACCTTATTTAAGCTCAATGTACTATATGAATAAGACACTACATTGGCTAACCTGTAAATATTTGAATTAAAGCTTTAACGACAAGGAGGCCAAGCCAAATTAAGTTCTGAATACAATTTTCATCGATTTGTGAAATTGTAACAATTTGAAAGAACTACGAGGACGTATGGGCAGCAGGAAGAGCGAGAATAGATTTTCACAAAGACCTATTGGTAGGTAAGATTTAGCATGTAGCTAAATACCGACAATTAATATGACATAACCTGAAATGTGCCTTAATACATATTCATTCACAGTTAAATTCTCTAGATTAATGTAGCACCTTATAATGGAAAAAGTGTGTTGTTTTACATACAAAAGCATTAGTTTCATTAACCTTGTTACTTTATTACTGCAATAATGGGATTTTCTGTTTTTTGTCTTTCAGGGGTTATCCATCATCTCAGGCTACCAGGAATACGATGGCAGAAATCAGAGTGCAGGATTACTGGATATTGTGTATGTTTCTTGTTTTGGTGATGTGCAGTGATCTTCAGGAGCTTTAGTAATGTAGCACAAAGCATTCTTTCCCGCGTATACAGCAATTTAATGTGGCATATCAAATATTTCTGAAAGTTTGAGTTTCATTTCATATCAGTGGAAAATTTAACAAAAACTTTGAGGATAACTGTGGCCAACAAGGAAAAGTGAAAAGTGAAGTTATTTTAGACAGTTGATTGGGTGTATTAGTTTTTGTGTTTGTACTTGTAGTTTTAAATTTAAAATATATGTAATATATAAGTCCATGTAAGGTAAGTAATATGCAGTTTAAATTACTGAAAAAATAGCTGTGAATTTTCAGATATACCAAAATTAGCATCTGTGTTTACGTATAATATGGGTGGCTTAAATTAAAATTTTTGGGCGAGATGCTTGATATGAATTTTATAAACTTTTTCTTTAAATTGCAATGATAAGTATTTTGAAGAACTAAGTTCTCTTAACCTTACTCATCAGTGTATATCTACATCATTGATCAAGAATGTCACAGCTTTTAACAGCAATTAAAAGTATGATCTAAGATTCCATAAACCTAATTTGTTCTATATTGTTTAATGCAGTAGTCACTATGCAATATTATTGTACACACTACAGTAAATTATTTACCTGAATAACCATCTTTGAAGAGATCTGATGGGATTAGAATTTATTTGAAAAAGCTTTACAAGTTTTTAGGTGTAATTGTGCATTGCAAGAAATGATTAAAATGTCATTGTGTCATCATCATTATATGCCACTTTTAATTTTATTTCTAATATTCCAGTTATTCTTAAAACATGCACAATGTCAGCTAGCTAGGACATAAACACAGTGTGGCTTGATCTCAAATTAGTAAAGCTTCACAATAAATAATAGGTTATAAATCCTCTTCCTTGTTAACACACACACACACACACACAAATGGGTTCAGAAAAATAACAAGTTAAAGTGATATTTGCACAGCATTTATGTATTCTGTGGAATTTCTGTTCTCAGCATGTGCTTGCCACCATTTATGAGTAATATTGGTACACAATTTCTGTAATGCTAACCATTTTAAGGGTGATATAACGTTTCTAGCGTGACCCACAGAAATGTTACATGTCACATGAAACTACACTGTTAAACATCCTCTCATTGTTCTAAGTTGGAATGAAAATCTCAATCTTTGGCATGGGAAAAAGATGTTTAACCTAATATATGAGCCATTTGCTACATGCAGTGATGCGAAGCCACATAATAATTTTGAAAAGTAGATAAAACTGCACATTATTTTGCTATATAATGCACTTCTTGTTTCTTTGTAGTGAACACATAAGGGAATTATGGACTGTCAAAAGAAATAATGGTTAGATGTGTGAGCAAATAAATTACATTACTAAATTATTTTTTATTAACTACTGAAACACACAGTTCCATCACTTTCACTTCTTAACTAAAACTACAAACAGCATTAATAGTTCATAGTGTAATCTTTCATTGAGTTATTTATTTGACAAACATTCAGTTGTATGTCATGGACTGAGAGGTTTACACTATGCAGAAGGCTCCATTTGCCATCTTAGTCATAAAGTACATTGCTTAAAGTCCTATCAAGTTAAAGCAAGCCATTTATCCAAACAATTGCTCTGCACATTAAGC
>CM060951.1:134524706-134564706 GCA_030765055.1 Mantis religiosa
TGGTCGCTGCGGAGCTCTAACGGCACCCCAAATCGGCAGAACACTTGCTCCATGAGGCAGTCTGTGATTGTCTTTGCCTCTTGGTTCGGGATGGCATACACCTCCGGCCACTTAGTGAAGTAGTCCACGACCACCATAAGGTACCTGTTGCCTCGGTCGGAAACTGGGAACGGTCCAGCAATGTCAACGGCGATCCGTTCGAATGGCGATCCGACGTTGTACTGCTGCATGCGACACCGGCTCCTAGTCTGGAGGCCGCGACTCGCTGCGCAAACGTGACACTGACGGCACCCTCTCTCAACGTCTGCTCGGAGCCTCAGCCAGTAGTAGCGCTGCCGTAGTTTGTCAATCATTCGGTTTGCTCCCAGGTGTCCTCCTGAAGTACCAGCGTGCACTTCCTCCAAGACTTCCGGGACCTTACTTCGGGGAAGTACCAACTATTCTCTCCGCGTCTTCCCATCGGGCGATTCCCATACCCGGAACAGCACGCCCTCTCTGGTCCTCAACGAGTCCCATTGGGCCCAGTACGACGTGAGCGGCGCTCTCGGTGCGATGTCCTCCCAGGTTGGTCTCGTCCTTGCCTCCACTTCCCTCAAGAGTGGCCGCAAGTCTGCGTCCGCCAGCTGCTCCCTCCTCAGGCCTGCACTATCCCAGGCATCCGCAGGCACTACCGCGACTACTCGGACTGCTGCGGCACGCTCCTTCTCTTCCACTCTTGTGCACTGGCTCCACTCTTCTGGACAGGGTCTTCGGGACATGGTGTCAGCGTTACCGTGGCTCTTCCCTCTATGATGTTCCGATGTGAAGTCGTACTCCTGCAGTCTCTGGACCCAACTTGCTGTCTGGCCTTCCAGGTTCCTAAATCTCAATAGCCAGGTTAGGGCAGAATGGTCAGTCCTCAGGTGGAATGGCTGACCGCACAGGTGCTTGTGGAAGTGCTCCAAGGTCTTTACTACCGCCGGTAACTCTCGTCGGGTGACGTAGTAGTTCTTCTCTGCCTTGGATAGCGTCTTGCTGTAGTAGGCTATCAACCGCTCATGCCCGTCCTGGATCTGCGATAGGACACATCCAATGCAATGGTCGCTGGTGTCGGTGTCCAAAATGAAGGCGCCACCAGGTTGTGGAAATCCCAATATTGGAGCACTGCACAGGGTCTTCTTCAGGTGGTGGAAAGCGTCTTCGGCGTCCTCCGTCCACACATAAGGTTGGTGTTCCTCTGTCAGGCAGGCGAGGGGTTTGGCGATGTTAGAAAACCCTTTATGAAGCGTCGGTAGTAACTGTACAGTCCCAGGAAACTGCGCAACTCTCGCTTATCCTTTGGGCGAGGCCAATCTCTCACAGCCTGCGTCTTCCCCAGGTCTGTGGCCACTACGGTCGCTGAGACTATGTGGTCCAAGTAGTTCACTTCCTTGCGGAAGAGCTGGCACTTTTTCGCATTCAGGTTCAAGTTGGTCGTCTGCAATCTCTGTAGCACCTTACTCAGATTTTTGAGATGGTCTTCAAAAGTCTTACCGACAATGACGA
The DNA here is from genome assembly GCA_030765055.1 of Mantis religiosa. Taxonomy (NCBI): domain Eukaryota; kingdom Metazoa; phylum Arthropoda; class Insecta; order Mantodea; family Mantidae; genus Mantis; species Mantis religiosa. The sequence continues at coordinate 134,526,231 of CM060951.1, forward strand.
TGTCGTCTAGGTATAGCAGGCAGGCGTCTTAAGTCAGCCCTCTCATCCCTGACTCCATGAGGCGTTGGAAGGTAGCTGGTGCATTGCAGAGGCCAAAGGGCATAACTGTGAACTGCCAGAGCCCTTGGCCTGTCGAGAATGCGGTCTTCTCCTTGTCTCTCAGGTCTAGAGCTACCTGCCAGTAGACCGACTTCAGGTCCAGGGTCGAGAACCACTGTGCACCAGCTAGCGTGTGCAAGGTGTCGTCAATCCGGGGTAAGGGAAAACGGTCCTTCCGGGTGACGGTATTCAACTTTCTGTAGTCTATGCAGAAGCGCAGCTCGCCATTCTTCTTTGTCACCAAGACTACAGGGGAACACCAAGGGCTGTCAGACTCTTCAATCACTCCCCTGGATCTCATGTCCTCCAGCACGTCTCGTACCGCCCCTTGCTTCGCCAGCGGAACGCGTCTAGGTGGTTGCCGAATAGGCCGGGCACCCCCGGTGTCGACGCAGTTAAGCACTTTATTCGTGCGGCCGTAGTCACTGTCGCCTTGGCTTATATGCTTTTGGTTAAATTTAATAAAAACATTTTTTTTCTATTTATAGATTTGGAAGATGTTTTAATGTAATTATATTTAAATGTTATTTAGAATGTATTGGTTACCAATATATAATATACCGGATACCGGTATAAGTAGTTGTTTTTTAATTTAACTGGATACGAGTTAAATGAATGCTGGATCCCAGTATTATGCTTCATTTTGATAGTTGGTAGCATGTTTTGTATATTATTTATTTATTTTTTAAATTTATTTTATTTATTTTATTATCTGAGAAATTGTTATTGTAAATTATAGTTTTTGTAGATTTTTGAATTTTAATAAATAGGAATTTGGAAATCATGTCCCGGTATAAGAAATTAGGAACCGGGATAGGGTTTTCAGATTTATTTATTTATTTTTATTTATTTGTCGCCTTGGCTGAAGACGCATCGGTATCGCCTCAGCAGTTGTCAACTTTCTCCAGCTATTCTGCGGTCAGGTGGTCGGCCGCCGTCTCCAGTAGGCCTTCTAGCCGGGGCCCCAGGTGTTGCATCGGCACAGGCTCCTGTGTCTTGTCCATTGCTGTTACGCTCACCATGGGCTCGCACGTTCCCAACTCCATCCAGGCCTGGACGTCGTGATAGGTGCCCGTTGGATTTAGCAGTCTCACTGGCACCTCCTCTCGGCAGCAATGCCCTGGCTACACACAGTCCATGTACAGGCGTCTTCTGGTCCAGCATCATGTTCCTGGTTCTCTGGGCTTCCAGTCACGCCGTCACCACCACATGACCATGCAAGACCATGACCATGCAAGATGACCATGCAAATTCCAAGGCGCTCTTCTGGTTGACGGAGTATAACCTCTTCTCCGTTGAGCCGCAGGACCTTCTTGCCGACGTCGACCGTCGCCTCGTGGCTACGGAGGGCATCCAATCCCAGTATCACCTCCTCAGCCACTTTCACGACGACACCCACAGACGTACGGTACTCCTTCCCAAGGTCAACTTTAGCAGGGCCTCCTTCTCCACAGGCAAGGTGTCGCCCGATGCCGTCACAAGCTGGTATGGTCGGCTCGGCTTCCTCGTCGGCAAACCCATCGCCACGTCAGGTCTGATGATGGTCACGGCTGCCCCAGTGTCCACCAGCACGCGGCACGACTTCCCTCTCACCCAACCGTCCGCGATGAGGCTGTAATCCATACGCGGCTGACGGCGCGCAGTGTCACTCGAGGGGATGATAGTGATGGCGCCAACGTTCCCCTCTCCACGACGGCCCTTAATCGTTTTCCGGCTGCTCTTCCTGGTGTGGGCAGTCTCCCTGCAGGTGCCCGGGCTGTCTACACCCCCAACACAGGCCACTAGGTGTTCGCCGGCGTCCCTCGGCTGGTCTTCTGTCTCCGGTGTAGCAAACACTCCTCGCTCTCGACGTCGGTATAGCTGATACCTTGGCCGCCTCCATCCTTAATGCTGCCGTTAGCACCTCGTGCATTGTTTTATAATCGCCGAGCATTAGGCGCTGACGAATCTCCGAGTCCCATACCCCGTCAACGAAGGTGTAGGCAGCTTCCCGGGACACGAACTCTGGTGAGAGGTCGACTAGGGCCTTGCTTGCCAGTTGTTCAACTGCCAGGGCGAACTCCTGCAACGTCTCCCCCGGCTGCTGTGACCTTGCCTTTAGCTGGCTGCGGTACGCTGAGGCTAAGCGGTGGTTTCCGAAACGATTCTCCAGGGCCTCCCAGATGTCCTTGGGCGCCACCGTTGTCTGCACCGCGTTTAGGACTTCCGCGGCCCGTCCCTGGAGGCTGGCTATTAACTGTGTGGCCTCCTCCTCTGGCGACCATTTGTTGTGCTTGGCCACTGCGTCGAATTGGCGGCGGAAGACTTCAAACGTTGACGCGCCGTCATATTTCGGAGGTTTGACGCGCGCCGATGTTGTGTCACGTACCAGCACGTCGGCCTTCAAATCCTTCAACCTCCTGCCAACGACGTCGTCCACCATGGCATTCAGGGACCTGACGCTGCTGTCGGCCTTTCCTTCCAGGTTGTTAACGCGGTTAGCAAGGTCTTCGACGTCTTCCGCCATGGCGTTCAGGGACTTGGCGTTACTGTCGGCCTTTTCCTCTAGGTCATTGAAGCGGTTCGCCAAGTCCTCGACGCGCTCGTCCACTTGGCCCATCCGCTTGCCCAGCTCCGTCACGTCATCCCTCACGCCGGCCAACTGTTCTTCAAATTTGGCGGCGAGGGCCTCGTTCGCCACCTTCATTTCCGTGGTCAGTTCGGCCATTTTTACTGTCATTGTCGTGGCCAAGTTGTTTGTAGTCTCCAGCTTCGCGGCCAGGCTGTTATTTGCCGCTTCTGTTTTTGCAGTGAGGTTTTCATTTGCCGTCTTCATTTCCTTCAACTCGGCGGTAAGGTTGTCGTTGGCCATCTTCATTTGTTTCAACTCTGCGGCCAGGTTGTTTTTTGCCGCCTCCGACTTCGCTGTTAATTCATCTTCTCCAAAAGCTTTTCCAATGCCGATTCCATGGTCGTTATCCCACTTCCTGACGCCAGTTGTGACATTGTAGGTTCGTGAAATTAAAAGTCCAATTGCACAAACTCAAAATGTTCTTTATTTCCACCGACTTACAGTTGAACACTTGCCAATTACACAGAATTACGTAGTGCACACAATTACGATTCACCAGTTCGTCCGTTACAGTTCCACTGCACGTTCACAGTTACGTACACTCTTCCGATGCACGTACACAGTCTTCTCGTCCATACACTAGCACAGCGCTCCTACGCGGCTCGCCAAGAACTGACTCAACTGCACTCACTGCAGCCCTTTTTCTCGAAGTCTCTCGTTTCAGTGAATCACCGCGAAGGTTCCAGACGGCAGGGGAAGGGGGAAGAGGCGGCCAGCAACAAGTGACACTTCCCTAATCATCCCCTCAGTTAGTGACGGAGATAAATGGGTGGGTGTGGCCCGGAATACTTCATGTCTGACCCTCCTGCCGGCCAGTTCTATAGGGAGTTCCGACGTTTGGGTGACAGTATTATGGTTGTGCACTTACTGTTTCTTACACTCTGATTAACTTGAGGTGGCAGCTGAGTAAAGATGCACACTAAATGGAATTAGTCATTACCAATCCTGAAAGGAGACTGAGGATGATTTGTACATGTGGAGCCATTGATGGTGCATGCATCAACTACTGTACGTGTACAAATCATCATTGGTTTCCTTTTAGGATTGGTAGTGACTAATTCCATTTAGTGTGCATCTTTACTCAGCTGCCACCTCAAGTTAATTGAACTGTATTAATGGTTGCTTTCTTATATACAGTATGGTTCTATAAACATACAGAGAATAAATGGTTAAAAGCTTATTATTGATAAAAGCAGTTCTGTTTAACATTTAAGCACACATTCATTCCTGCTTGTTCAACAATAATTTTCAGTCCATCTTATTCTTTGCTGAAAATTATAAAGCAGCATGAAACCATATTAATAAGCATGCAAACATATTATATTTACAGTTATAAAAAATTAAGATTCTACTGCCATATAAGGGAATCAAACTAATGTGCGATAAATACTTATCAAAGCAACTGGATAGACCATAATACCAAGTAAATAAGGATATATACTTCTGCATTTCTGCTGTATTAATATGTAAATATGATTAGGTCTAGTTGATTTTCTAAGTTCTGGCACATAGACAATCAGAAAACAAATCACTGTAGCTAGGAGGACAGGGCGAGGAAATGTGTGTCTGTGTCACGTAGTGGCAGTTATCATGCTCTGAATGAAATTATGGATGCTATTACTGATAGCCTCATTCATATTCATAATTTACAATAATATTCTTGTATCCATATATTTAGTGCTTAATTCGATTACCCTAATTGGCTCTGAATTTATGTATTGTTTTTTATACATTTTTACAATCAGCTTCAATTATTATTCTTCCACTTCAATACCATCCCATTTTTTACTATCTTTACAAAACGTAATTAATCTATTTGCTATCCATTTTTATATCTAATCTATAACGATGTTTTCCATTACTTTACATATAAATATCAATTATTCTTCCTAATATTTTATTTAATTGATGGAAATTAATCATTTCTTCACGCTAGCCGTATATAGGCTAGGGGTTTTGATAGAGTCAACATGAAAAATTCAATGCCGGCCGTGGCACTGAATTTTTCATGTTTACTATCTATTCTTCCTAAATTTGCATTATTTTGATTTATAAAACAATTCTGACCTACACATTAACAACAAACACTCTGATACATATTACTTGAAAAAAAACGAATTGTGCCTTATGTCCTCTCAACAACCAATTAAAATAACTCACTCCACTAATCTAATACCTTCCTCATTTGCGACTTGATCGTTACCTTTTCTTGGCCACTCATGTGGAAATGAGTTCCTTCTGTGAAAATGGGTGAATTTGCCAAATGAAGTTAGAGGTATAAGAATTTTAACTTAAGATCAGAGGAAAATATATATATATATATATATATAAAACCTGGGAAAGTGTATAGTCAAAGTTAGACAAAAATGGCTATGGAAGGTAGATAATACTAAGGGGAAGAATAATGGAGATAATTTTGATTGACGTATAAAGGAAATTTAACTTTTTGGATGAAAGATGATTATCTATAGTCCCATTATATGGATAACCTGGTGTTTTATATTGTTGCAGTAACAGGCATAAACAGTTTCAACGCAAATAGATAATAGAGGCAGATAATGTATCACGGTAATAAAAAGCTTGCATAAGCAGTTAACAATAGCGCGGCTAGTGTACACAAAGGGCCGGCAAATGAAGATAGCTGTGATAAAGGATTTGCTGGCATAGATTAAGTTACGCTTGTGGAATGTGATAGAATACTCGGTTTCTTTATTCTTCTGGAAGAGTCTCGAATTTATCACTGAGGTCTTTAAGGCGATGACTCGTCAAGAATCAGTTGTAAAACAGTGAGGTAAGCAGACAACAACTGAGAATTGAAACAGTAGTAGTTGTGTAACAAGAGTGTTCAGAGCTGATCAGAACGTCGTTTGTCATCAACCTTGGCAGACTGTGTGAATGTGACGTAAAGTTGTTACGTGAGAATTGAACAGTGTATTCCTACGCTAATACAGAACGATTTTCCATTTCTGCAAATTGGACTTTTATTTCTACGAACCCACAAAGTCACAATTGGTGTCATGAGTGCGACGACATGGAGGCTGCATTGGAAAATATTCTGGAGAAGATGATGGAAATGAAAGCCGAAATCACCTCGAAAATGAAGACGGCGAATGACAACCTCGTTGCGAAAACAGAAGCGGCAAATAACAGCCTGGCCGCAAAGCTGCAGACCACAAATAACAATTTGGCAGTGGAACTGGAAGAAATGAAGGCCGAATTAACAGTGAAGACAGAGGCGGCAAATAGCGACCTTCTCGCGAAGTTGGAGAGAGACAGGAAGATACCAGGAAGAGCAGCCGGAAGAACGAGTAAGGCCCGGCGTGGTGAGGGGCACGTCGGCGACATCACCATCCCCTCGAGTGACACTGCGCACCGTCAGCCGGCGTATGGATGACAGAATCACCGCGGACGGCTGGGTGAGAGGAAGGCCGTAACGCGTACTCGTAGACATTGGGGCAGCCGTGACCGTCATCAGACCTGACGTGGCCAAGGGTTTGCCAACGAGGAAGCAGAGCCGACCATACCAGCTTGTGACGGTATCGGGCGACACCTTGCCTGTGGAGGAGGCCCTACTGAAGTTGACCTTGGGACGGATTGCCGTGTCTGTGGGTGTTCGTCGCGAAGGTGGCTGAGGTGATACTGGGATTGGATGCCCTCCGGAGCCACGAGGCGACGGTCGACGTCGGCAGGAAGGTCCTGCGATTCAATGGAGAAGAGGTCATACTCCAGCAGCCCGAAGAGCGCCAGTGAATTTGCAGGGTCGTCCTAAAGGAAGACGTGGTTATCCCTGCGAGAAGCGAGGTGGTGGTGACGGCGCGACTGGAAGACCAGCGGACGAAGAACATGATGATGGACCAGAAGACGCCTATGCACGGACTATGTGTAGCCAGGACATAATTGCCGTGCCGAGAGGTGCCAGTGAGGTTGCTCAACCTGGCAGACACCGATCACAACGTCCAGGCCGGAACGGAGCTGGACACGTGCGAGCCCGTGGTCAGCGTAACCGTAATCGAAGAGACAGAGGAGCCGGTGCCGACGCAATACCTGGGGCCCCGGCTGGAAGGCTTACTGGAGAGGGCGGCCGACCACCTGACCGCAGAACAGCTGGAGAAAATTCGACAACTGCTTAGGCGATACCAGCGTGTCTTCAGCCAAGGTGACAGTTAATGCCAAGTCAAAGTAACCTGAGCCGCCCGCCCACTAATGACCATCATAAATCTATCTCCACACTTCAGAAATGGAACACTGTCGTTGAGGACCAATAGCAACCCTGATTTTCTCGAAGTGACACGCATGTTTACTCCACGTGGAGTCTCAGTTGCAAAAGTTCCAACTTCTAGTTGATCTGTTTCATTACGTGCAGAAATTCGTTGTGTGTCACAATGTGGAGACCGTAGGAGGGAAATGCAGTGTAAATGCAAATGAAGTAGATATAACTTTCAGTCGCGTGAAAATAATCAAAGTGAAGACAGTGTGAATAACTGAGCCGAATTATATTACTGGAAAAGCCTAAAAAAATAAAAAATTATAACGGGAACTGTTTCTAAGCAAATTCAAGAGCTTGTTTTGAACACATATAAATATGTGCTGACAAATAATCTTGGTAAGGAGTCGTGCAATGAACCTGATGATAAATTCTGGGTATTCACAGAAATACAGTAAGAAATATTGTGACGAAAGGAATACCAAAGACGCCGATCAAGTGTGAAAACAAAAGGAAATGTTTCTCTAAAGTAGATAATTTCACGTGCAATTTAATTCGTCGAGAAATTTATAGATTCTATGCAAAAAGAAGAGTGCTCACCTTAGATGAATTGGTTGCACATTTGCAGGAAATTTGTGATTTTCCTTATGGGCGCTTCACTTTGCGCGGTCTCCTAAAGGAGCTGGGTTTCAAATACTGCACTTTGAAAGAGATAAGGGTTATTATGGAATCCCGTAGATTTGTAGCTTGGCGATATATATATTTGTTAAAAATAAGGAAGTTTTGCAGTAATGGACATAAGATAATTTATTTAGACGAAACCTCGTACGACACCCATGACGTATCGAGAAAGGTTGCAACCTTGCAGAACGGTCTGGGAGGAGGGTCGGGGGTTGTAAAACGATTATAAGGGTTCGTCAAAGGCAGAAGCCGACGTGCACACGCCTTAACTAAACAGACTTTACCTAGTTAAAGGACCTTTATAACAAAGAAGTGTGTGTGTGTAGCGAGAAAAAGAGAGAGAGTCAGAGAGCCAGAGAGAGAGAGAGAGAGAGAGAGAGAGAGAGAGAGAGAGAGAGAGAGAGAGAGAGAGAGAGAGAGAGAGAGAGAGAGAGAGAGAGAGAGAGAGAGAGAGAGAGAGAGAGAGAGAGAGAGAGAGCTCCTCCACTATATACAAATATAATAATTTGTACCTCAATACTTCACTTGTAAGATATGATGATAATTCTTATAAATTCTCCAGGATCGCGATATCATGTATATTCATACACATCTTCAACTGGAAAAACAAAGCTATTGCCATAGTTAGTAAACAACATTAGATGTTAATATGTTCCTGTTAGTACTATCAAAATCTGAAAATAAAACTGTTTTATCAGTTTGTTTATACTTAATGTTATGAAAATGTTCTTTCGTTCCAATTTCTAAATTACGTTTTATCTTTCCAATATATACTTTATCACAATTGAAACAATTAAGCTGATAAACACCAGATCTTTTATTATTGGGAATTTTATCATTTATAGAGAAATGCAATAAATTTTTAATACTATATTTATTTTGAGGAACTAAAGTTATACCAAACTCTAAAAAAATTTTGAAAATGTTTATTAATCCAAGGAAAACTCCACTATGTTTAATTTGTTCTTATTCCAGTTCCTGTTATTCTTTTGGAATGACTCAACAAATGCAACCACGCCCTTCCTGTCATTAATTTTTTAGCATTCCTCAACAAATTGAGCTACCCTTCTTTAGCCAACACCAATTTACTTAGTTATGTAAAAAACTGAAGCTGCTGACAGTGAAGTAAACTAGGTTATAAATAATAACTAAACACTAGTAACACAACTTCACTTATCTTAATTAACTCTTGGGACCGGTTTCAAAGCAGATAAAGCAGATGTTTGCTTTGAAACCGGTCCCAAGAGTTAAATAAGATAAGTGAAGTTGTGTTACTAGTGTTTAGTTATTATTTATAACCTAGTTTACTTCACTGTCAGCAGCTTCAGTTTTTTACATAACTATTGTGATTTGGTTGGAGCATTGTATTGGTCACTTTGTAGGGGTGAGTATGGATAGCTCAAAGAAGAGTATTCACTCGTTCAATTTAAATTTTAATAATGCTAAATATGAAGGAGGATAAAGCAGATGTTTGCTTTGCAACCGGTCCCAAGAGTTAAATAAGATAAGTGAAGTTGTGTTACTAGTGTTTAGTTATTATTTATAACCTAGTTTACTTCACTGTCAGCAGCTTCAGTTTTTTACATAACTATTGTGATTTGGTTGAAGCATTGTATTGGTCACTTTGTAGGGGTGAGTATGGATAGCTCAAAGAAGAGTATTCACTCGTTCAATTTAAATTTTAATAATGCTAAATATGAAATTAAACAGTTCTGTAAACTCCAAGTAAAGAAAAGGCACACTTTTGCGGATATTCGTTTTTTAAAAAAAAAAAAAAAAAAAAAAAAAAAGGGAGGATAAAGCAGATGTTTGCTTTGAAACCGGTCCCAAGAGTTAAATAAGATAAGTGAAGTTGTGTTACTAGTGTTTAGTTATTATTTATAACCAATTTACTTTTTGCTTATATAATTATAAACTTGTGTATATATAGTCACATGTGATTCATCACTTCAACACAATTACTTGCTTCTGGAAACTAGTGTTAAAGAGCACAATTCTCTTATCACTATCCTTCAGTACTACCTGAAACAGAGCTATTCAGACAAGAATTCTCTCTGTTGCATTGCACAGAATTAGAATAACATCCTCATGTGATATTTAGTGTGAAGTGTGATAACAGGCTTACATCATAAGAATACTATTTTATTTTGACCTGGAACTCACACATTTTTCATGCAACTGGGCTTTCAGTTCACTGAAGTGGAAATATTGTCACTTCTACTTCATCACTGCAAGTATTGCTTCAGTTATCCAAGCTGGTAGTTCAGAGGTTATCCAGAAATAAATCACCATAACCAGCTTAAATCACCAGTACTCACTAATGAATAGGGCCCGGAAGTTGTTGACCTAAAAATTCTCTAAAAATGAGCTATAAAAAAATTCACATAAAATGTAAAAAACTGACCTATAAAAATAAAAAAATTTCTTTCATAATAATAAATTGATGTCACAGACAAATAATGAATATATGATTCGAATAACCACATTTTAAAATTAACTTTCTTAGTAAATAATGCAATTATTGCTACAAAATAATAAATAAATTCAAAATTCATCAGGTCATTTTCAATTATATAAAATATGAAAAAATAAGTTACTGTGCCCATTAGCCAAAACATACCTTACTTAGCGTTGTAGTACACCACCATGGTCATCTTCAAGTTATCAAAAGTAAAGGAACGGCGGTTGTCAGCTAAAACTGCCTTATATTTTGAGAAACTTATCTCCACTTCCACAAACGTTACAGGTGCATATTTGAAAAACACTGTCACTGCCTGTTAAATCCTGTTCAAAAATATCAGTTTTGTAGTTTTCTCCTGACAGATATTGGCAATCTGACAAACTGTTTGGTATCCTTTATTTTTATCCAACACAAATTATAGTTTCTGTCTAATTTTGTCCCCAATCTCACCTTTTATATTTTGTATCCTCTCTTGTGCAATCCTTACTAATTCAATCGACTTATCCAATGCCATGCCACTTTCTTGAAGACAAGTTATGGTATCCATAAAAAATGCAGAATTTGATTTAATGAAAGCTAATTTACCATGGATTTGAGCATCAGAAAACAGATTGAATGTGCTCTCAATTGCCTTAGAATCTATCCTATCTAAGTTATTCATCCTTCTTTCACTATCTGAAATTTGTCACAGCGGTATATACATGCAGTTAGCCATGTGCACCAGCGTGCTAAAATTGGTGCCGGGGCAAAGCTATATTAGGGGCTTTATCTTTGAAATACATAGTTCGGGTTGGCACTTTCACAAATATTTTCTTTACTGTGGAAATTAGTGTATCTACTTCTGGAAATGTTAATCTAACCTGTTCTGTAATTTGATGAAAGCATGGGCCAAACATGTAACAGGCACCTTCTTACTGTAAAATGATTGGTTCGATGTTGCCGCCTTTACATGGTAAGGTGCCGCCTCTGTTAGGAAGAGGAGCACGTTGTCATGCTGTATTCCACTAGGCCACAATAAACACATGGATTTATCGAACAGTTTGCAGTGGTTAACAGCTTCCATATTCTCTGAGGTCAGAAGAAACATTTGTCTGGCAGTAGTAGCTTCTAGCATTCTATTGGCTACATAACGCCTCTCTGAATCAGTTGTCTCATCAATTGATACATAATTTTTTTTCTCATTCACACATTTACGTATTCAGTTTAATGTGTCTTCATAACATTTTTGTAGGTAACTTTTATGCAAAGTTGATTCATTTGGAATTGTATGACCAGTGTGACATTCAAGAAAATCTCGTAATTTGGAATTAATGTTCCTAGCGGAATATTTGCACTAACAAACACTTCACATAATTCTTTATAAAAGGAAGGTGACTTGTTACTTGACGTCGAAGTCATTTCTTTTAACAGTAACTGAGACGCTTGTCTTTTTTTCACATTTTGAAGAGCTTGCAAATGTTTTTCTGAGGATCAATCCACACGTATTGCAGGATGTAATCGGCAATTCCTCAAATTGAAGCATCATAAATTCACCAGCACTGTTAGGACAATGACCTGTGTTAATTAAATGTTTATCACACATTCACCAGCACTGTTAGGACGATGACCTGTGTTAATTACATGTTTACCACACTTACAAAGTTACTATTTCATAAAAAATATATAAATGAACTTTTAATTACAGATTATTTTAAAATTCTCCAAAAAGCCTATAGGTCAGGGTCAGATCCGCCACGGGAATCGAACCTGGGCCTCCCAAATGCAGGCTACAGATGAAAAATGCCCTATAAATTCATGAAAAAGAAAGAAAATGACCGGAAAATGCATTTAAATGTTAAAAAATTACTCTACTATAAAAATGTGGAAAAAAATGAATTTTGATGACCTATAAAAACCATATATATCTATCGTGTTTGTTCCAAAATGCACTTAATTTCCAATAAGCATCGTCTGTGACTACTCAGAAAAAAGATGACTTTTCATCAAAATCCGGGCCCTACTAATGAGCCTTCAATTGACAACTTTAAACTCTCACTTCTTACATTATGCACTAATTTTAACACATGGAAAATACTTATGTATTACCAATATTTATCTATTTATATAAAATTATTAGTATTACCCATCAATAATTCTGATATTAGGACTCAAACCAGTTCATATTGAAAGAGACAATAACAGCTTGCTTAGAAACTGTAGACTTCTACAATACATGGTTCCTGAAAATCACATGTACTAAATCATGAAAACATACTCTCTTGACTGATGTATAAAGAGTGGCAGTGGTGGTGACAGTGAAGGTATAGGTGATTGGTGAGAACTGGAGGAGACCAAATAACACCAGAGAGAAAGATATATTAATGATAAGAGTAGTAATGAGAGTGCATTGTCCACACAAATTAGCTCCATACCTTCAAAATTACACTTTTCTGCCCAACTTCAAGAGTGCCATCTCCTTCCCAAGTTTTGTTTTTCTTCTTTGACTGCTTACCCCAAACTACATTGAACACTCTGTAAAAGGCCAACACATTTCTAAAATTAGAAGAGTAGATTTAAAAAGAATAAAAGCCTATAGATTTCCTTCAAACCTGAGACAATCATGCTACTTTGATAATTACTTTTCTTTTAATTTCTTTTCCTTTTTAAGTACATAAACTCCTTAACTATTGTGGTTCCTGCATGATTCCCTATTGGGCATGAAAGACCACTCAAGTTTGTACATTTCGTCTTTCCAATATAAACCTGATCGCAATCTAAACAATTATGATAAATACCAAATTTTTTATTATTAGGAATTTTATATTTTTTAGAAAAATGTAGTAAATTTTTAATACTATATTTATTTTGAGGAACTAAAGTTATACCAACTTCTTCAAAAATTTTTTGAAAATGCTTATTAACCCAAGGAAATTTGGAAACTAGAACGAAAGAACATTTTCGTAACATTAAGTATAAACAAACAGATAAATCGGCCATAGCAGATCATTTTTGGTCACCTAACCATGAAATAAATCCTGAAGCGAAATTATTAAAACAATTAAATGGTCTGATAGATTTAATAGTGTGGGAAAAAATATTTATTTTAAAAAATAAACATCGCATAGTGAATTTTGAAATACCAACAGTTGAATCTATTAAATTAAATTTAAAGGGAGTTGATTAATGACACTAAATAACACTTGCTTTTAAATTTTTACGGAACATGTTTCAGAGACTTTGCCTCTATCCTCAGCCGGCCATCGACTGGTTCTCATTGGTGTAGTTGATGATATTTTGTCATAGGTCTCCTCTGGTGGCGGTTCAAGGAACTTGCTGAACAAATCTTTTTGGGGGATGTCAAAATTGAATACTTTGTTCCTATTTTTTGAGAAATTTTGTTCCTATTTCATTTCAAAAAATAGGAACAAAGTATTCAATTTCGACATCCCCAAGAAAGATTTGTTCAGCAAGTTCCATGAACCACCACCAGAGGAGTAAAGCAACATTCAGGTTTCGCAGTCTCCTCGGCGTTGTTATGACAATTTTCAAAAGCTTTGTGACTTCACTGAACACTGACGAAAGTTTATTTTCATAACGATATGAAAAAGTTTTGATGCTCCTTGAATGTTTAAGTCATTTCGCCTTTAAATTAGCTGCAACTCTGTGCACAGTTTTCCTTGCTGTAGAAAAGGATAGCATTGGATCACCCATGCGAAAACTTCTTCCGGGAAAAGTTCACAAAAATGCTGAAATAAATCATTGCATAGCAAAGATGTAGCTCCTAGATGTCCATTATTAGCAGATCTATCTGTGACAGTAGTTGTGATGACGTCACACACCTCCTTGGGCATCTCCAACCCTTGCACATTCCATATTTTTCGTTTCTTTGGTGGCTGTGGAAATTCTTTACTTAAGTTTTTGTGTACTTCATCAATATTCAATCTTTTCTTTTCCATTTGTTGTTTAAATATAAGGATGTCATTCTGTAATGTTACACTATCTTTGCTCTTCTTTTGAAGTTGCTGGTACAAAATGTCTACATGAAGTAGGATTATGTGGAAAACTCTTAACCAAAAAATAAAATTTGGATCTTCAAGAGCTCTTCTATAGCTACTGCCTTCATTTATAGTGGTTGTATTAGTGCAACTCTCTTCAACAATTTTGAAGCAATATTTCAGGTTTTCTATGTTTTCGTACATAACATTGACCGTATGAATGTGTAAGTCCGTCTTGTTAAAGAAACTCTGGGCAGTCTTGCTTGGACTACTTTTCCTAATATATCATATTGCAAAGAGGAATTGGAAACAAATGCTAGAGTATCCAACAGATCTAAAAAGAACAGGTGTATCTAGAAATTAGGGTTAGTTGCCTTTTGTATGATTAAATTCAACTGGTGTGCATATCAACGGACAAAGTACGCATGTGGATATGTTTCCCTTACTTTGGCCTGTACTCCAGCAGTCCTTCCACTCATAACATTGGCCCCATCAAAGGTTTGAGCAATGAGCTTTTCTCTGGTATTTCCAAGAGGTGGATGGATTTAATTCCCTATGCACTTTGTCAGAGATTTCGCGTTTCTTCCTTCATGGTTCACAAAAGCCCAAAGTCTCACATTTACGAATTCCTCACATACGTAACGGAATACCTAAACCCTCTGACAGTGATTTGAAACATCAGTTGTCTCATCACACTGAATGGGAACAAACTCAGAAGCTCGTATCTGTTACTCTATTTTCTTCCTACAGACTTTCAACATGCAGTCTAATAGAACATTCTGCACTGTTTTCAAAGTTCCTCTAAATACTGAGACTGTTTCTAAATGTTCCTTCATCACTGTATCCAGTTCAGCTGTATAGTCCATGAGGTTCCTGTACACCCCTGAATTGGAAGAAGAAACAGATTGGTCATGTGCTCGTAAAGCTAGTTCAAGCACAGCGCAAAACTTCACACATGGAATAAGCCTTTTCAAAATATGCCTATTTTAACTCACTTGAATGTTATATTTCTTAATATTTTCTTTATAACACGGAGTAAATACATGATGCAATGTTTTGTTTTCCAGGAGTGACATGTACCACACTAATCATATGGTGCACTGCATGTTCATGTTTGTTTATTTTTTCTGTTAAATGTTTTATATTACTCACTGTACTTTTTCTTAAAGAGTCAACCTTGAAAATTGCACTTCCATTAATGATTTTACAAAGCTATCCATTATTCTTTAGTCACTAGATTTTATAATGCCACCTGTAATAATACTCTGCTAATGTTCCTAACTCCACAAAGAACACTAAAATAAGAAACCTGTGCTGTTTAGCATTATAAAACTACTCTGCAGACTGCTCTAGGCGCAAACAGAGCCATGCCGGATGAGCACATGCAAAGTACTTCCCCAACTCCCTCACCACGTTCAGAGCTGCATGTCTTCTGTTACGTGGAAATGCAGCAAGCAGGCGCTAATCTTACAGTGCCGAGCCATATTCATATTCATATTTATTGCAACTTAATACAGGCACTGCCGTGACTACTCGGACTGCTGCGGCACGCTTCTTCTCTTCCACTCTTGTGCACTGGCCGCACTCTTCTGGACAGGGTCTTCGGGACATAACATCTGCGTTACCGTGGCTCTTCCCTCTGCGATGTTCAGAGGTGAATTCGTACTCCTGCAGCCTCTAGACCTAACGTGCTGTCTGCCCTTCCAGGTTCTTAAAGCTCAATAGCCAGGTTAGGGCGGAATGGTCAGTCCTCAGGTGGAATGGCTGACCGTACAGGCACTTATGGAAGTGCTCCAAGGTCTTTACTACCGCCAATAATTCTCGCCGGGTGACGCAGTAGTTCTTCTCTTACTTGGATAGCGTCTTGCTGTAGTAGGCTATCACCCGCTCATGGCCGTCCTGGATCTGCGATAGGACGCCTCCAATGCAACGGTCGCTGGCGTCGGTTTCCACAATGAAGGCGCCACCTGATTGTGGAAATCCCAAAATTGGAGCACTGCACAGGGTCTTGTTCAGGTGCTGGAAATCGTCTTCAGCGTCCTCCGTCCACGCATAAGGCCGGTGTTCCTCTGTCAGGCAGCTGAGGGGTTTGGCGATGTTGGACAACCCCTTTATGAAGCGTCGGTAATAACTGCACAGCCCCAGGAAACCGCGCAACTCTTCCTTATCCTTTGGGCGAGGCCAATCTCTCACAGCTGCCGTCTTCTCCGGGTCTGTGGCCACTCCGGTTGCTGAGACTATGTGGCCCAAGTAGTTGACTTCCTTGCGGAAGAGTTGGCACTTCTTCGCATTCAACTTCAAGTTGGTCGCCTGCAGTGTCTGTAGCACTTTACTCAGATTCTTTAGATGGTCTTCAAAAGTTTTACCGACGAAGATGATGTCGTCCAGGTATAGTAGGCAGGTGTCATAAGTCAGTCTTCTCATCACTGACTCCATGAGGTGTTGAAAGGTAGCTGGTGCATTGCAGAGGCCAAGGGGCATAACTGTGAACTGCTAAAGCCCTTGGCCTGTCGAGAATGCGGTCTTTTCCTTGTCTCTCGGATCTAGAGCTACCTGCCAGTAGCCCGACTTCAGGTCCAGGGTCGAGAACCACTGTGCACCAGCTAGCGAGTCCAGGGTGTCGTCAATCCGGGGTAAGGGGAAACAGTCCTGCCGGGTGACAGCGTTCAGCTTTCTGTAGTCTACGCAGAAGCGCAGCTCGCCGTTCTTCGTCACCAAGACTACAGGGGAACACCAAGGGCTGTCAGACTCTTCAATCACTCCCCTGGATCTCATATCCTCCAGCATGCTTGCTTCGCCAGCAGAACGCGTCTAGGTGGTTGCTGAATAGCCCGGGCGTTCCCGGTGTCGATGCGATGAAGCACTTTATCCGTGCGGCCGTAGTCACTATCATCTTGGCTGAAGACGCGCTGGTATCATCTCAGCAGTTGTCGAACTCTCTCCAGCTGCTCTGCGGTCAGGTGGTCGGCCGCCCACTCCAGTAAGCCTTCTAGCCGGGGCCCCAGGTGTTGCGTCGGCACCGGTTCCTGTGTCTTGTCGATTGCTGTTACGCTTACCACGGGCTCGCACGTTCCCAACTCTGTCCCGGCCTGGACGTCGTGATCGGTGTTCGTTGGATTTAGAAGTCTCACTGGCACCTCCTCTCGGCACGGCAACAATGCTCTGGCTACACATCAACAGCTGAGTTCATGCTCGCCAATATTGACTTTTTACAATTGTTAAGGACTTAACAACAGAAATTTGGCTTGTTAGTTTAACAAGAGATTTAACACGAGTGTTAGGCTAACACTTGTTGGTGAAATGCAATTTTCATTTTTACTATTGTTAAACTCGTGATAAGTCTTAACATCTGTTGGTGAAATCATCCATTATTGTTATTATTATTGTTATCATTATCATTGTTGTTTGTAAAGCTTCCCCATATCTCCTGCATTTTTGTGTTCTATTCTACTTCTTATGCACTTCAAAAAACCATTTACACAAGGTGTTTCAAAAAAGGGTTTCAAAGTCTTAGGTCGGTGTGTCTTTTCCTTTTCAGTTTAATTTCATTGAATTAGATGTTTCAGATGTTTGCTGAAGGTGCTTTGTAGTCTACTATAGCTCTTGCAGAGGACTTCACAAACCTCCGAAATTCATAAGTAGTTATGCAGCACGCTGTTTCACACATACCAAGGTACACAAGTCATCAGTCTGAGATATCTGTTTTGGATAACTTGAATTTTTCGTATTTGAGAATATGCAGAACCCCATGTAGAACACCCGTACTGCCATACAGGTCTAATCAATGACATATAGATCCTTCTCTTATATTGCATAGCTAATGGAGAATTTTGTGAAATAAGATATTTTAATTGTCTAATGTGATGTCTGCAGCTCTTGGTAATTTCAGATAGGTGTTGGTTCCACGTTAATTTCGAATCCAAAGCCAACGTATCTAACTGTCCACTCTACAGGAATTTATATCGGCTGAAAAAATTGTGTCTCTCTTGAGGATGTACACAAGCACCCTCAAGAAGGGTTCATCAGGACTTTCCACTTTCTGCACCAATTAGTATTGCATCACAGACGGCTAGTAGGTCAGCTGTTTCTTCATTGTTGCCTTTGCTGAGTGCTGCTATTTCATCGGCAAACTGCTGATGAGCTGAGCCAACCTGAAAAATTCAATGCCATAGCCGGGATTTGAACCACGGATCTCCATTCTCCATCCGGTTGCTCTCAACCATTGAGCTACTGTGTCAACATGAGATTATATTCTCCAATTGACTCGTATGTTTCCCGGTAAACACTAGAGGTGGTGGTGGTTTACAAGGGGTCTCATATACAATGAGATATGCACCTTTTTTTGTGGCGACTTACTATACTGTAAGTACTTAAGTCCCAGGCTTCACAGTTAAACCACTATTTTTTAGGTAAATTGATGGAAATTAATAATTGTTTCCACACTAGCCATGTGTAGGTTTGGTCATCCTAAGGTTTGGATGACTAGAGCCAGACTGAAAAATTCAATGCCATAGCCGGGATTTGAACCATGGATCTTCTGGTCTCAGTCTGGTTGCTCTTAGCCATTGAGCTACTATGGCCTACATGACATTAAGTCTGAACTATTGTTAGTTGTTCTTGCACAGGGAAGTCAGCGATATATGCTATATACAGAAATGGTCCTAATATACTCCACTGTAGTACTCCAGATGCTATACTGTAAGTTTTCAATACAGTTTCTTCATATTTTACAGAAGTCTGATGGCATAAGTATGACTGAATGGTTCTGAATATGTGTATGAAAGACGATCTTTAATTTTATACAGCAGACCATCGTACCACATTTTATCAAATGCTTTCTCTGTGTTGAGGAATAAACCGAGACAAGCTCTATTTTCTTCATAAGTGTCAAGTATTACATCCACTATGCAATGTAGCTGTTGAGCAGTTCAATGTAATGATCTAAAACCAAACTGTGAAAGGGGGAACATTTCTTCAAGTTGTTTTAATAGCTGAGGCAGCTATAAGCTTTCAAATATTTGGGAAAACAGAGACAACAGACTTATTGGCCTGTAGTTCTTTGGATCAATTTCCAATTTACCTGGTTTATGAATCATTATAATTATTGCATGCTTCTATTTTGTTGGAAAATAGGTGATTCAAATAATTGAATTATATATGAGGTATGTCCATAAAGTAAGTTCTGTTTGGTAATAAAATTAAATTGTGTACAGATACAGAAAAATTATTTATTGCACAAAATTCTAAAACTCTTAAACTACTTTTCCACATAACTGCCGAAATTTTGCAGGCATTTGTCATAGTGAGGCACCAGTTTTTGTATACCTTCTTCATAGAAGTTTGCCGCCTGTGTCTTCAACCAGTTGGAAACATTTTCTTTCAGCTCTTCGTCATTGTTTAAGTGTTGACCGCCAAGGAAAGATTTGAGATGGAAAACAAGATGAAAGTCACTAGGAGCGAGGTCAGGGCAGTATGGGGGGTGGTCAAACATGTACCAGCCAAATCCCTGTAGGATGTCTTTCGTCGCATTTGCAGTGTGTGGTCGTGCATTGTCGTGAAGAAACACAACACCTTTTAACATCGCAAATTTGCCGATAAATTTCAATTGGTTTCACTTTCCTAGCATTCAGAAAACGAATCACAGATCTGATTTCACAAGCAGCAGCATTTTCAATCAACACCGACATTGTAAACAAGCACAACAAAGCGTACGTTGCTGACAGCGATCTCACAAGGGTGCACGTTTCTTCACCTTGATACAGAGCATCTACCGCGCATGTGCGGAACTGCGATTGCAGCGCTGTAGCGGAGATAAATTGAAACAGAACTTACTTTCTGGATGCCCCTTGTATTTGTGTTAGCTTTGCAATGGCTTTTTTCTATCAATTCTGTAATAAAGGTTGCACTATTAGATCATACCTGGAGCTTTCTTCTTAATGAAATGAAATGTGTAGTGTTTAACGCCCGCTTTTACTACATAAGGCACCGCAGGTGATGACACTGATAATACATGAGATGAAGATGGAACACTGGTGGAATGAGATGGCGGGGGAAACCGGAGATCCCGGAGAAAACCAGCCGCAGCGCCGTGTTGTCCACCACAAATCTCACTTTGTGGTCACCTGGGATCGAACCCGGGACGCCTTGGTGAAAGCCAAGCAGTCTAACCACTGAGCCACAGCGCGGCCGTGCTTTCCTCTTAGGAGAACGTAATATGGCATTTCTAACTTGTGCAGCAGTGAAGTACTTACTGGAAGGTGATAACTGCTATGGTTTATTATTTTTTCTTCTACTTCTCTGATAAATTAGTTTAAAGTACTAGGATTGGGCTCAAATTGCTGGAAAAGCTGTTCAGAGAATAATGACCTTATCTTCAGGGGTTGAGTACCATTTGTTGTTTACCTTCAATGGATAGATTGGTTCTTTGTGTTTTAGAATACGTCTTGTCTTTTTCTATAGTGAACTTTTGTGCATTCAAAGATTTTAAATTGTTTTCAAGAGTAAATAAATGTTGAACTTTTAATGCTTCTTTCAGTTATCTGGTTGCTCTATTATAATTTCTCTTATGCAAAGGAAATTTTGTTAGTTCACATAATCTTCTGCACTGCCTCTTAATTTAAAGTAGCTTAATTATATGTACTGGCCAATAAGATTTAATGATATTTCCTGGAGGTGGATTTGGAGGTCCACTGCCTAGAGATGCAGCTGTCTGCATATTTCCTGTTATTATGGAAACTGCTTTATCTATACCTTATGTGTTTTGAGAGGAATCTGAGGGTCTGTTAGTAAGTTCAGAGTATTTGTATACGAATCCCGGTTAAAAGGATATTTTATTAGCATTGCATTGGTCCTATATGTAGTTTGCATTGAGACATTTAGTAATAATGAGTAATGATCTTAACTTAATTCATAAATTACTGCTGGTGTTGAACAGAAAGTAAAGATATTTCTACCAATAAAGAAGTCGAGGACATCAGGAGTACTGCCATCATCTGGATAATGGGTGTAGGTTCAACAGGGTTCATAATTTCTATTCGAAAATGATAAATAACAGTATGTAAAAGCTTTCCTCTAGGGTTACTTACATACATTTGAACCCCATCAGGTATGTTTACTATTGAAATCTCCTCCAAAAAGGTACATAGATTTCATTTCATATATTATACTCCAGAAGTCCGTAGCCACAAGCCTGTTACTTGGTGCAGGGTAAAAAGATCTAATAAAATGATTTGTACCATTCAAATTGATAGTGATATGAGATATCTGATATTCCTGTTTTATTATAGGAGGAAGCTCGCTATGAGCTAATGACTGGTGTATTAGTATTGCTGAACCTCCTTTTCGGTCATGGCTTGGGTGGTAAGCCCTGTATATGCAATATTCTGGTATCTGTAGACTATATGAGGTGCCAATTTGATTTCGGTAGCTAGCATATAGAACTGTTTTAACTCATATTTATTATTAACAACCTTGCAGTTCCACGTGCAAATATGTAGTTCCTTATTTGGTACTATTTTCTTAGTATTGCAGGTAGTATTTGAGTCAATGTTTGAATTAGCATTTGAAGAAAAGATAGACTGTGTGCAGTTTGTTCAACAGCATGTGAAATTATTAATTTTTAGATGTGTAATAAATACGACTCATCTAAAAATTAATAATTTTTCGCTTCACTGTGGTGTTCCAATACAGTTAAATCTCGAGCATGTGAAATGTTTCATTTTGTTCTGGCACAGCTATTGTGTGGAAATATAGTTTATCTGTATGATGAGATTTTGGTGATGGTAGTCATGGAAGTTGTTCCTGTCTAGTGTTTCTTGGTAATGGAAGTCTTGGAAATTGTTCCTGACTAGTGATGCTTAGGAGGGGATCTGGATTGTTAGAATTTGATACTTGCTGTTTATGAGAATTCGTAGCACTAGCTCATTGCAGTTTGCAACCCTTCTAATTTGCAGTATGCTGTACTTTGCAGTTGGGCAGATAGGAGATGTATTATTAGTTTTAGTGCACTGCATAGTAGAGTGCTTACCATCACATTTAACACAGCAAGCATACTTTTGGCAATAATTTCTTATATGCCCATATTCTTGATAATTAAGGCACTGAATTACAGTGCATCTGGGCTTTGGTGGTTCTACTTTAATTACAGCATGATACAATCTTATTAGCTGATATATTTCTTCATTGTTGGCATTGGGTTTTAGATCTGGAAAGAAAAGCCGCAGTGAAATTTTAGTAACAAGATGGAAAACTGGAATCATTTGTATGCGTTCATACCCCAGTGTCCTTATTTCAGCCATTACTTCGGTAACATCACAAGTAGGATGTAAACCTCTAATTACTACTCTGAAATTTCATGCAGATTTCATTTGATAAGTGTGGTATTCTGCTTTATATTGTTGAAGATACCGAACTGCTGTCCTGTAGCCACCGACAGTAAAAATTGAATTTAACTTTATTACTGTCCAGTGTTGCGTGTTTAAATGAGACACATTTTCCTTGAACACAACGTTTTCTTACAACACCATGTTGATATTAGTGATATTGCTCACATATATTGGGGAAGGTTTAAGTGTTTCGCTTTTATTATTAGGTGTACTCACATAGTCATCACTAGTATCTGGCAAGCTTGCTAGAGGCTGAAAGGGATTACTAGTAGCAAAAGGTTGGATATTCACTCCTTTCGTTTTTGATGTAACAATGTCTTTGTTCCCAACCATTTTACAGAAGTTCGAAGAGGTTAAGTAATTAATTATGACTGATACAGTGTAGCAACTTGGTCAAATGTTTTAACAACTCTTACAGATAAGCACAAACAAATAATAAACACATGTAACACAAAAAAGTGGTACACTTGCATCAGGACGGCACGTTGGCCATGGTAGCTCAATGGGTTACAGCAACTGGACGGAAACCAGGAGATCCATGGTTCAAATCCTGGCCATGACATTGAATTTTTCATGTTGACTCTATCCATCAAAAACCTTAGCCTATAAATGGCTAGTGTGGAGAAATGATTATTTCCATCAATTAACTAAAATAATAAGAGTTAAATGATGAAGCCTGGGACTCAAGTATTTATGATAGTAAGTCACCACAAATGGTGTATCTCGGATGCAAGAGCCCCTAGTGGTTTACCGGGGAAATATACGAGTCAAATGGAGCATTTAATGTCAGGACAGCACGTTGGCCATGGTAGCTCAATGGGTTAAAGCAACTGGATGGAAACCAGGAGATCCGTGGTTCAAATCCCAGCCATGGCATTGAATTTTTCATGGTGACTCTATCCATTGAAAACCTTAGCCTATAAACTGCTAGTGTGGAGAAATGATTAGTTTCCATTAATTAACTAAAATTAGAGGTTGTATTCACAGCATTTTTCAGTCTCACTCTATCTATTCAAATCTTAGCCTACATACAGCTAGTGTGGAAGAACTATTAAATTTCCAACAAATAACCTAATAGTGGGAACTATAAAGCCTTGGACTTACAGAGTTAGTAAGTTGCCAAAAAAGTTATATCTCATTGTATATGAGAGCCCTAGTGGCTTACCAGAAAACATACGAGTCAGTTGGAGAATTTAATGTCATGTCATGTTGGCCATGGTAGCTCAAAGTTTAAGAGCAAACGGACAGAAACAAGGAGAACCCATGGTTCAAATCCGGCCATGGCATTGAATTTTTCAGTCTGACTATCTATTCAAATCTTAGCCTACACATGGCTAGTGTGGAAGAACAATTAAATTTCCAACATTTTTCCCTACTAAGTACTCCAAAATGTCTGGTGTATATCTGTTACCTGCGCAGGGTGTTGGTTCTACTGGGATAACAGCTCTAAA
The DNA here is from genome assembly GCA_030765055.1 of Mantis religiosa. Classification (NCBI taxonomy): domain Eukaryota; kingdom Metazoa; phylum Arthropoda; class Insecta; order Mantodea; family Mantidae; genus Mantis; species Mantis religiosa. Next base: position 134,550,096 of record CM060951.1, read on the forward strand.
CTGAGTTAAAAGATAACACCATGTAATATTCTTACTCGAGTACATTTTAAAGTTTACACAGATTGAAGCTGCATCATTGGTTTTGAGCATTTGTCTTGATGCATGTTGCTCCCTGTATTTAACACAATGTGATAGCTTGTGATAGTAATTACATGAAAGAAAGTCGCATCCTCCAGACTAGGAGCTGGGTCGCATGCAGCATAACAATGACGGAGCGGCTTTCGAAGCATCGCTGTCGACATAGCTGGACCAATCCCAGTGTCCGATTGAGGCAACAAGTACCTGATGGTGGCCGTGTACTACTTCACCAAGTGGCCGGAGGTGTATGCCATCCCGACTAGGAGGTGAAGATGATAAGACTGCCTCGTGGAGCAACTGTTCTGCCGTTTTGGGGTGCCGTTAGAGCTCCACAGCAACTAGGGCACCAATTTTGAGTTCCACCTGATGAAGGAGGCACTGGAAAGGCTTAGGGTGAACAAGACCTGCACAACACCTCTGCATCCACAGTCGGAAGGCATGGTCGGGAGCTACATCAAGACCCAACATCTGAGGAAAGTTGTGGCCAGGCATCAGCGAGACTGGGATCTCAAGGTGCCATTGCTTTTGCTGGCTTACCGCTCAACACATTACACCACTAGTTGACGCCAGCAAGCTTAATGTTCGGCCGAGAGCTACGCCTCCCTTGTGACCTAGCCTTTAGGAGCCCCCCGGAAGCGAAGCAGCCAACAACCAAGTATGTGGCAAGCCTCATAGACCGTCTCCACGACATGCATGATATAGTTCGTCAGAACATCCAGATGGCAAGCGGCCACATGAAGACCCGGTACTACAGGCAAGCCAACAGCCAAGGATTCCAGCAAGGTGACGGTCTGGTGTCCGCCCTACTCAGTCCAAGGGACGCTACCTAAAACTTCAACAATCGTAGCAAGGACCATACCAGCTGGTAAAGAGAATTAACGATGTGGTCTACCACATCCAGAAGGTGCCCCGAGGAAAAATGTTGGTGGTACACCCGGATCATCTAGCCCATTATGATGGTGCTGTTTGGGACGATCAGCCTGGAAGAGGGGGCAGATCACCATGTGACACTGTTGTGCCGTTGCCACAGGCATATGCTTGACAGGAGAGAAAAAGACAGAGAGAGACTCCAAAACTTTCTGCCCATTGTTGCTGCTGCTAAAGTTCTCGAAAGATCTGCTGCTTTCTAGAAACAATGGCTGGGGAGTTATAAATACCCCCAAGGTGTTAGGAGTGGCAGTTGTTTGTTTGTTATTGCAACAATCGATGATTGAAGTTTACTGCAGTGATTTCTTTCATTTGTTTTCGTGCAGCAAAACACTGAGTCAGCCTAGAAGACAGTTAATTGTCAATTTCACATCTTTTTACCACAGCAAAAGTTGTTCTAAATTTCTGCAAGCCGATTCCCGAATGTACGTAACCCTCGCAGTCACAATAGGGACAAATAAGACAGTTGGCAGCAATGCATTAAGTGGAGAAATAAGGTTAATTTGGCTACACTGAATTCTTCAATATAGCTACAGATACAGTAAATAAATAATTACAGTAGCGATGATAGTTCTGTGCCGGTGACCTACTTTCTTCGCGCACTAGAGAAAGTCTATGACCAAGCGTTACTTGCATCTTCTGCTAGCACTAGCAGATGGAAGACAATGCAGCAAGGCCATATTTCACACACTCGTCTTTACTAAAATGCATACCCTAAGATATATGAGCACTTCCTCATTTTAGCCACTGAAAAACAACAGATCTTCTTTACTGTTTTACTTCTTTGCTTTCATAAATGTTTTAATTTACAGGAAAATAAAAATCTGGGGTCATGCCTTTGTGCCTTGTGGCGCATGGAAGTGAGTTAGTCGATTCTCGTATGAAGATGTTTCATCTTCATTGATAACAAACCTTCCTTCGTCTCTAAGCCTTTTTGTGGCACATAAATATGACACGTGCCAATTTCTCATATTCCTTTCCTATAACAAGACCCTGTTGATCCTTGTTTTCTTCCACTTGAAACCTATGCCACATAAGATAGTCTTTAAACTATTCTCTGTTTCATATAACCTTGCCCAGCTGAAATGTATCACTCCGCGTTCAACAACCCTCCCCCTCGCCCTAATTGGCTAATGCTTTCGCGCCATAGGCCATAGGCAGTGCCTTCCCATCACATTTAAAACTGCAGTAAACGTCAAATGCCAGGAGATAGCTAAAATCATGCAAATAAGTATATGAAGGCATGCAAAAATACAAGTTTATAATGAAACTGAACTCACGCGTTATGGAGAATCTGGTAATGGAGTAATCCCCTCCATCTCGGATTCGGATTCTGATTCTGCAGTAACAGTTTCGCTGTCGGAACTCTCCGTAGGGTTTATAATTATGCTCTCTATTACGTTGTCGATGATGCCATCCAGCTCCCACATTTTGTTTTCTTCTTTGAGCACATGATGAATAGCCTTTTTCCATGTTTCGTCGCTGATCTCCGAAAATGCTGTGGTAAGCAATGGCCTGATATCATTCAACTTAAATGTTCTATTGTTTCTCGCTACGAATCCTTTAATTTGGCTCCAAATAAGCTCAATTGGATTTAAAATCCAGTGATATGGTGGAAGCCTGAGTACCTCATGACCAGCTGACCTTGCCATTTCATCGATTACGTATTTATCACAATCGCTGGCATGCTTTACTACAAGTTCCAGTAGTTCTGCCTTAATAAGGGATTCATTTACAACTTCATTTTTTGCACGCAGCCACTCAATAATGTCTTGTTTCTTCCAGGATGTATTTGGTTTCTTTTCGACACGAACGCTGTGGTAAGGAGCATTGTCCATCACAATTATGCTGCTTGGTTCCAGTTTTGCTAACACACTCGCAAACCACTGCTGAAACACATGTCCATTCATATCTTCATGGTAATCACCGGTTTTCTTTGACTCAAACAGTAGTAGACCATCTTCCACAAAACCACTATCACTTCCTATATGAGTGACAATCAGTCTTCGGCCTTTTCCACTGGGATTTTTTAAACCAGAAGACATACCTTGCAAAAATGCTTGTCTTTCAGTCTTAATAGTCGAGTTACGCCGTAGTTTACTTGTCGTAAGTCCTTCATTCACCCAAGTCTCGTCTAGGTAGTATATTTTGCGATTTGTATCCCGGTATTGTCTGATTGTCCTTAAATAACGTCTTCGCCACACAGCAATATCGCCTCTGTCTCTCAGTACATTTTTCTTGCCCCTTTTTTCATTCACTAACCCCAGCTGTATAAGCAATCTATACAGACTAGATCTGCTGCAATTTGGTAAATCTGCATCCTCATTTACAGCAGACAAAATTTTATTTATGTTAGGGAGTTCGTTTCTAAAGAAAAAACTATGCACATGACGACGTACAGCAGTTTTAACGAACTCATCGCATTCTCCGAGCACGCCCTTTTCTTTATTCCTGCGTTTGCCTGGAGTGGTAAGTTTTCCTGTTTTCTCAACTTCATGTCGCGATGTTCCTATGGACCTAACACTCACACCTGTAAGTTCGGAGCACAACTGTTCGACTTCCCTCACTAACAAAGATGGATTCTTCTCTGTGAGTGCATTAAACACATGCAACACAATTCTTTTTTCACCGCTTTGTAATGGCTTACCCTTACGATGCTTCAGCGAAAAACTGGCGGTAGACTCTGCCATTATACATATAATAAGTACATGCGCAATAAAAGATGGATAAAATAACGTATCTCTCGAACGCGCACAGTACACCTTCTAATGACAATACATGACTAATCCAGTTCAGAACAAGGTCAGTGATAAAACTCATATAAACAAATATAAACAAATATAAACAAATATATGTAATTCACTACCGCTAAAGCACGTGCTCTTGTGTAATCAGAAAGGCAGGCCTAGATGTAAAGGAACCTCCTCTTTACTTTGTTTAAGAATTAACATGCATTTCAGATAAATTAACTCTGTTGCGTAATATATTTAATTGAAACAGTTATGAAAGTAAATATTTGACAATTCTCTTTCAACATATAAAGATATATCACCATGTTAAATAACGAACTAATTTTTACCGCAAAACAGTCTCTACCAAACAGCAGCCAATGAGAGGAGATGAGGTCACGTGACCGTTAAGAGATTACCGGGCAAGCTTACGTGAAACAAGGTATAGTGCTTCCCCCTTTAAAGTTAATGGAATCTTGATGTTTCAGGAGTCCCAAATTTTGACGGTGGGTACAGTTTTCTCCTGAATATACAAATTATAAATTGTTTGGTGAATTACACATCTATCAAAGTCATCAAAGACAGTGATTGTTTCTGGTACACGATGTACTTTCCAGATGTTTCAAAGGAGATCACTTGTTCCTCACATTTCTCCCCTTTAATTATTTTATGAAATTTTCTGCCAGATACTTTTGTTGCTGCACTCACCCTACCTTGTATTTTATTAGTATATAGCCAGTAACTGCTTCCCGTTTCAGAATAGAATGACATTATTAATAACTTCGCGGTTTGGCTGTGAAGTGTTTTTCCAACAAGTTTGCTTTGAATTGGAGGCATTTTAATCTAAATAAGAAAACATATAAAAGCACACATACATACATACACACAGGCAAAACGCTAATCACCAGTGTGATTTAGAATCACAATTTCTAAAACTTTAAAACCTTAACGTGACAGCACTGAAGCGTTAGAAGTTACCCGGTCAAACTTCTCCACGATACTGGCCATTTTAGTGTACTGCACATGACCAGGAGTGTAGGCTCAGCAACTGAATTCTAAACGACTGCGCACATGGCCTCCACCGGCCTCCACCATTGTCTGCATTGTAAGTTATGATTTCAGTAACATTAAAAGAATGCCCTCCAGCATAAAATTGCACTAAACAGTAAAGAAATCATATTAAACATCATAGTTGCATAAAAAGTGTGAAGGACTTAGAAAAAATTGCCACGTCATATATTAGAAAGAAGAGCCTTTCTTTCTCTTTTAATATTTTGCATGGCTGTATATTTAAAATGGGTTGAAATATTTTAATAAAACATTATACACATTAGATAAGATATATATTAGATTAAGATATTTAAATAAAAATAGTTAATTGAGAGTAACAATTTTACCTTATTCCACATGTCTGTGAAGGTAAGGTGTTTTCATCAAGAATTTTAACATGCTGAATTTCCGGTACTATGTTTTTGTTTTGCTCATATTTATTTGTCTTACACATAGATTCACCTGTGTCAGCTTCACTCAAAATATTTATTATACTTGCTGTACTACGAATCACACTTGTGTTGTTTAAAGTTCCTGGAAAATGGAAATACATATTAGTTAAATAACAATTTAATACTATATTACTATCAGTTGGTCTGTCAGTCCGGTCCGGTTTGGTCAGCTTGGTCAGTCGGTCGGTCCAACATTTGTAGTACAACATTTATCAGGAATTAAACACAAAGAAACTGCATCACGAGTTTCATTGAGGCATACCAAAACATTCAGAATTTCATTTAGATATTTACTAGAGCTAACATTCCACTTCTTAAGGTGAACAATCCCAAGCTCAAATTTTCTTACTAAATTACAAATTTAAATCCTCTTTATGATAGTTCCTGAAAAATCCTCCTCTAAATTGTTATGAGAAAACATTGACACAACAACTACTTGTGAAAATGAAAAATCTGGATCAACATTGATGAAAACTATTTATGCCTGTGATAGAAAAGTGGGAAATCTAATTGTAGATGTATTAAAAACGAGGAAAATATTTCTCAACAAAAATTCTGCTAGCCTGTAAAGAAATGTCAGTTGCAAATTATGTCATAATAATGTTCTTTGAGAACCTTGTGCAAACTGGTGTTAAATTTAAATGCATTTCTTCTGCTTCTGCTACTCACAGCATATATGAAGAAAGTGTCAAACATCTAAGTGTATGCATAAGTTAATGCACTGTTCACTCTCTGCATAGATTGGTAAAGCAATCAGAACCCTTTATCCTAGTGTGGACAAGCTAGTCTACAATGGGAAAACAGTGTTTGTAAAAGCTTCATCATGAATTGACCCTTTCAAAATATTATTTCCAATCTTTCATTACCTCCTTCATGGTATTCTCGCATCGGGGTCCTGGCTAAGTTCTGTGATATATTAGGCTGCCTATTTTGAAGCATTTGCATCAGTAGTAAATGAACTGGACAAAGAAGATGCTTCTACAATTGAAATTATCCAGAATTTAATATGTGATGCTAATTTAAAATATAACTTTGCCTACATATCTTTCAATTTTGATTTATTGATTCATTTCTTTTGACTTAGTAAGTAATTCAGTTAAATGCAGTATGTTGGAAAAAAAACTTTACACTATCTCAAAATGCAAACCAGGAGCTGTAACACAAAAAGTCGGGCTTTGTTTGAGAAAGATACTGGCTACCAAAGTCCCAGAAAAGTGGTTCAAATTTTTAACACTAAGTGAACTATAAAATGTATCTATTGGTGATGTTACCCTCTTCAGGAATGGAAGATCGACATCCTATGATGTAGAGCGATCCTTTTCTTAATACGAGGGTTGGCTGATAAGCTCAAAGCCTCACATAGAGATGGCGCCATTGGGCCAATTTGACTGACAGCATCTTGAAATTTAACTCTAAACTAACTTGTATCCATAGTTACAGGTCAATAGCTTGTTTAGTTTCTGAATGGCAGCATTTTAAACCAGACAAATGTAGAGGTTTCACAAAATGGAGAATTTGGAGAAACGAGCAGTGATTAAATACTTCCATTTGAAAGCCTTAACACCTAAAGAAATCAAGGAGGAAATTAAAAGACTCTGCCCCCTCATATACAATGATTAAAAGTTGGGTTGCAGAGTTTAAAATGGGACATACAAGCACTAGTGATGAGCCTCGCTCTGGAAGCCCTCTAGAAGTCACAACTCAAGAGATCATGAAAAATTTCTTTAGGACTGGAAGACCAGATTAAAGTTGTTTGAGATAGCAGAGGTTGTAAACATATCAAAAGAACGTGTATATATAACGGTAATATTTTAAGTACTGTTTTGCACAGACGCACGGCACACCGTCCCAAGGTCAGCTCCAGCAGGGCCTCCTTCTCCACAGGCAAGGTGTCGCCGGATGCCAACACAAGCTGGTATGGTCGCCTCGGCTTCCTTGTCGGCAAACCCTTCGCCACGTCAGGTCTGATGATGGTCACGGCCACCCCGGTGTCCACCAGCACGCTGCACGGCTTCCCTCTCACCCAACCGTCCGCGATGAGGCTGGCATCCATAAGCCGGCTGATGGCGCGCAGTGTCACTCGAGGGGATGGTGGTGATGGCGCCGACGTGTCCCTCTCCACGCCGGGCCTTACTCGTTCTTCCGGCCGCTCTTCCTGGTGTGGGCAGTCTCTCTGCAGGTGCCCGGGCTGTCCACACCCCCAGCACAGGCCACTAGGTGTTCGCCGGTGTCCCTCGGCTGGTCTTCTGTCTCCGGCGTAGCGCACACTCCTCGTTCTCGACGACAGGATAGCTGTTACCTTGGCCGCCTCCATCCTTAATGCTGCCGTTAGCGCCTCGTGGATTGTTTTATAATCGCCGAGCATTAGGCGCTGACGAATCTCCGTATCTCGTACCCCGCCCACAAAGTTGTAGGCGGCTTCCCGGGATACGAACTCCAGTGGCAGGTCAACCAAGGCCTTGCTAGCCAGCTGCTCAATCACCACGGCGAACTCCTGCAGCGTCTCCCCTGGCTGCTGCGACCTTGCCTTCAGCTGGCTGCGGTACGCTGCGGCTAAGCGGTGGTTCCCAAAACGATTCTCCAGGGCCTCCCAGATGTCCTTGGGACGCCGCCGTTGTCTGTACCGCGTTTAGGACTTCCGCGGCCCGACCCTGGAGGCTGGCTATTAACTGTGTTTCCTCCTCCTCTGGTGACCATTTGTTGTGCTTGGCCACTGCGTCGAATTGGCGGCGGAAGACCTCAAACGTTGACGCGCCGTCATATTTCGGAGGTTTGACGCGCGCCGATGTTGTGTCGCGTCCCGGTGCGTCGACCTTCAAATCCTTTAACCTCCTGCCGACGATGTCCTCCACCATGGCACTCAGGGACTTTGCGTTGCTGTCAGCCTTTCCCTCCAGCTGGTCAACGCGGCTCGCCAGGTCTTCGACGCGCTCGCCTAACTCTGTGACGTCCTCTTTTACGCCGGTCAGCTGCTCTTCGAACTTCACGGCAAGGGCCTCGTTTGCCGCTTTCATCTCCGTGGCCAGGCTGTCGTTCGCTGCCCTCATTTCTGCGGTCAGTTCGGCCATCTTTGCGGTCATTGTCGTGGCCAAGTTGTTGTTTGCCACTTCCATCTTCTCGGCGATGTTGTCGTTGGCCGTCTTCATTTGTTTCAGTTCCTCGGCCAAGTTGTTATTTGCCGCTTCCGTCTTCGCTGTTATTTCCGCGGCCAAGTTGTTATTTGCCGCTTCCGTCTTCGCTGTTATTTCGGCCTTCATTTCTTCCATTTTGTGTAAAATCTTTTCCAGTGCCGATTCCATGGCCGTTATCCCACTTCTGACGCCAGTTGTGACTTTGTGATTTCGTGAAATTAAAAAGTTCAATTACACCACTAAAAATGTTCTTTATTTCCACCTTATTCCAGTATCACAATTACAATTTAATGTACACAATTAAATCTTGCCAGTTCGTCTTTACACGTACGCTCGACGCTACTTACACACCGCACGCCACAACAACACTACTCTCAACTGACTGTCGCTTCCGGTATTGATCGGCCCGAAGTTTCCCGAATCTCCTTTTATGGAGGGGAAAACATTCTCGAAGCTTCGTGTCACTTCGAGTGGCAGGAGGAGGGGTAAACGAAGACTCAGCTACCCCTCCTGTCTCCCCTCTCTCCACTGGTCATCATTTATTGATCGGCATCGCGAGTCTGCCGCCTGGGTAACACTATTCACCAGATCTAGCACCCAGTGACTACCACCTGTTCCCAAACCTCATTAAATTTCTTGGAGGATGAAGATTTCACAGCAACAAGGAGGTTTAGTGCGGTAAGCAGTTATTTTGAGAACCATGATAAACTGCACTACAGAGATAGTTTAATTAAATTTGAACACTGATATGACAAATGTATTAGCCTTTCTGGAGATTATGTTGAGAAATAAAGAGAGTAAAAGGTACCAATTTTTTTTTTATTGTGAGGCCTGAGACTTATCAGCCGACCCTTGTATAAGGCCTTACTCGAAAGATAATAGATACGGCTATATTAAGGGGAATCTGGAGATGACATTTGTTATTTACTGCAATTCCAATGAGATGTTTAAATCTGATTTGTAGTTGCAAATTGGTAAGTTCTAATATTCATTGCTGCAAAACCTAGATTTTTCCTTATGTTTTGTTCCAAATTAATTGAAAATACTTTTCACATTTTAGAACCATTAGCACATAAAAAAGCTTTTCACAACAAAAGTTAAAACCTTACTTTTAAATATATTAATTAAGCACGCCTAGTTGGATTGGTTGAAAAAATACTCAAAAGTAGTGTTAATGGCAGTTATATTTTACAGGCTTTATATGGCCAAAGAACCTTAATTTTCAGTTAAATATTCATTAGTTATGAGCTCTCTATCTTGTCATATATGTGTTGTATTGTCATATATGTAAATGACCTGAGAATTATTTCAATACATGAATACTGTGCAAGATTCTTTAAACAGGGTGAATTAAGTAAAATTTGCAGTGCCAATATTTCTGAAATGGAAAGTGATATTGAAGTGCAGTTTTCACAGCATTGTTTGGTATTTAGGGGCTCATAGTTTTAGCCCATATATAGATTTTAATAACACTTAGAAGGTGTATTTTTGGAGCAAATATGGACTTTTTTAAATGGAACAATTCCTAATTACATAAAAGAATCAGAAGTACGATAAACTGGAATGTTAATGGTGTTTTCTGCAGGATTCTAGTACCAATAGTTCATGAGATATCTTATTTTGAAATTTTTACACACCGACACTTGAGCTACCTGTGGTAGCCCAAACTAAAGATAAACAAAAAGGAGTGAACTGCCTCTGTGGATCCTGACAAGTAAAAAGAAATTTGACCTTCAAAGCTTGTGTTCAAAATGACCACCTGCAGCTTCAATAGAAGCTTCCAGTCTCCTGTGGTAAGACTGCTACACACATTCTAGCATTTGAGCGGTAATTTCAGAGCAGGCAGCAGTAATACATTATTTCGTAACATCTGGTGTAGTTGATATGTCCTTATTGACAGTGTCTTTCAGTTTTCCCCATACAAAAAAGTCTAACAGAGTCAAATCCAAAGAACAGGGCGGCCAAGGTACAGGTCCCCTTTGTCCAACCTATCAATTTGGAAACAATCCATGAAGACCAGCTGTAGTAGTTCGTGCACTATGGGCTGGACAACATCATGCTGGAACCACAGGTTCTTCCTACTCTGCACAGGAATTTCTTCTAGCACCTGTGAAAGATGGTCTATTAAGAGGCTGAGATACTTGTGCAAGTTTAGTGTTCCTTCTATGAAAAAAGGACCTATGAGCTGATGGTTCACTATCCATGTGCAATTATGTGGGAACTAATTTGCAGATCTACTGCAGCAGCAGCCAAAACATAAATTTCTCCATCATCTCCAGTCACCTGTTTGTTTCTGTTACGTTTTCTAGGTGTTACACTACCACTTTCACATAAATGGTTGAAGAGGTTGATGAATAATTGCCGATGTGGTTAATGTCTATTTGGATATCTTTCCGTATACACCATACAAGGACGAACTGCATTATTACTACACTCTCCATACATCATGAGCATGTCGACATTTTCTGCATTGATAATTCCCATCTTCATTCACAGCCTCCTGCTTGAACTATCACTAACTGACTAGAATGTCGCAATGTGCAAATGAACCGCTAACACATGTAAACAAATCATAACAACATATCTAGTGACTAAGTTGGTTGAATGGAAGACATAATTGTCAGTGTGTAAAAATTTCAAAACAAGATATCTCATCAACTACTGGCACTAGAATCCTTCGAAAAATATCATTAACATTGACTTTTTATGTAATTAGGCATTGTTCCATTTAAAAAAAAGGGGGAACAACATAGTCTGCCTCCACATGGTGTTCCCTGGAAAATGGACTACAAAAGAGGCATGCTTCCCAAGACAAAAGAAGAGTACTTCTCAGTGTTATTTTGGAATGCCGGAGGAATGAACCAAAGCAAAAACAAACATGATGGACAATCTTTTAAGAGACAATGATGCAGATGTTTTCATCATAGCAGAAACAAGTATAGATCAACAAAAGGAAAAATTTTATCAATTTTTAAAATACAAGTATATTAGAAAAACATAGACAGATAGCAAGTGGTATACTCGCTGACATCAAACAATGCATAAATGGAAAGTTTGAAATTGTAAAAGAAATGAACCAAGATGACACATCTGAAATAATTAGAATAACAGCCTACAAACAAAAACAAATTCAAAATCTATGGAATTTACAGCTCATCCAATAACAACCATCTCAAGTTAGACATAATAGATAGTGACAATAAGACAATCATAATTGGTGATCTCAATGGACATTCTCCGAGATACAATAAAGTGATAACAATAAAGCTGGCGTAATCATTGAAGAATTTGTAGATACCAACATAATGAAAATACTGCACAGGGATGAAGACCCAAAACCTACATACACTATACAGGACAGCCAACCAATCCAAATATCACATTCATATCAACTGATCTAGAAGATAATACTACAAAAAAAGTAATCGAAGACAGTGGTAGTGGACACAGAGTCGTAACAAAAACAAACCTAAATCAACAACCATCCAAGACAAAAGGGAAAATAAAGCCTAAATGGAGCTTCAAAAAGGCACATTGGGAAGAGTATAAAATGACAACAAACTCCTAAAGGAAATTAAACTAGAACAAAACATAAAGTCATGAAAGAACTGAATGCAGCAGTTGCAAAAAAATGTATTCCAAGAGGAAAAATTCATAAATATAAACCTTTCTGGAATGAACAGTTAGCACAGCTAAAATCAAAACAAGACAAAGCCAGAGAAATAGTAGAAAAGTCACAAGATAAAGCAGACGTTAAAGAATGCGAAAAGCAAATGCACAGTTAAAATAGGCTACAAAACTGTCAAAAAAAGAGAGCATTGAAGAATTCATAAACAAATTATACTATAGAACAAATAGTACTAAAGTACACAACTACATTAAAAAAAAAAAATAAAAAAAGAGAAAACCAACAAAGTTAGCCATTAACTGTTAATAATAAGAAAATATATGAAGATACCCTTATAGCAGAAAAACTAGCAACATACTACAAAACTAGTACTACATTAAAAAATAAAAACAAAAAACACAATAATTACCTAAGAAACAACAACCTTGACAATACATCTAACTTCTAAAATATCTTCAATGAGCCATTAACATTTCCAGAAATAAAACAAGCAATAAGGACTCTTAGAGTCCAGGTCCTGATAATATACATTCAGAGCTATTCAAAAATTTAGGACATGAAGCACTTCACACCCTATTAAAAATTGTCAATAACATTTGGACAACCAGAAATAACATACCAACAATGTGGAAAAAAGCAAAAATCATCAAGAAGAAAGGAAAATCAGCACAATAGATAGCTACAGACTGATATTGTTAACTTCAATCATAGCAAAATTCCTAGAAAAGGTACAAGACATTTTACCTGGAAACACAAAACATATTAGTCCCTAAACAAGCCAGGTTTAGGAAAGACAACTCAGCAGTACCTCAGATCATAAGACTCACACAGGACATTAAACAAAATTTTAATAAAAATAAGACTACTGTAGCACTATTTGTTGATTTCAAAGATGCATTTGACACAGTGTGGCGAGAAATGCTACTATACAAGATGAAAACTTATGGCATATCAGGCCATATGCTAAATTGGTTTCAAGCCTTCTTATCCCAAAGATGGTTTGCAGTGCAGTACAAAACAGCCACATCCAAATGGATACAAACCAGAGTTGGACTACCCCAAGGGTCTGTTACAAGGGCTCTTCAATATATTTATAAATGACCTAGCAGATGCGCTGAAAAAATAGATAACATAAAAGTGGGAATGTATGCAGACAACCTCGTAAAATGGACCTCAGAAGAGAAATAAGTTCTGGGAAACATCAAACAACAATGGATAATGCAATGAACAATGGACTAACCATAACAATATGGAGATAAACACACAAAAAACTCAATATCAACTGTTCACAACACAACACAAAACAGAAAATATGTGTCTGCAAATCAATAGTAAAAAAATTACAAGGAGCGACTACAACATATCTAGGAACAGAACTAGACCAAAAACTGACAATGTAAGAACATGTAAACAATGTAAGAACATGTAAACAATGTAACAAATAAGATCAGCAAAAACAACATCTTAAAATGCCTAGCAGGAATAAAATGGGGTGGAAATATGGACCTCCTTAATAACACATATAAAACATACATAAAACACAACCTACTATTTGAAGAACTGTTGGCAACAGTAAAAAAGAAACTCAAAAGAAAACTAGAAACTTCACAAAATAATACACTAAGAATAATAAGAGGAGCTGTAAAAACAACACCAAATGCAATACTACAAAGCTTCACAAAAAACATGGCCGTAGAACTGGAACATGAACTAAAGACCTTAGCACAAAAACTGCAAGTTAATAGAAATGGACACAAGTGATATCACAAAGCGGATACTATAAGTAATCTGTTTCAAAACATACATCAATAACTCAAAACACAAGAACATAATAACAGAGCAACTGAGCCCAACAGAATATACTGATATACATTATAAGACTGATTTGATATATACAATACATAAACAAAACAATTCAGCAGATTACATGAGAGCAATAGCCACAGAAAATGAAAGATATCCAGAAAACTAATGGCTCCAAATATATACTGATGGATCCTTCATTAACAAACAAGACACTTGTGCAGGAGTATACTGCAAAACACTTTGCACAGTATTTAACACTAGACGAAACTTCAAACCATTATGATGGAGAACTAACAGCCATAAAAGCAGCACTAACATAAATAAATAAAATCTGCAATACCATGCCTGGCACCTAATTTCTCAAGCCAGGGTATAAATTAATTTAGTTTATTTTCAATCATACAATATACACAGTTGCTGTTATTGAAGATCACGCCAGAAGCAATTATAATGAATAAGATACAAATAATTACAATGATGCAATTAGTGGCACTAGACATATCAATATTAATAAATGGTAATTAATAATTATGATAAAATAATAATGAGGAAGAGGAGGAAGAGGAGGAGGAGGAGGAAGAGGAGGAGAGGAGGAAGAGGAGGAGGAGGAGGAAGAGGAGGAGGAGGAGGAAGAGGAGGAGGAGGAGGAGGAGGAGGAGGAGGAGGAGGAGGAGGAAGAGGAGGAGGAAGAGGAGGAGGAGGAGGAGGAGGAGGAAGAGGAGGAGGAGGAGGAGGAGGAGGAGGAGAGAGGAAGAGGAGGAGAGGAGGAGGAGGAGGAAGAGGAGGAGGAGGAAGAGGAGGAGGAGAGGA
>CM060951.1:134567206-134612206 GCA_030765055.1 Mantis religiosa
GTTGTGATTCTCAAACCAAAAGTGCTGTGCTACGCCGACTTGTCCATGTGTTTGAATTTAATAATTTCTGAAGTGTTCTTTCATTCTTGTTCCTAGATTCCTTTTGGTCTCACCAATGTATATCTTGTCACAATCCTGGCAGCTCATTTGGTAAATGCCTGATAATTGAGTTTTCAGTGTGCTATTTTTTAGAGAGTGGTTTAGTAAGTTGCAGATATTGTATTTGTTCTGAGGGGCTAATTTTATGTTGAAGCTCTTAAATATCTTTTCAAATTTTTTGAAGTACTTTGGATGAAATGTAAATTTGCCTAATCTGGTGTTTGGGTTTTCTAGTTTTTTTAATGTAGTAATGTCCTTTAAGTTTTTCTTTCTTTTGAGTCTGTAGATCAATTTTTTTATGAAATTTGTGTTATAGTAGTTCAGTTCGGCAACCTGGTATATGTGAGTGTACTCCTGTTCATATTCTGTTTTGTTAGCGGCATGGTGATTAATCTGTGAACCAAACTATGGAATACTGTATACTGATGATATATTGGGTTAAATGGGTTGCATTTAATGTAATTGTCAACATGTGTTGCTTTTCTGTATATTCAAATTGTAATCCTGTTGGTGTTCTAATGATTTTCAAATCTAGAAAAGATAGCCATTCATCCTGCTCTACTTCAATGGTGAAAAACTATGGATTTTTCTTGTAGGTTTAGCAACTTTATAGCGTCCTTGTTAGTCTTCTAGGAACTATAGCAAACACATCGTCGACATATCTATGCCAACATTTGATATTTAAGAGCTTCAACATAAAATTAGCCCCTCAGATCAAACAAACATCCACAATTTACTAAACCACCCTCTAAAAAATAGCACACCGAAAACGCAATTATCAGGCATTTACCAAATGAGCTGCCAGGATTCTGACAAGATATATGAGTACATTGGTAAGACCAAAAGGAATCTAGGAACAAGAATGAAAGAACACTTCAGAAATATTAAATTCAAACACATGGACAAGTCAGCCGTAGCACATCACTTTTGGTCTGAGAATCACAACATAAAACGAGAAACAGAACTGATCAAACAGGCAAAGAAAACCTCTGGAACTACAGATTTGGGAAAACATATTTATACGAAGAAACAGGACCTCTTGATGAATTTTGAAATTCCTGCCGAGATGATGTCATCAAACTTACCAGAACATTAGATGGCAGAACGACACCAAGCCAGATGCAGACCACCGATGCATCATCAGTCAGCCACAGAACTGACGATAGGGAAAAAGGTTCCCAGGAAACCAGTCTTCATCAAAAACTTGTAAGTGGAGAAAAGAATATACAAGGTGATTCATTTGCATTAGTAACATAAGTAGGATACTTCTAAATTTATGCAAGTTATAACCATTTCAGAACAAAAATGACACTTTAAATGTGTAGCATAACTACATCTTTGTTAATGTGTTTAAGACCAATTAGTACTGTTGTTTACAAAGTCCTGTAAATTGTAAAAGCAGTGTGTTAGTAGATATTCCTTGAGTCCTTTCTTAAACAGTTTTATATCAGATAATCCCTTTAGATCTGTAGGTAGTGCATTAAAATATTTAGAACCTGCATTATGTTTTTATTACCAAAGGTACCTCTGTATGAACTCAGAAAAAAGTCATTTTGTCTGCAAGTAAAATAAGTAGTAATAGTAATAGTAGTAATTTATTTCCTTTTACATCAACAAATGGAAATACAAAATCAAGATAACAATTATAAAATCCATACTGAAATATGCCATATATTCCTATATCCTGAAAATCCTATCATATTATCATGTTGCCCACCATTGAATAGTAATTCCGTCCCCATACACCTAACCCCAGGCTTTTGTGTATTGGAGGCCCTCTGCTCCTTTTTACACTTTTTGCCATTTCACCTATCCCACTCTACATTTTTCTCTTAATTGTTCTTAGCCATCTCTCTTTAACGTTCCCTAAATAATGCCCTATATTTCTCCTGTTCTTTTCTCCTTTTACTGACAACATTTTTCTAATTACTACTTCACCCCCCAAACTGTCCATTTACGTAGCCAAGCCTGCTCTCTCCATATCTTTGTTTGACTACAATTTAATATACAATGGAAATCTGCATTCTCTTCTCCACACAATGGACATTTATCTAGCACCCTCACTTTACCTATACCTTTCAAGTTTCTCACTCCTGTTCTCGCCCAAGCAAAACCTTCTCGCCCTAACTTACTACATATATCTATATAACCTTCCCTCCCCCAGGTTGTTTTTATTTCTCTATATTATCTCAGTGAGCTTTTGTCACTTGTATTGGCAAAAATGTCTTGTCTGTCAATATCTTCTAATCTTAGCTTAACTTCTTTCCAGAAGCCTCTATACCCATACTCTGCATTTATCCAATCTGCTTCAACAAGTCATACATTTTATGTGCCCAAGACCCACCCCAGTTACTTCTCTTTTGAATATGAAAAAATTCTTTAATTATATTGCCATCTTCCAAGTTATTGATTCAGTATAAATATTTTATTGCCCTTGACAAGATTTTAATTTTAGTAGAATGCCTGTCTAGTTCTAATTGTGCTGCCCCATTAGGTGATGCTATTGGTAATCCCAATATGTATTTACAAAAGGATCTATGCACTCTATCAGTCTCTCTCCAAGCCTCATCTATTCCCCATACCTCTGATCCATGTAACATTCTATTTTCTACTACTGCCGTATAAATCCTCTCCAACCATTTGACATTTATATCTGGCAGTTTACTGTAGCATGATCTTATCACTCTCATGGCCATTTTACCTTTTGCCACAGACATCTTTTTTGTTCTTTCCAGCTGCCATCTGAACTCAACCTTGTACCCAAATAATCAAATCTCCTTACTACCTCTATTTCTCTTCTATTAACCTCCCATTTCTCATTCTTACACAACCTGTATCCTTTTTTGAAGACCATAATCTTTGTTTTGTTTTCATTCACTTTCAAACCCCATTTATTGCAATAAGAATTGGCTGCCTCGATTGCTCTTCTCAGCCCTCCACTTGATATGGACCCAACTACTAGGTCATCTGCAAACAGTAGCCCCGGTATTTCTTTATTATTAATAACTGGTGAATGTACCCTACAACTTGATATCTCCTCTAAAATTCCATTGATATAAAGATTAAATAATACTGGACTAAGTTTACATCCCTGCCGAACTCCTGCCTTACTCGATATAGATTTAGTTACTTTGTTGCCTGGTACTTTTATACACAACTCATTCTCTTGGTATATCATTTTAATTACTTCTATAAATGCCTGACTTATCCCCTTACTGCTTAATTTTATCCACAATGCATCTCTATTAACAGTATCAAATGCCTTTTCTAGATCAATAAATATCATATATACCCTTCCCCTTTTATTGCTCAGATATTTGTGTACAAT
Source organism: Mantis religiosa (assembly GCA_030765055.1). Classification (NCBI taxonomy): domain Eukaryota; kingdom Metazoa; phylum Arthropoda; class Insecta; order Mantodea; family Mantidae; genus Mantis; species Mantis religiosa. The sequence goes on from CM060951.1 coordinate 134,570,634, forward strand.
TGTTTTAAAATAAAGATGTTGTCCGATGTTCTCCTGCCCGGTCTAAAACCTGCTTGGAACTCTGATAGTTTATTCTCCTTCTCAACCCAATTTTGCAACCTATTTGCCAGAATTCCAGTGAAAATCTTCCCTAGAATAGACAATAAACTAATCCCTCTGTAGTTAGCTGGGTTATTTTTATCTCCCTTTCCCTTGTAAATTTGCAATAAGTAAAATAAATATGTACATCTTTGAGTTTGATTTATGAGTCACTATGTTTACACTCAAACTTCACTTACTTGTTGTATAATTGAAACGTTTTCAAGATCATTCGATCTCATCCTCAGCTGTTTGGTGACTAAAGGAACATTCCTCTTCTTCCACTACTACGGAGCTCCCATCACTCTGCCATCTGGTGTTAGGGGCACTAAGTTTTAATACTTCATTTAATGCCGGGATTTCAAAATTTATAACTTTATCATGGTTTTTGTTTATGAATATTTTTTCCCAAATATCCAATTCTATGGGTGTACTTAAAGATTTTAACAGTTTAATGTTGTGGCCAATGTTGTGGTTTTCTGTCCAAAAATGATGTGAAACTGCAGATTTTTCTGTTTGTTTCAACTTAATGTTCCTCTGGTGTTCTTTTTGCCTGGTTAACAAGTTTCTCTTAGTTTTTCCTATGTAGCTTTTTTCACAGGTTTCACAATTAATCTGATAAATTCCTGATTTAAAATTGTTGGGGATTGCATTTTTAGTGGTTTATTTAGCAGGTTCCTCAGACTGAATTTGTTTTGGGGTGCTAGTTTTAAGTTTAGTCTTTCGAAGATTCGTTCAAATTTTCTAAAAGCCCATGGATGGTAGGTGAATTTTCTATATTGCCATTTCTGTTTTTAAGTGGTGTGAGAGTGGTATTTTTTGATATTATCTTCAGTTTTTCCTTTCTCTTCATCATGTTCCTTATGATGGCTGGGTTGAATCCATTTAATACCGCTATGTCTTTTATGTGTTGTTGTTCTTTCAAAAATTCCTCCTTACTCAGTGGGATGTTGTATAGCCGGTGCATTAGACTTCTAAAGGCAGCTAGTTGATGTGAAACTGGGTTATATTCATTTTTCTTTATGTAATTATCTATGTGTGTGAGCTTCCTGTATATTCCAAAATCTACACCATGACGATTTCTAGTTATCTTGAGGTCCAAAAAGGGTAGGGTGTGTGTACTAAACCTGCAAGATAATCACATCCAGTTTACAATGGAAGTAGAAAGAGACAACACCCTCAATCACCCTCAAACACCCTCAACTAACTCAATCTGCAAGAAAGGACTATCAAATTCACAATAGAAAAGGAAATTAATGGACAACTACCTTTCTTGGATCTAAATATCATCAGGAATGATACAAAAATAAAATTTGGAATTTACAGGAAGCCAACACATTCAGAAAATTATATAAAAAATAATAGCCACAACCCAATTACACATAAACATGCAATAATGAACAGCCTTACACACAGACTAGTCAACATACCCATGGAAAAAGAAGAATATTTCAAGGAACAAAAAGCAATAATACACATAGCAGAAGAAAATGGATACAACTAAAGTTTGGTGTTGAAGAAAATTAGAAAATCTAAACTAAAGAAAACCATTAAGGAAGCAACCACATTTATTAAAGAAAAAGAAAGCAACAGCATATTCAGTTCATTCACATATCATCCAAAAACATTTAATAAATTTAAAAAGATATTCAAGGAACAACATATCATCTTGGCACCTACTAATAGATACTCAATTTTAAAATTACTAAATTCAAAAACAAAAGATGAAATTCCTTCAGGTAACAAATCTGGAATATACCAAATAAATTGTAAGAATTGTGAAAAATGCTACATAGGTCAAACAAAAAGAAATTTAAAAACCAGAGTCAAAGAACACTTTAGAAACATCAGATTGAAACAAGAAGACAAGTCAGCAGTAGCATTTCATTTTTGGAATGAAAACCATGACATTGATCCAAATCCAAAATTATTAAAAGGAGTGATAAACCAAAATAGATTGACAACATGGGAGAACATATTCATCTGGAAAAATAAGGATCGCATAATGAACTTTGAAATCCCGCCAGTAGATAATTTGACAAAAAAGTTCATAGTTCCACCACCAGAGAGAGCAGATAACAACAGATGCCAGTTGGGAAGAGATTGAAAATGGAGGCCAGGGCCTTTGAAACTAGTCTCTCATAAATATATGAAAAAGTAAGTGACGAGTGTCAATAAACCAACCACAAATAATTTTTATATTAATTTTGACGTCACTGTTACTAAATTCCTCCAAACACACCCCAAAACAAATTCAGTCTGAGGAACCTGCTAAATAAACCACTAAAAATATAATCCCCAACAATTTTAAATCAGGAATTTATCAGATTAATTGTGAAACCTGTGAAAAAAGCTACATAGGAAAAACTAAGAGAAACTTGTTAACCAGGCAAAAGGAACACCAGAGGAACATTAAGTTGAAACAAACAGAAAAATCTGCAGTTTCTCACCATTTTTGGACAGAAAACCACAACATTGGCCACATTAAACTGTTAAAATCTTTAAGTACACCCATAGAATTGGATATTTGGGAAAAAATATTCATTAACAAAAACCATGATAAAGTTATACATTTTGAAATCTCGGCATTAAATGAAGTATTAAAACTTAGTGCCCCTAACACCAGATGGCAGAGTGATTGGAACTCCGTAGTAGTCCTTCCACAGAAGAGGAAGGTTCATGTAGTCACCAAACAGCTGAGGATGAGATCGAATGATCTTGAAAACGTTTCAATTATACAACAAGTAAGTAAAGTTTGAGTGTAAACATAGTGACTCATAAATCAAACTCAAATATGAAGAATACTTTACTGTTAATAATGCTTCTGCTTTTAATATTTATGTACAGCTTTGTTTAGCTGAGGGGATTTCACTTGATGTTTTAACATACAAAATAGTGAGGAATACATATATACAAAATAATGGAAGTATTTTAAGTTGCTTAAAGTATGGCCTGCAAGACTCCAATCTGCTAACTTTAGCCATAGCTCTTACAGCTCTTTTTTGGAGCAAGATCTGCGTGAAGAAAGTTTTAGGCAAAGTTCCCCATATCATTGCTCCGTATTCTAAATGGGAATGAAACAATGCAAAATATACTGAACGAACCATTTCAAATCTTTATATTGTCACAAGGCCGCGTGTAAGCATAGGGGGGGGGGGGGGGGGGGGGGAGTGAAAGAGACAGATAGCATTAAAGCCACGCCTATGCCCATGCGCTTGCCGAGAGGAAAGATGGGGTGGGGAGAGAAAGAGCTAGAGGTGTCTGGACGTCTCTCTCCTTTGCCTGTTGTCGTGAAAGACCGTGAGGCTTCATGAGTTGTCGAAAAGCTTTCCCAATCTGCGAGAAGCAACGGCTGGTGTATAAAAGTGACTACACTGGAAGAGTTCAGCAGGATCGGCAGGAAGCCACTGGAGAGTGCAAAGAAGCAGTCAGTTTGGCAGGAGCCGAGAGATGAGTTGGAATTTTGCAGTGCAGACGGCAGTTAGTCAGCAGGCTGTTCATCATGTGTGTGGATATTTAAACTGTATCGAGTTGTGAGTTGAGAACTGATAAACGTGTAGTGATTTGAAAGCAAATTCTTTTGTTTATTTACGTGTGCAGAAGCCACAAGAGACTGTATTGGTGTGTGCTACGTCTTTCTGCTGAGATCAGACTTGTACAAAAGCCTTTCTATGGAAATAAACAGCATTTTTAATTTCTGCAAACTGGACTTTTAATCTTACGAACCCACAGTCACAATATTTGTTAACTTTTATATAATTTATACAAAATTTTTCAACAGATATTAAAACTACTACTAACAATAAACAAAACAAAAACATCAAAATAAAATACTAATACACATATTTTTTAAAAAAGCACAAACATACTTAAACTTTCTTTCTTCTTATTTTCACACCTTTCCCTATTTTTAATACATAACTTTAAATACTACAATCAAATTAACAATGAACTAAAATATTAATATTACATAATTTATTACTGATATCCAGTAAAAATAACTGGTATCCGGCTATCAATAATACAAAAAAAATCTATCCATAAAAAGTTAGTCGCCGGGGACCGGTAGCCTCAAATTGCATAACTATTTTTTATTTTATTTTTAGTGATGCTTAACATAACAAAAGCATTCAACATATCTTACACACATTACACAACCAAAAATATCAATTAAAAAAGAAAAACTTATTAATCCTTTATACCAACTCATAAAAGGCTGGTTTATTTTCCCTTTACATATACATATACAAGGGCTGTTCAATAAAGAATGATCATAATTTTTGCACTAAAATTCAATCTTATTATATTCTGTTAGCTTAATGTGAAACAAACACGCCATAGTAGTTTCATTTTTGACACTCCTGGTTCCCGCCTGTGAGAACCAGGCAAGTTCAGACATGTTCAGTATCACCTACCGCTGCAATGGAGGTAACACAGGAGCAACAATATGCGGCTTTGAAATTCTGCTTTCATCTCAACAAATCTTCAGTTGAGGCCTATACAATGTTACAGGAAGCCTATGGAGAGTCTGTTCTTCCCTACAGCATAGCTCAAAAGGTGGTTTAAAATGTTTAAAGAGGGGAGACAATCAATTTCAAAGGAAGGTGGACCCGGTGCTCCAATTACTGCTCTTACCGAAGAAAACATCAACACTGCTGCTGCTGCCATTGTGAGAGAAGATTGACGAATTCCCTTAAGATCACTTTCTGAAATACTGGACATTTCATTGTGTGCCACCCACACGTTGGTGACAGAAACATTACACATGAGACGTGTTTGAGCACGATGGGTTCCAAGACTGTTGATTCCCGAACAAATGGACATTCGCATGCAGGTCTGCTTGCAGTTAAAGTTGATGTTAGAGGAAGATACAGAGTTTCTTTCAAACGTTGTAACTGCTGATGAAACTTGGCTACATCATTTTGACCCAGAGAGCAGAACACAGCTCAGTGTAGAAATCTCCATCAAACCCCCAAAAAAGCAAAAGTGGTTGATTGTGCTGGGAAAGTTATGATCATCTCATTCTTTGATATTCATGGAATGGTTTATCAGCATGTTGTACCTGCACACACATTAGTAACTGGACAATACTACAGGGATGTCCTGAAAACATTGGAAGTCCATATCAGGTGCAACAGACCACATTTCCGTGAAGCAGGCTGGATGCCGCTCTACGATAATATGCAGCCGCATACTGCCAATGTTGTTGCTGAATATATTGCAAAAATCAACGTGAAGTGCATCCCTCACCCTCCCTGTAGACCGGATTTAACCCCATGTGCTTTTTTCTACTCCCTAACTTGAAGAAACGCCTTTGTGGAAGGCACTAACCATCTACAGAAGCAGTGGTGAAGGCTGTGGAGGCGATTTTGAAGGATCTCTCAAAAAATTGTTTCCAGCATGTCTTTGAAAACTGGCAGGAATGCCGGGACAAGTGCATCGCATTCAGGGGAGACTATCTTGAGAAGGACCATCAAAATTATGAGGATCAGTAATGGTTTGCTGTCAAAAAAAATTGTGATCGTTCCTTATTGAACAGCCCTCCTATATATATATTTATTAAAACTTCAATAGTTATTAAACCCTAATAAAATATAATCAAAACCAAAGAAACCAGACTTTTTTTACTCAATTTATGCATTTATACACCTAACTATAACGCCCATAAATGAAATTATCTCTAAACAAGATAAAACATCTAAACTACCCTTCACATATATATATAAATTAAGTTGTCAACTTTCAACCAACAATTTTATATATATTATTGCGAGCGCATTGTTGTTTCAAGGCGGAGCGGGCAACTAGTTCAAAGAGACGGGCTGTGCAGTGCGGAGATAAAAGCTCACCGAAACAGTGGGGGGAAGAACTTCTAGAGAGATCGTCTTTCTTCAGCGCCGTCTTGATTGAGAACATTCCGGAATGTAAGTAATCTATAAAAAGAGAGCCCGCCCGCCACAGTGAGTCAGTTTTTAATTGAACTCGCGTGCATGAACAGCTGTGTTGTGGTCATTGACCTTGCAAGTAGTATTGTGTATGTGACGTAATTCTGGACTGTAAAGGTTGACAAAGTGTGTTTCTACGGAAATAAAGAGCAATTTTTGGTGTTTGTAACCTGGACTTTTAATTTCATGAACCCACAAAGTCGCAATTGGTGTCAGGAGTGAGAAGTACCACCATGGAGGTTGCAATGTAAAAGATTCTACAGAAAATGGAAGAAATGAAGACGGCTAGCGACACCCTAGCTGCAAACAAACAGCTAGGCCGCGACGATGACCGTGAAGATGACCGAATTAACAACGAAGACGGAAGCTGCAAATAACCTGGCCGCGGCGATTACTGCGACGAAGGCCGAACTATCTGAAATGAAGGCTGCGAACGAGGCCCTTGCTGAAAAATTTGAAGAACAGTTGGTCGACGTGAGGGATGACGTCACGGAGCTGGGCAAGCGGATGGGTCAAGTGGACGAGCGCGTCGAAGACCTGGCAAGCCACGTTAATGACCTGGAGGGAAACGCCGACAGCAACACCAAGTCCCTGAACGCCATGGAAGAGGACATCGTTGGCAGGAGAATGAAGGACTTGAAGGCCGACGCGCCGGGAAGCGGCAGAACATTTGCGCGCGTCAAACCTCCAAAGTACGACGGCACGTCCACGTTCAAAGTCTTCCGTCGCCAGTTTGACAAGGTGGCCAAGCACAACAAGTAGTCACCAGAGCAGGCCGCACAGCCAATAGCCAGCCTCCAGGAATGTGGCGCAGAAGTCCTGAACGGGGTCCAGAGAGCGGCGGCGCCCAAGGACATCTGGGAGGTCCTAGAGAACCGCTTCGGGAACCACCGCTTGGCCGCAGCCTACAGCAGCCAACTGAAGTAAAGGACGCAGCAGCCAGAGGAGACGTTGCAGGAGTTCGCCCTGGCAATTGAACAGCTTGCCAGCTAAGCTTTGGTCGACCTCTCACCTGAATTCGTAACCTGGGAAGCCGCATACACGTTCGTTGACGGGGTACGAGACGTTGAGATAAGTCAGCGCCTAATGCTCGGCGACTACAAAACCATCCACGAGGTGCTAACGGCAGCACTGAGGATGGCCAAGGTGACGGCTACTCCGGCGTCGAGAACAAGGAGTATCCGCTACACCAGAGACACAAGACCAGCCGAGGGACGCCGGCGAAGACCAAGTGGCACGTGTTGGGGGTGTGAACAGCCAGGACACCTGGAGAGACTGCCCACACCAGGAAGAGCAGCCGGAAAACGAGTAAAGGCCGTCGTGGCGAGGGGAACGTCGGCGCCATCACCACCATCCCCTCGAGTGACACTGCACGCCGTCAGCCGACAGATGGATGACAGCCTCTGAAGGAGTCTTGTCTTACTTTGGAGATACGTCAGCATGTGGTGAGGTGGTGAAAATTTGGCGTGGTCTTCTGCAGCAAAGTTTCACCTTAGACTACCCACGCACCCACCGTAAACCACAGCTATAAGTATGAACAAATAAACTCAAAAGAGAGGGGTTGATCCACGCTCATCGTTTCTGAAATACTTACAAAACTCTGCTTCCCAACTACGGTACCAGTAAAAGGTTGCTCTAGGAGCTAACAATCTGTTTTCACAAAGACATGATCCTAGTAACTGGGCAGATTCTTTTGATAAGCACAAATCGCAATGTCTAATCGTTCAGTTCAGCTTGAGTTAAGGGTTTTGGTTGGCATGAAACTGAAGGAGCTTGCTATGTGTCACCAATATTTCCAGTATCCTCATCAAGCATTTCATCTTCTAGTTAGAAAAGTCACTTTCATGTGGTGCTGGAATCGCAATTCCTCATCCATGAGGCACTGGTCTTATGGCAGATGGGACATCTGGATATTTCACACTCTTTTTTTTACGTTTGTCTATATGTATCTCAAGAAATCATGAAATCGATTGTTTTGAGATTTCGGGTGTTGTTTCCAACACTGAAAATGAAACTGCAGACCAATAAATCTTAATGGTTTGTGTAAAATTTTACAGAAATGCCTTTTTAAAAGTTGTTACAAGAATTCTTTTCACGATGCTGTAATTCTGTTTGAATGAACGGGAAACGCTTACTAAAAAGCTGTGCTTTATTGTTTGTTCTTAGTCGAAAATGAGGCATTTAGGGTTTTTATTGCAAAAACGGAAGTCTCATATAATTATGTATTTCCGTCAATAATGGCACCAATGTTATTGTAAAACAACCCCTTTTGTAGAGGGACATCAGTTTGGAATGAAGATTTGATAGGTCACAGGCAGGATGGACTTAAATATTGTCCTAAACCCTGCACCATCCTTGCCTATCATGTGATCCCCAGCTACGCACCCCGAGTCGTGATCCCACCCCTGGCGTACTGATTGTGATCTGATATGATTGTTAACAATTGACACCATCAATAATTTAATTAATAATTTAATTAATTAATAGTCCCCCAAGTATTACTATTAGCTCAAAAACTAGGATTCTGTAGCTTTAGCTTTTAATTAATTTTTGTTCTGTGCTTTGTATCTTTCTGACACATTGGGACATCATTTTAAGTGATATTAAGATTACTGTGATGAACTTTGAATTTCTTATCTTTTCAACAATCATTTCTATTAAGGAGACACATCTGTGCAAATTAGCCCAAAATTTACAACAATCCCAAATTTAGTTCTTTTGGCTTAAAGTTAATAATAATAATTTATTCCCCATTCAGTAATTACAATAATTACAATAGGCTTCGTTACATGTAATAGCTACCTTAAATCTAGTAAAAACACTATATATAACTATATTTCAGAAACATAAAAAAAAAAACATGGTTTATATGTCTTCCTTACATTTGTCTATAAACTCTTGTAAGTTATAAAAGGGGTTCTCAGTTAACCATTTGTACAGTCTCTCCTTAAACATTTGAGTAGGTAATTTGTGTATTCTTACAGAAAGTACATTGAAGAATTTTATGCCACTTATTTGAAATGATTTAAATGATTATTCAAATCTATTTAATAATTTAAATAAGTAAAAAGAATTATTTAGAATATTCAATAATGGTATGATACCCAGGGCGGACCAAAACCAGATACTGCTGCCTTGCAGAATTGGGAGTTGATTCTCCAAAGGCTAGGGGAGTAAACCCTAAACAAATCAGACAGGTGTGGAGGTCTTAAGGAGGCAACCCCTCCACCAGGCTAGCTCAGCGTTGGGCTAATAACCCACCTGAGTGAATTATTTACATTCAGAGTAATTAGGAGAGAGCTTGACGGATAATATGTAGACGACCTGGAAGGAAAAGGAAAAAGATCAGGATTGGGACATGGAATATAACTTCATTGACTGGGAAAGAAGTGGAAATAGTGGACGAAATGATTACATATAATTTAGAAATCCTAGGTCTGAGTGAGACAAAAAAGAAAGGAAAAGGAGAAATAACTTTAGAAAGAGGATATTCCCTTAGATTCTCAGGAGTCGAGAGAGGAGTAAGAGCTAAGGAAGGAGTAGGCATTATATTATCAGCCAAAATGGAAACAAAAGTAAAGAGCTGGCAAGCCATAAACTCAAGAATAATGAGATTAGATGTAATATTAGAAGAAAAAGTGTGCTTTTTCCAGATATATGCACCTACAGAGGATAAGGACGAGTTAGAAAAAGAGACTTTCTATACAAAATTACAGGAAGAAATAGATAAAGCGAGACAAGATAATAATCATGTTATTATAATGGGAGATTGGAACGCAAGAATTGGCCAGGATCATAGAAAAGACCATGGATGTATGGGAAAACATGGAGGAGAAAAGATATTAAATGAAAATGGAAAAAGAATGATTGAATTTTGTATAGATAATGACCGTTTTTTGTATAGATAATGACCTTTTAATTGGAAATACTCTTTTTCCACACAAAGAAATTCATAAAATAACTTATGAAGCCCCTAATCGAAATGCTAAGAGTGTAATAGATTACTTCACATACACAAAAAATACAAGATATGCGGTGTCGGATGTGAGAGTATTTAGAAGTGCAGAAATGTCAACAGAACACACAAGAGCCGTAGATGCAAACGAAGATTTGCGAAACATGTCCTCAAAATAGGTACGAAAGTGAAGCAGATGTGTAAAAAATGCGACTCATCTAAAATTTAATAAAGAACATAGATTATTAATATGCGACACAAGATTTAGGAAACCAAGAAGAATAAAGGGAGCTGAATATGAAAGGATTAAAACAGAGATCTTACACGATAAAGAAAAAAGGAAGGAATATGTAGGGACAATAGAGAGTTAGATCAAATTCAAGATTGGGAGGAAATGTGCATAAATGAGAAATGGGTAAGGTTAAAGGAAACCTTATGTAAATCAGCTGAGGAAGTATGTGGTATCTCGAAGATTAGTGAGAGATCTAAGCGGACAAAATGGTGGAATGAGACAACTAAAATAATAGTTAAAGAGAAGAAAACCGCATGGAAAGAATATAATAAAGATATAACGAATACAAATTGGGAAAATTATGTTGAAAAAAGAAACATAGCTAAAAGAACGATAAAAGAAGCGAAAAGTAAATCTTGGGAAGATTTTGGGAAAGAATTAGAAGATAAATTCCAAAATAGTAACAGAGAATTTTGGCAAATAGTCAAAAGATTAAAGGCTGTAAGAGGGAAAAAGTATAGAAACATTGTAGATAAAAATAATGAAGTGAAAACAGAGTTAAATGACATTTTGAAGGTATGGTCAGATTATTATGGATCAGTTTTCAGAGGAGTAAATCAGGAGTGCTGTGTCAGAAAGCAAAACCATTAAATGTAAAATACGATTTCGAGCCTAAAGTAATTATGAGAGAAAAGAAAAATGATTTGGTAACAATAGGAGAAATGCCTGCCAGCCAAATCAATTGTAAATACAGTTAAATCTCGATAAATTGTAAAATACATATGTAAATATGTTTTCGTTATGTATGATATTTTCACAAAATTTGTTAAAATTTATCCAGTAAAAAATATAAAAAGTAAGACATGCGTCAATAAAATTCTGAATGATTGGGTTGCTAAATATGGAAAAATAAAATCAATTTTATCGGATAACGCAACTGTGCACTGAAGCAAAATTTTTACCTCTGCCATGAGAGAACACAATATTAAATTACACAACTCATCTGCATATTACCCCCAAGGAAATCCATGCGAAAGGATAATGCATGATTTAGGTTTTTATTTTCGTGTCCTGTGTCACTCCAATCATCGAGGATGGTGTAAGTACTGTGAAGTTATAAAAGATATAATAAACCAGACCCCTAACTCCACTACTGGATTCACGCCCTTTGAACTAATGACAGGAAAAACACCCAAACCATTGGTGTTAAAAGTTTCCACCACCTTAGAATCAAACTCACCATCGATAAGTGAAGAGGAAAAACATATACAGGTTTTCCAGTGAATAAACAGAAAAGCAGAAAAAAGGCTGAACAAAGTTAAAAGAGGAAACACTCAATGGAATCCAACCATCAGGGACGAAGTTTTAGTAAAGGTCTTCAACATCTCAAATGTTTCCAGAAAGACATATTGGAGAATGAATGAATTTGCTCTACCAGGGACCAAGTAAATTATCAACCAATTTGGTGACCATACTTACTAATTGGAAAATGAAAAAGGAAAAATTATGGGAAGGTATCATAAATCACTGTTGAAACCTTTTAAGAAAAGAGACCAACAAACAAACATATAAAAAAAATGGCACTATCAAACATTATAACACTGAAAGTCAGTCAACCCACCTAAAATTACAACTAGAAATATTTTGTATATAAATTGTATATATGTTAAAATTGTGTTTATATTCGTTCAGTGTTAAATTGTGTTTACTTTTAAATTAAGTCCTGATAATTGTTGTGAAACATTATAGTCAGGGTAGTCTTCGAAATATATGGAAACTCGTTGAATTAATTAAATCAGACTGTCTTCCATATATTTTGAAGAGAGGCATTTGAAACGATTTAAATGATTATTTAAATATATTTAATAATTTAAATAAGTAAAAAGAATTATTTAGAATATTGAATAATGGTATGAAAAAATTATTATACGAAATTTATAAAGAAGTGTATAAAAGTTGAATGATGTTGATTTGTCGTTATGGCAATGGCAAAAAGACTATATAAGCACCTAGATTGGAGGTGATTCTTCTTCTTCATTTGACTTCCATGGTGAAAGGACGTGTGAGTAAGTCCGCAAATAGACGCTCATGTGCAAAGGAATTTTTGGGTGTAAGAATATATGTATCAGTGTATTTTACTTGGTGCAACAGAAAAGTGATTATTGGTGAACAGTTGAAAGGATTGCACCAGAGAATATTGATTCCGTTTGATTTATGTTTAAAAAAGTTTCATTCTTAATAAACCTCAAACTTTGGAGATTCGTTGGGGAAATTATAATCTTTTATTTAAACAACATTATACTTCCATATCTGCGACCACCCCTGAAAAGAAGAGTCCATGCAGATACCAGTGTAACCGAAGAACGACTAGATCGAACTCCGAGAACTTCGAAGAAGTCCATCATCACCCAACTTCTTTCTACACCCCCATTGGAACCTTTTGTTTCATATTTTACAATACTGAGAGGTCATCTGAAGCCTATGGAAGGGCATATCCAGTTTTTTCATGTTGCGCGTATTGTATGTATTTCATTTCTTATGTTATAATTTTGCGTATTTTCTTTAATATATACCAGCATATCATAAATATAATGTAGACATACTTCAATAATATAAAGCTTTGTTTTTCTAGCGGCACTACAGAAGAGTCACTTGACTATTTAAATAACCCTTCACTTGTAATGTAGCTGCTATTACGTAATTTTAACCTAGGATTTCTCAGATTCCATATTTTCTACATTTTCCTAACTTCAAAATGTTCCATAGGATGTAGTTTTCTATTAATCTGTATGAAATTCTTAACTTGCCTATAAGAGCAACTGCATATTAAGTGTACCCATTTACATCTGTTGTGTTTTTGTAATTTGTACTGAAAAGGATTATAATGCTTACTTCTTACTGAAAACACTTATGAAAATAAAAATTGCTAAATAGGTATGATTATTTTTCCTCTTCATTGATATGGCGAAGACAAATATTTCACATAGATGCAGGTCAATAGGTTAAAATGTGTGCATTAATTTTTAAAATTACAATATGTGGAACATTTTGAAAATCGCCTGTAATTTAGACCTAAACTACTAATTTCTCAGAAGCTATTGCAACCAGAAAACCAAAACTTGGTACTATTCCATTGTTGATCGATCACAAAAATAAATAATATAAATTTGAAACAAATAGGCCCATACTTAATGCATTGTATTACACTACATTTCAAATTTGGAGCTTCAGTTTTGATAAATGCATGGTATAACTTTATTAGCTCATATATGTTTTCATTTTTTTCATTTGACTTCAGATACAAGAAAAACAAATAGTGGCAGTTTGCTAACAGGGTGGTATACGTGAAGCATTCTTACTGGTTCATAACCATGTGAAGCTGCTTCTTTCACAACTTCCGGGGTATCGCAGAGTTTTGTAAGTATTTCAGAAATGATGAGCGTGGGTAGTCTAAGGTGAACCCCTCTTTTGAGTTTATTTATTCATACTTATAGTTGTGGTTTACGGTGGGTGCGTGGGTAGTCTAAGGTGAAACTTTGCTGCAGAAGACCACGCCAAATTTTCACCACCTCACCACATGCTGACATATCTCGAAAGTAAGACCACGTATCATGATTCTGAAATTTTGTTCATGTTGTCACACCCCAGGGGTGGGATGACAACTCGGGGTGCGTAGTTGAGGATCAGATGATAGGCAAGAATGGTGCAGGGTTTAGGAGGACTATATTTAAGTCCATCCTGCCTGTGACCTACCAAATCTTCATTCCAAACTGATATCCCTCTACAAAAGGGGTTGTTTTACAATAACATCGGTGCCATTATTGACGGAAATACATAATTATATGAGACTCTGAAGGAGTCTTGTCTTACTTTCGAGATATGTCAGCACGTGGTGAGGTGGTGAAAATTTGGCGTGGTCTTCTGCAGCAAAGTTTCACCTTAGACTACCCACGCACCCACCGTAAACCACAACTATAAGTATGAATAAATAAACTCAAAAGAGAGGGGTTCACCTTAGACTACCCACGCTCATCATTTCTGAAATACTTACAAAACTCTGCTTCCCAACTACGGTACCATTAAGGTTGTTCCAGGAGCTGTTTTCACGAAGACATGATCCTAGTAAATGGGCAGGTTCTTTGGATAGGCACAAATCTCATGTCTAATCGTTCAGTTCAGCTTGAGTTAAGGGTTTTGGTTGGCATGAAACTGAAGGAGCTTGATATGTATCATCAATATTTCCAGTATCCTCATCAAGCATTTCATCATCTAGTTAGAAAAGTCACTTTCAGGTGCTGTTGGAATCGCAATTCCTCGTCATTGGTCTTATGGCAGATGGGATATCTGGATATTTCACACTCTTTTTTTGGTTTATACCTGAAAGTAAAAGCAGATATATTCCAAATTAATTCAATTAAGATACTTTAATTTAAAAAGCACTAATAAAGTGTGACCCATTAAATTTGTAACAATCAGATATTAACTTACCCTGTAAATTTGTCATGCAGAAATAAGTTGCTTGTATGACTTCTTCTTTCCCTCCAAACCATAGGTACACTGAAATCGAAACACCTCTGGTGTTTTCTGCTCCAGCACTGCAGACCTTCAACACATGTTTTACAGCATACGTATGGTGCAAAGGGCTTGTCCTAGTCACCGATTTTAACTCCAAAATATGTATGATACATTTTCCTCACAAAAGGAGGCATGATGACTTTACCACAAATGTAGCAAAATCGTTCAGGGTGTTTCTTGCCCTTCAATTCAATTTGTAACAATATTTTCAACTGCACTCCTCTCCCCTCTCTCCAACATAGTTGCCACATCCATATCTGCACATAATGTTGCCAGCTAGGGCTGTACTTCTAGTGTGATTTTTAGAGTATTAAACATAACACTGACACTAAAATTAGGCAAGTGAGTCAACCTTGTATATACTTTTCTCCACTTACAAGTTTTTTGATGAAGACTTGTTTCTGGTTCTGTTCATGAGTAATTTGGAAACACACATTACTAAAGCCTTTCCACATATTTTCAAATGTTGGCATAGATATGTCGATGATGTGTTTCCTATAGTCCCTAGAAGACTAACCGAGGATGCTATAAAGTTGCTAAACCTACAAGAAAAATCCATAGTTTTCACCTTGAAGTAGAGCAGGATGAATGGCTACCTTTTCTTGATTTGAAAATCATTAGAACACCAACAGGATTACAATTTGGAATATACAGAAAAGCAACACATGTTGACAATTACATTAAATGCAACCCATTCAACCCAGTACAACATCAATATGCAGTATTCCATAGTTTAGTTCTTCCGCTAACAAAAACAGAATATGAACAGGAGTACACTCACATACAACAGGTTGCCGAATTGAACAACTATAACACAAATTTCATCAAAAAACTGATCTACAGACACAAAAGAAACAAAAATTTAAGGGAAATTACTACGCTCAAAAAACTAGAAAACCCCAACACCATATATGGAAAATTTACATTTCATCCAAAGTACTTCAAAAAATTTGAAAAGATATTTAAGAGCTTCAACATAAAATTAGCCCCTCAGAACAAACACAACATCCGCAACTTACTAAACCACCCTCTAAAAAAATAGCACACCGAAAACTCAATTATCAGGCATATACCAAATGAGTTGCCAGGATTGTGACAAGATATACATTGGTAAGACCAAAAGGAATCTAGGAACAAGAATGAGAGAACACTTCAGAAATATTAAATTCAAACAAATGGACAAGTCGGCCATAGCACATCACTTTTGGTCTGAGAATCACAACATAAAACAAGAAATAGAACTGATCAAAAATGGCAAAGAAACCTCTGTAACTACAGATTTGGGAAAACATGGTTATTACGAAGAAACAGGACCTCTTGATGAATTTTGAAATTCCCGCGGTAGATGACGTCATCAAACTTACCAGGACATTAGATGGCAGCACGACACCAAGCCAGATGCAGACACCGGATACATCATCAGTCAACCACAGAACTGACGATAGGGGAGAAGTCCCCAGAAACTAGTTTTCATCAAAAAACTTGTAAGTGGAGAAAAGTATATACAAGGTTGACTCACTTGCCTAATTTTAGTAACAATGGCACTCCACTTTCTGAAATACTTCTTTTTATTCTATATAATAACACTGACACTTCAAAATATATTTTCATGTTAATTTTACTTATTTGATTATCATATATTGTGATGACCTAACCACGGATGGTAAGGATAAAGAACACATGGCCTGATCGTACACAGGGAGAGTAGCTCAAAGTAGGGAATACCGCCTTGGCGAGAGGTTGGAGTTTTCTATCTGGCTCATTTCTACAAAAGGTATGGGTAATACTAACTAAAGGTACAATTCACTTAAGAATATTTACTACAGTCAAGCATAGTACTTAGGTGGACACAGTGGCCCTTTACTTGCCTCAAGGAGTTACGGATAAATCCATCCGCTCAAGCAAAAGGATGGCCCAAGAGAGAGCAAGAAACCAGCTTACACCAACATATTATCCAACCAGTGATGGAGTGGGGGAGTGACGTCACACGTACTACTGAACTCAAATGAACTACTATTGTCTGGAAAATCCAACTCCAGCAGATCACGGCATAACAGCCCGGAAATAACTCTAGTTATACTATTGTGTTAATTAAAAGTCACTTGTGACAATATTTAATGTAGCTATATGATGTGGAAATAATTCTGCTTTGTGAAAATTCATCCAAATGTGAGACTGTTTCCAAATCATCATCAGCATGTGTAGTACTTTTACAAATTCTTAAATGTCATATTCTAAGTCCAACAGCAATAAAGCTTGAGCTAACTAAACAAAATGAGTTACATTTCTGAATTCAGCATGCGCTAAATATTATGAAACAACTTAGGAAACCTTTATCTCAGAAAAAAAAAGTTTTGACCAGTGTAATAAATACAATAAAGATGACAAAGTGACAGAAAATCATTCCACACTGGATTCAAACTGTTCCTTTTATCAAGTAGCACTGAGGCGACTAAAAGAAAATACATACTATTAGAATGGATAAATACAATTCAAGTTAATCTGAAACACTCTAGGATTGCGAATGTCAATTTAGTGCAACTTCTGAACAAAAAAGTTATAGATATAGCATTTATAAGTGGAGCGTTACTTAACAACAAACCAGCAGCTATACCATTAAATTTCAGAAGACACAAGCTGATAATTGGCGTAAACGAGCAGCAGTATTTACTAGCAAAGATATTGATGCAACTACAATTAGTCAACTTTCAGACGAAGATTGTGTCGTTATACAGGTTACACACAAAAAGAAAACATTCTTTGCACCTTGTATGTACTTTGATGGGCAGTTGTACATTGAAGATAACTTTAAAAAATTGAAACAATTATATGAAATATTAATGGAAAGGGTCTGAAGTACTAGCAGATAGCAATGCCAGAAACAAACAATAAAAACTTTTATTGCTATTTGACTTTTTGGAATATGACATTTAAGAATTTGTAAAGGTACTACACATGCTGGTGATGGTTTGAAAACAGTCTTGATTTGTATGAATTTTCACAAATGATATAACAACTAATCAATGAGGAAGAACACTTGAAGAATTCATTACAGCACAAAATCTACATACCGCAAATGAAAACAATGGGTTGTCAACTTCTGAAACTCAAAATGGAAGAGTTGGTTGGATATGACTGTAGTGATGATACATTTTTCAGAGATGTAAGGGAATGGACTGCTGGAGAAGAAGAAAGCTGCTCTAACCATAAGATAATATCGTTCATAATAGGAAATGTTATCAAAACCCAGACATGCACATAAAAGAAACTAGATATATAACAAGCCCAGAAAATGTCAAAAAATTTGAGAATATATTACTAGAAAAACTGATTATAAATTTCAATTGTTTGAGCAAGGGGGAGAGTGTGATTAAAGAGCTTGCACAAAAAGTAAATGCAAATACTAACATTTAACTCACAATTGACACTTTACAGTAGTATAAATGCTGCTTGCAGGGAAGCATTTAGAGTAAGAAAAGATAAGAAGCAGGCAATTAGCGGCAAATCAGTTCCTTGGTGGACAACCAAGCTAACCATATTGAGGAAAAAGGTTAATACAGCAAGACATCACCATCAATGAACCATTGATAATGAGCAGTTAAGAGAGAAGAAATCAATATTTGGAAGGCAATCAGCAGTACACAATGAACATAAATGACAAAAAATTCAAATCATGGTGGGAATTCTATATTACAACTGAGCGGACTAATCCATGGACTGTTTTAGTTAATTGATGGAAATTAATCATTTCTTCACACTAGCTGTATATAGGCTAAGGTTTTTGATAGATTCAACATGAAAAATTCAATGCCATGGCCGGGATTTGAACCACGGATCTCCTGGTTTCCAACCAGTCGCTCTAACCCATTGAGCTACCATGGCAACGTGCCCTCCTGACATTAAAATCTCCATTTGACTCATACATTTCCCGGGTAAAAAACTAGGGCTCTCGCTCCGAGATACACCGTTTGTGGCGACTTACTATCGTAAGTACTTGAGTTCCAGGCTTCATCATTTAACTCTTATTATT
Source organism: Mantis religiosa (assembly GCA_030765055.1). Classification (NCBI taxonomy): domain Eukaryota; kingdom Metazoa; phylum Arthropoda; class Insecta; order Mantodea; family Mantidae; genus Mantis; species Mantis religiosa. The sequence continues at coordinate 134,589,449 of CM060951.1, forward strand.
TTAGTTAATTGATGAAAATGAATCATTTGTTCACACTAGCCGTATATAGGCTAAGGTTTTTGAAAGAGTCAACATGAAAAATTCAATGCCATGGCCGGGTGGTTTAAAGGGGTAACATATGAGTCAAATTGAGAATTTAATGTCAGGAGGGCACGTTGGCCATGGTAGCTCAATGGGTTAGAGCGACTGGACAGAAACCAGGAGATCCGCAGTTCAAATCCTTGCCATGGCATTGAATTTTGCATGTTGACTCTATCAAAAACCTTAGCCCAAATATGGCTAGTGTGAAGAAATGATTAATTTCCATCAATTAACTAAAATAATAAGAGTTAAATGATGAAGCCTGGAACTCAAGTACTTACGATAGTAAGTCGCCACAAACGGTGTATCTCGGATGCGAGAGCCCTAGTTTTTTACCCGGGAAATGTATGAGTCAAATGGAGATTTTAATGTCAGGAGGGCACGTTGCCATGGTAGCTCAATGGGTTAGAGCGACTGGTTGGAAACCAGGAGATCCGTGGTTCAAATCCCGGCCATGGCATTGAATTTTTCATGTTGACTATCTACCATGGACTGTTGTCTATACGATCGTAGCTGGTAAAATAGCAGTTCAGAACTCACTTAGTACATTTCAAAAACAAGACAAACCTACATTGATGATACACCTAGCACACCAAAGCACTTGCTAGAAAACTTCATTCCAGAAGAATGGGTACAAGTTGATACTGAGTGACAAAAAGAAGTAATGAGGCTGGTAGAAGAACCAATCAGTACACCAGATGACAAGGAATTTGCACATACAGAATATTGGTGGTAATAAACTTCAACCCAAAAAAGTCACCAGGAGAAGATGGGATATGTAGTGAAATTCTGTCAAATGATTTTAAGACCTTCCCATGTTCCTTTAGAGCAATATATAGTCAATGTCTTAAGAGAGGGCCATTTCCCAAAAGATGGAAGCGCTCATCTATAGTTCCCATAATAAAGCGGCATAAAGAAGACAGCAAAACTATAACAAAATATCAACCCATCAGTTTGTTGAACATATGCAGAACAGTTCTAGAAAAATTAATGATAAATAGGATAGAACATCATATCAAATCAAGAAACCTAGTTGGGTTTAAAACTCAAAAAGCACTACAGATACAACAATGGCGATGAAAGTATTCACAGAGGATTACTTATAATCTTTTGGCTATGTTGTTTTGCTGATTTTGGATGTGAAAGGAGCTTTTGATACGTGTTGGTGGCCTATGTTTTAAATAACTTAAGAGAGATGCAATGTCCAAGAAACTTATACGAACTTACACAGGATTATTTTAAAAACAGAAAAGCAAGTCTATCTATGAATGAATTTGGACAGAAGTACAAGTCAAGCTAGGCTGCCCACAAGGATCATGTTGCAGGTCTGAATATTGTAATATTTTATACAATTCTTTGCTGAAATTAGTAGTAATAGCATTTGCTGATGATTAATTGTCATGACAAAAGGAAAAAGCACACTAGATGCTGAAAATTTTTCAAATCAGGACTTGAAGAAAATTGAACTTGGGCTAAAGAAAATAGAACTGAATTTAACGACTCTAAATTAAAAGTTTTGGTAATATCAAGGAAGAAAAGTAATAATAATGCAGTAATCAGCACCTATTTGAACAATAAAACTGTGGAACAAGTGGATGTAAACAAATATCTTGGTTATTAAATTTTACATGAGTCGTATTTTTTACACATCTGCTTCACTTTGCTTCACTCTGCTTCACTGCTTCAAAATAGGTACGAAAGTGAAGCAGACGTGTAAAAAATACGACTCATCTAAAATTTAATAATTTTTCGCTTCACTGTGGTGTTCCAATACAGTTAAATCTCGAAATATCTTGGTATTTAAGTTAATTGACGAATTTTTCCGGTTGACTCTACCTAAAATATCTTGGTATTTACATACATAAGAAGTTTAGATTTGACCACCACATAGATCAAGTACATGACAAAGTGACACGTTTACTACATAACCTATACAAGTGTGCAAAACTCACTTGCCCCAGGTGTTGCGTCGGCACCGGCTCCTGTGTCTTGTCGATTGCTGCCTCGTGGAGCAAGTGTTTTGCCGATTTGGGGTGCCGTTAGAACTCCACAGCGACCAGGGTACTAATTTTGAGTCCAACCTGGGGACTAGGAAGTAAAGCGCTTAAAACCATTTATAGAGGCGCAATTGAAACTATACTAATATATGGAGCTCTCATGCAGGGATCTGCCTTACAAAAGCAGAATATTAAAAAATTCCAGAGAATTCAGAGATTGCTCAACATAAAAATGATGAAAACATATAGGACAATTTTATATACCATGTCTTGTGTTATTGCCGGCATCCAAACTATTGATCTAACCATACAAGAGAAAATAAAACTTTACACTGATATACAGCAAAGGCAACTATGATGCACACCTGCCACCAAGAGGCTGGAATCAACCGCCAAACGGCCTCACATTAAAGCAGCTGAGGATGATGCAGCGTATGCCTTCAGAATTTTAAGATGGAAAAATAGGGGCTGGAGCAGTTCTGTTTAAATACTACATATTAACTCGACAACTGCAATTCAGGCTGGATGGAAGGTGCTCCAACAATCAGGCGGAGCAACTGGCTATTCTGGAAGCAGTACAAGAGCTACAAAACCATGGCAGGGATGCTGAATGAAGAGAAGACCGTAGGCATATTTACAGATAGCAACGCAGCATTAGCTAACCTGTAAAACAACAATAAATACCATTCTATACCAGAGGAAACCCTTAATACACTCACAATTTTAAAAGGACAATACACTTCAGCTGGGTGAAAGCACATGTAGGGATTACTGGCAATGAGCTAGCAGATAAATTGGCAAAAAAAGCTTCTGATGATATTGAACTACAGAGTATTTACAACAAGCTTCCAAAATGTAGCCTCAAAATCGAAATAGAGAAGGCAGAATATCTACAGTGGCAGCAGAGATGGAAAAGTACACACAAAAGAGCCCTTAGCAAATCTTTCTTCTCGCCTTAAGGAACCACTACCATTAACAGCAACCTTCACTGCAATGGTTTCAGGGCATCAACAAACTGAAGCCTACTTAAATAGGTTTCAACTCACAGATGATCCACAATGCACATGCAATAACCCAAAACAGACAGAAAACCATCTTTTTTATGAATGCAGGGACACAAGGTATCAAAGAGATAAGTTAACTGAAAATGTACATAAGAATGGGGGAAAGTGGTCAGTGACAAATCATAACCTTATAAATATTTGAAAGCATTTTGTAAATCTGTTCACTCAATTAACTTAAATGGCAATACCAAGCAATACATAATTTTCAAGAGATTTTTGTCATTCTAATATAATTCTTAATATCTATGGAAGACTCTGTTAAATACATTATGAAACGGGTAAATATTCAATACATGGGACCCATTGGATGTAACAGCGATTTACACTTAATCTTGTCCTAGAGTAATGCATATTCGGAAGTTTATGCTTGAAAATAGTGGTTTCTAAAATTCAGTTACCATCTTATACTGCATGATAAGTAAATATCAATATATTTGGTCTAAATTGCTTCTATCCTTGATATACAAAGTTGAAATGGTTTTCTTGGAAATCGCTGTTATCAGATATAATGCATATTTGTAACTTGTGTTCAATGTTCCAGTGTGTTGATCCTTGCAGAAAAGAGGCTTGCTTCGGCAAGGAAACTTAACGGAAACAAGTCGTCGCCAACTGCAGTTCTGAAATACGCCAAGACAGTGAAATGATGCCTACGTATATTTTGTCATTCTTTGTCATTATCATTCCCATGATTATTATACAGGATGAAGAAAATGTATGGAATTTTGACTATAACTGTTAAAACGAATGATGGTATAGTAATAGAATTATTACTTATATTATCATCTTTATACTATTATTACTGAAGCTTTGTTATTTAGTGTATCATTATTTACCCGCTCTATTGCGGTCAGGTTCCTTACGCTAGTGTTGTTACGTAGTGTTGGTATTTTCAGCGAATGCACGTTTTCAGTGTCACCAAACCTCCAGCTCTCACCGTCATGCTCGCCCACCATTCTCGTGGCCGCTGTTAAGTTTAAGCGCTTACTGTAAGACTAAATGAGCGAACAAGAATGTTTGTTCCAGGATCAAGCTTGGTGCATTTTATCTTATGTATAATTAATATGTGAAAGACAGCAATCATTACCAGTATGCAGCAGTGCAGACTGTTTGGTACCCTCCTCCTTTGAGAAGCCGCTTATAAATCTGCTTCCCATGTATGAAGGTGCTGCAGATCGCTTCATGTTACTTCCGCACTAGTTCTATTATTTCTTCGTTGACTTTGATTATTCAGTATATTATATTACCTATTCTGAAACACTATCGTGCACAATTATCGAAATAGCTTCTACTATTGTTAACGTTTCTTCTAGGCTAATATAGTCATAAAATAAAAATACTACAGGTAATACACCCTTTGTATTTCAATCATAGTGATATTACCGCCACAGCCACAGAACATCTATTACTAGAAGCACAGAGTATTAAAAGTAAACCTCTCATGTGAAACGTTGGCTACATCCTGTGGCTATATCATTTCCACTCATAACTGTTTCTGGTATTCTGTGATAATAAATGACTGCCCTGATAACCTTTGCATTTTAACCAGCATCGTAACGTTATTATATTTTCCCTCAAATTTGGTGTACAAAAACTAAAAAAGCGGTCACTCTAGATGTCATCCGAGTTGTTTGAAAGGAGATTCACCTATAGCCGCAGCAATATTATCCAGTTGCTTACTTTTTATGTAATTGTGATGCTACCTAGTTGCCTGTTGAAAATGTATTAGCAAGGGTAACCAATCTCACTTTAAGTGGTTAAAGGAAAATATACTGTAGATACATGCAGGAAACCAGATTAAAACAGCAACATTACTGTCACCCCGTTCATTACTTATAAAAAAAAACTACATTTATCTACCCTTATTTGAAGCAATGTAGGCTTCTCCTCATGTAATTGTTAATCATATGGTCCTAAACTGTTTATAGACAAATCGAAGAGAGTTGCGACCCCAGAGCAACAAAATAAAAGACTGTTCCATATGATTCTTTCAGGGCCGTATCCATAGATCACTTTGATCTAGACCACACAGGACCGACAGAGTCGGCCTCGAGACCACAGGTCTAGACTGTCTTCGGGCCACATAACATATACTAAACTTGGTCCGGACCAAAGGTGGTCTAACTTTTTGGTATTCATAGACGATAAAAACAAGTAAAGCTGTGGACCAGCACGGAGCAAATGTTACACGACGAAGAAAGCTTCTTCTGTGCATGCGCGAGTCCCATAGAGAGCTAAACAAACCACAGTGTACCTACAAGTTTATAAATCTCTGTGGTAGTGACACAGCTGTTTCTTAATCATTCTTACGGTTGGTGCTGCTGTTTGAGATTCGGTAACAAAGTTTGGTGTGTTATGAATATGGATAATATGAAGAAACGTGGTATCAATTGGTCAGAGGAAGACCAATGTTTTCTCTAGCCCCAAAAAATAATGAACATTATAGAAAATAAATTCATGTCGACGAATACAAATGTGAGAAAGGAGGTGGCATGGAGGGAAATTTATAATGAGCTTGCTGATAATGCGGCTTACTGATGCAGGTCAGCAGTGTTGTCTTGATATCGTCCTCTTGCATAATACCGAAGTTCTGTTTGAGTGTCAGTTGAGATACTCAGGCCTCGTTGTCGTCCCTGACGTACAGGTTAGGACGAATCAATTCTATCAGCTATCTGGCGTTCGCTTTATTAAACCTGCGTCGTGCTTCGCAATAATTTCTATTCATGGTGGATAAGTTTAACTCCGTTTTATTTCACGAATTCTACGTACCACAGCTACATTCAGCACTTCATTGTCATCCATGTTGCAAAGATAGTCCGCCTTTAATCTACACCTCGGAGGCGGACCAACATTTGAGCCGGACCAACGTGTTTGGTCCCCGGACTATCACTAATCCTGGTTTATGAATAAGAAAATAGATGACCCACCGTTAGTCCACCGGAAGTAACAATGTGGTCCGGATCAAGTCTATGAATACGGCCCTCAGTAATTATAAAGGTAATTCTGGAAATAACACTTGTATTTGTACCAGAAAATATAGAGACCCAATATTTCCAGATCTGTCCCCCAGATGCAGTAAAAGTGTATCCAGAACCTCACAGTACTAGCATTTGTAATGCAGCTATCCCTCCGAACCATCTACCCGTATGGCACTTTCCTAGGGGATTCTTCATTATCAATATCCTTTTGAACTCTATCCCATAATTCATTAAAGGAATTACGCCTCTCTTCCAAGACTGTCTGAAATTCATTAATACTCAATAGGTACTATCCAAAATAAAATAACTTTGAATGCAGAATATCACATTCAGTATCACTGATCTTCTCTATCTTCTGTGTCAATGCTAAATGCTATGGAGTAGATGCTGGGGTTGGGGAGGGAAATGGGGTTTTTCTCAGGATACTTGTAAAAAGAAAGTCTTTTAACTCTTTTGCATCGCCGTTCCAACTTACCTGGATGTCTGCAGGTTTCCAGTAAATTAGGCATCACTCGCGGAATGTAACTCTATATGCTGGGAGCTTTAAAATATTTATCTGGATATGGAAATATTCTTAATATTGTCGGATGCAACTCGCGCTTCAATGGATGCAAAGTACTAAACGCCGCTTGATACTGCAGAGAGATAACACTTCCCCTTACACTAGACTTCGCTAGACTGCCCTGATTCTTCCTCCACACTGACTTTTCTACAACTATCCCAGAGAAACGATAAATTCCTTTCTCTCACTACACAAAGGGAAGACCAATAACCCCTATGGCCAACACTAAGGGTAGTAAGAGATTTGAGGAAGTTGTACCGTTACTTGCACCGAAACCTAGGTCTTCCTTAGTAAATACGCCTATATTTAATGTACTTAAGCATCAAGGTTCATTCCATTTTATTCATATACCTTCTGACAAATACTAGTATAAAAACCATAGATATTTGCTATTAAGTAATACATCATTGTTAATAACTCCCGAATTAATTACATCTAATAGCTTATTTCATACAGGAATGGGCATGCGGAAATGCCACTACAACGGTCTCTCGACTTATCGTATTGTGACTTTGTGGATTCGCAGAATTAAAAGTCCAAACTGCCGAAATTCTAAATGTTCCTTATTTCCTTAGGAATACACTGTTCAATTCTCATGTAACAACATCACATCACATATCACAATCTACAGCACCAAGGTCGATGACAATAACAAACATTAGCTTTCGTTACAACACTTCACGGCTGACTCTCGTTTTACACACAACTGACTCATCACCAGCTATGGCTTCCTTTTATACACCCATTCATGAATGTCAGTCTGATCTATCAATCACTAGATGTTTCTGGAATAAACAATGCATCTAATGGCGTAATCCAAATATTCTATCACCATCGAAAAACGTGAAACCCTATCTGGGCCGACAAGTCTTTCACCTCTTTGATAAACTATCCGTATCTTGTTTATCGACGCTATCGTTAATTGTCGGCGCTTTGTGAACGCTAGCCGCCTATCAGTTCCTTTGTGTACACTAGTCGCGCGATTGTTAACCGCTTATGCAAGCTCGTGAAACATTATCCGCCGTTTGTTATCTATTTGCGCAGAAATTTTTATGTCCGTTGTCGTGACAGTATACAGATAATGGAGATTTACAAGCACTAGTAATTTCCCTTATTGCTGGATTCCGAAAACACATCAGAACCACTTAAATACCAATTCCTGTTTCCCCATAAAGCAAATAATATAAATTATGCATTGCATCACATCTCACTAGTTATAACGATTTTCCACCACATCCTACTGAATATCTAGCAAGTGCAATATATCGTAGTGCTCCGGTTATATATCCAGGGGATAATGGTATCAGAAAATACCGCTTCAGGGAACATCGGGTCCCTCGCATGGCTTGTGGCCACCAGAGGTACAACCGGAGCAAATCCAAACAGCAGCAAAAGTTGAGCTTCTTCAAAGTTGATCCTTCATACAGATAACTAAACGTTTACAAACAGCAATCAAAATACAGCTTTTCTAAACCACTTCTATCAGGATGCAATGAGTTCTGAGTTCTGACACATAGGATTTGATGGTTTACATACTCCCTCTTTCTCCCTCTTCTAACCCAAACATACTTTTACCCTTCAAAAGGTTATCCCAAATAATTCCTTTAAATCATTTTGAGCGTGGGCAAGGAGAAACAATATCCGCTGATTTCAGCCTGCCAGCAGCCACGGCATCTTCAACCAGCATTACCTTTTCTGTGTGAATTACCTTAAGTGGCTAGTTATGGGTTAACCGGTGAGTATGGGGAACTATTTGCAACTTATGACTGAGTCGACAAGGTATAGCAGTCTATTAGTCAGTAAGTGGTGAGTGTTGAAAGCTACAAAGGCAAAGTTTGCTGAATTTGTCAAGAATCCCCCTCTTTGTCCCTCTACTAAACTAAAAAATTATCACATTTCGCGTTATGTCAAATAATCCTTTCAGTGCTTAAATCCTTTTGAGAATGGGCACGGCGCAGGAACATTCGCTGAATTCAGCCTGCCAGTAGCCATAGGCAGACTTCCTTCAATTCAGTTGAGCTAGTACACAGATTGGTGTTGAGTTGCTAGTTATGGATTGACCAATGAGTATGGGTAACCAGTTACGCAGATTTTAAAGAGTCGGCAAACCATAGTATTGTATTAGTTGGTGAGCAGTGAGTGTTAAAAGCTACAAAGGAAATGTTTGCTACAGTTGTCAAGAATCTCCCTCTTTGACCCTCGTTTAACCTAAAAAATTATCATCCTTCAAAACGATATCCCAAATCCTTCCTGCGATTAAATCCTTATGAGGGTGGGCACTGAGTAAGGACAATCGCTGAATTCATCTTGTCAGCTATCACGGACAGACTTCAATTAAGTTCATCTGGTCTTCAAGGAGTGCGTTAGAGTTGAGTTACTGGTTATGAGTTAACCAGTGAGTATGGGCAATCTGTTGCGCAAATCTTAATGAGTGGCAACCATAGCAGTGTATAAGTTCGGTGAGCAGTTAGTGTTAAGAGCTACAAGGGCAAAGGATATTATCGTTGTCAAGGATCGGCAAACAGAGCAGTGCACGTTGGTGCATGCGAGAGAGGAAATAAAAAGAGCTAGTGCTACCAAAAAAGACGTATTTACTCTGTTAGTTTGTAAAAAAATAATAATTCTAAGTTAGCATTGATCTAAGATTCTATTGACAAAGTAAATTTGATGCAAATGTATCTACCGTCTCGTTTTTGTCAGAATATTGTGATTCTTTTAAAATGCTGTAAAAATATCAACTGTGTTCCTTATCATGTATTGTGATCTGCAGAACATATTTCAACTACGACAATTCTCTCCTTACATATATGGGAAGTGCATTATTCAGCATCTCCATTGTGAAATATTCACGCAAAACGCATACCATTTAGCGCGCTTGGAATTTGCTATTTGCACACTTGCCTTTCATCTAGAGAGGTGTATGTCATTTCCTCGATTGTTTTACAATGGCTGCTATACATTGCATATTTCAACCACTGCTGTTCAAAACAAAATAAAACCAACAAATTGGCTGGCCCCGTGGCTCAGTCGGTAGAGCACCTGCCTGCCGCGCCAGGGGTCCCTGGTTCGATTCCCGGCGGTGGGGGTGGGGATTTTTCTCCAACAAAGATAATTCCCCATGTTCCCCAGAGTCTGGAAGTATGAATGGGAGTGTGAATGTGTGCGTGATCTAATGATTAAAACCCAACGATAACGAGTTAACACCTTCAGTATGTTTCAAAGGAGAACGGCCGCCGATATGTCCAAGACAGTTAAAGGCGGGGTATAAATGGAACAAGGAAAAAAACCAACAAATTAAAAATAATGACGACAATATTGTTTTTTGTAAAGCACTCGCAATCCAAGAACTGCACCACAATCAGTTTGGTAACTAAAGAACCTTTCAAAACTGTTATTGATGAGGAAACGCGAGCCAGTGTAGCTGTGTCATGCTGGTTAACGGAATCGTTCCTTGCTGTGACAACCCTTTTAAGTGCCCGTGTGCGTCTAATTGCCAGAAGGGACTACTTGTTTTAATGGAACTATAAACTGGTTGCTGTGTTGCGGACATAAGGTCTGCCGGAACATATTTCCTTTCAGCATCAATGCTTGCGCCAGGCTCCTCAGAACCAGAATCATGATGAAAGGGATACGAACAAAATGTTAAGTGCAAGGGATCCTGGATTAAATTTCTGCTGAGGTTGGAATTTTTGCTCTTCAATATTATTGCCTATCCTCTTCAGAGCCTGAAAGTCTGGATTACAGTCTGAATGGTCTAATATATTAAACTAAAAAAAACCAATATCAACAAGTTAGCACCATTGTGGATGGGCAATATATTTCTAAAATAGAAGGCACATACCAGTATAACCTATACAGCTAAATGGAATATAAAAATGGGGACTTAATGGCTTTCAACAGCGAAGGAAATTATAGCACTTACATGGTTCCACTGTAACTGAACCGATGTATATTTTGGCTTAAAAATAACAAAAATGCTAAATGGTAATAAAAGTGAGCTGTGATCCATTTTTAATTATGTATATTTCTTTACTTTGAAGCAGAAACATTCAGTATAAGTTTGTTGGAGCAATCTGGTTCGACCTAGTTCTCGATTATCTTTTTTTTTCTCAAAAATTTTGTTCATTAAGTTATGCTTATTACATTCATTATGGTATTGCGATTGCTTGACAGAAATGGTATGGCTCTGCGCATATGTCCGATTCCTTACATATCTATTAAGAATCCTAAATGCTTTACACACTTGGATTACGAGTATAAAATAATTAAAGTATTCAAACTACAAGAGTTTAAATGCGAAACATTAAACACCATTAAAGGCGAGGTATAAACCACGGGAAAGATGTGTCACCCCACTTCCATTAAGACAGCACAGGATCTCACCGAATACGGTGCTATTAAAATAAAATTAAAGGAAATTTGCTGGTTGAATATTTTCGTAGACAGAATATGGAGCGTCAGTCGCAGCCGTTAAAGTAGTAGTGGGTAGCTTTAATACTGTTACACATTGTTTATTTCTTGAATTAATATATATAGCTGGAGATTGGATTACCAAACGCAGGCAGTTTCATGTTTTTGAAGAGTAAATAACACTAAAATGTGAAAATGTCGCTAGCTAAAACTCATACAACGTTCCAGCATGAAGGACGACACTTTATGTACATAAAGCAATTAACATTATTCCTTCGAGTGTAAGATCAGTCAATCCTTTGTTTACGATATTACAGATTTACGGATGTCTCGTCTAGCCACATATCTCTATTACCTCTCGCAGGTTCAACATGGTCGTACTTAAGTATTGCTTTTTTCCACGAGCCATTAATGCTTATTAATCTTCTGGAATTCAAATCCCAGTTCAATTAAATAGGACACTCATTCCTGTCAAAAACTATTATGTATCTCTCAAATTGATTTTCAGATTTTACAGCGTTTTTCTGAGGAGACCAAGGTAGTAACCTTTTTCTTATAATAGCCTTTTATCCCTTAGTGATCCCAGCAGCAACTGGGGTGTTTCAATCTGTTTTTTTTTTTTTTTTTTTTTTTTTTTTTGCCCTTCGAGCTCCATTACTTCTTCTCTTTGCCTATTCCTAACAACCTGTGTGCGCTAATGTTCAAATCTGTGAGAGTTCTCTCCAGAAACAGAAGTCTCCTATGTTGACTTTCCATTTCTAAAATGTTGGCCAAGGAGTGGAGATCTATATCCCTAATTTCCTTTCTGAGTTGGCGGATGTACTGAAAGTCATTGCCTCACCCATCTGTGGTGCCCTGCATAGTAAACGCGGGCGTCAAACACTACACATTTATTTTCATTTCACAGCCTTGATCGTTTTATTCCAGGTTGGGATATATTTCATACCCGCTTCCTTCTTACTGCTCATTCGCTCTTGAATGCCTTTCATATCCAGCGAGTTCTACAAATTGAAGAATGCTATTGTCAGGTATACTTTCACTGTTTAACATTGATATCTGACATAAAAAGTAGATATAGGCAAATTTGGTGCATTCTTCATTAAAGCAACATAGCATAAGAAGTATAAGAAACCGAGCTATCTCCAATAGATTTGCAAACCTTACAGTTTAACTACATTGATGTTAGGCTTTATCTTCACTTAACAATAGCGGCCTTTATAACTTCTATTCTGTTCTTATCAATAAATAAACATAAAACCACAGCCTCCGTTAATGCTTTGTGACTTAGAGTCCTCAAGCTCTAAGCTGTGCTTTGAGGAGTAATTTTGTTTTAATAGCGGAGTTTCTAGTTTCATCTTGGCATCTGTAACGCCTGAGCACATGGTACAAACAGATTTCACTGGATAGTGGCACTGATACCATTTACTAAGGAGTTTTGGAACTTGGGTTAAAAGAGTATAAGCAAGTTAAGCTTTAAAAGATATTAACTTTTCACCGTATAGCCGCTAGAATATCTCCTAGTATGGAATTTCGTCTCTAATGAGAAACGAACGGGCGGATGTTTCGCCGAGGACAGTCCAAGGTGTTATGCAAATGCCCTTATTAAGGCTTAACCACTTAATGAGGCGATGTGGCACTTATAGCGTAACGGGTATAATGGGGTCAACCAAGGCACCGACCAAAGTCCCGGCAAGTTATTTTATTGTCCCGGCCAGTGTATTTTGTTGCGTGTCTACACTCAGAAAGGCTTAACCGCAGATAGCCATTTCATACGGGGCTATTTACGTAGCTTTATTGGATTTCAATAGGAAGAGGCGTATTGAGATAACATTAAAGGCCTCTTGCTATATAAATGGGACACCAAACCCAAGGCAACCTGATATGAGTGTTTGAATCAATTAAGAATTGTCATTGGCTGGGATACAATTTTGAGAACAAACATCTCTGTGGAAGAGGTTGCAGCACGGCACCTTTAGAATGCGAGGTAGGAACGCTACTAACACCACACCACAGAGGCGGGCTTCCCGGGAGGTGTCCGGAGTATTATCGAAGGAGTTCTTCGAGGCGGCAAGATCAAAACATAGGTTCCGGGGAAGAAACAAATGGCAGAGGGTTAACAAAATTAGAGGACTATTAATCAATGTTTCTTATTTTGAACAGGCAATAGTTAAGAGAGAATACGAGGTGCGTTCAAGTTATAACACCTCCTATTTTTTCTCACAAAGTAATCACAAGAATAATGTGAAACTAGTGTCACTTCTCAATGTAATCTCCCTTTAGCCGTACACATTTTTCTCAGCATCGACGCCATGATTCCATGCCCGCTGCGAACGCATGTGTGTTTTGACCACTGGAAAATCGGTGGGATAATAGCGGCACGACTAGGGAATATGTGGCTACGGAACGTGTCTTTCATCGTGGGGAAAGAGCCAAGATTCGCTAGGAGCCAGGTCAAGTGAATAGGGAGCATGAACAATCGCTTCAAAGTTTTTGTCCCGAAGAAACGCATGTAAAACACTTATCGCATTCTCAGACCTTTATGCAGAATGGTATGCACAGATCCAACGGGAATGCCAAATGTGGAGGCGATGTCTGCAACGCTTAATTGGCGATCCTCCAAAACAGCGTTCTCCACTCGTTGAATCCTGTCATTAGACCGGCCGGTGCGAGGCCGTGACTGTCTTAGTTTGTTGTCACATGATTTTCTGCCTTCATTGAACTGTTGCACCCGGAGAACGCACATTAGACCCATCCATGGTACTATCACCACATGCCTCACTCAACCGGCGGTGAATTTCAATAGCTGTCACAGCATGAAAATGTAGAAGACGAATGGTAACACTCCGTTCTAGCAATGAAAACGTCGCCATTTTAAGTATAAAAGGCAATCCTAACTCTCGTCGCTGCCACTACAGTTCTATGCACTGTACAGTCCCGCCATGTCTGACACGCATTCACAAAGAGCCCACGTGTATGTTTTTAAAATTAAACCAGAAGTTCCTATCTGGTCCCAGTCCTGAAAAAATAGGAGGTGTTATAACTTGAACGCATGTCGTATATTAAAAATAACACTCTATCCTTCAAAATCATATTATTAATGCAGCACTTAATAACAAAATGTCAATGATGGATGTTTTAATGTAAACAGCATCACCTTCCAGGTGGTTTTATTAAAACTGTTATCCTTATTGTTGAGACAATTAAGATTTCTCCTTCTTTTAACACAGTCACCGTCTGAATTTATCGAAAATATACAAGGAGAAGTTCAAGGTACAGAGTGAGAAGAATTTGAATACATTAAAAAAGATAGTCCAGTCTGACAGATATCTTCTGGCTGCAAACAGATGTTCTTGGTTGCCAACTCCTCCTAACATCTGTAATTATTATTCTTTTCAAATACAGGTATAGATCATAGACATGTTCACGCATCGTGATCTACAGAATAACTTAATTTCTACTGCCACTACCTCTACATAAGTGTAACGAATCAAGACACTTAAAAAGAAAATAAAACACCTCAACGTCTTCGGAAAGAGAAAACATATTTTGAGATTGGAAAGATAAAAGCAACAGCAAGTTGAGTTGGGAAAACTACAGGAAACCCCAACGAAGAAACGCACTTATAACTAAACGACTACAAATTCCAACCCTTCTCAACGCAGCGGCGAATTTCTCCTTAAATCTAGAGGCCGGTTACTTATTTTGCATTTCCATTTCAAAATAATCACACAAAGAACATGCTATTTGAGTGCTTCGTTATGGAATACAGCTTCTTATCCGTACATCCTTTTCCTTTTAGGGGGAGTTTGATGCTTATTTCACACATGATTGCAACTTATTTTACTATGCTGTATACAAAATAAAACATTTCTCAGAACAATATAATTCCTTATCTTCCCCAGAGTCTGGAAGTATGATTTTTTAAACTATTAACAAGGGGTAGGAGGTTAGAAGTAAGGAAGGCAGTGGGACTGGCCTTATTTCAGCCTATTGGGGTTCCACGCATCGCACCCGCAATATTGTTGCAATCAGGAGCGTAAGAAGGGTGAATGAATTACAAATCTAATCAACAACTGGGGCTGTAACTACTGAAAGGATAAGGTAGTAGATGGTAGAGCTAGAAGTAACGACAAGTTTTGTGATAAGACTAGATCAGTAGCATCCGACCCTCTAACTATGGTCAAACTAACTAACCAATTAACCAACTAACCCCTCCACAGTGGCTGTAATGGTTTAAATTGATCTGGCTTCCAAATTGTCTACTATCATACGAGTAAGCAGTTTATAACAGAGGGTTTACATCCTATGGTGCAATATTTTGCAACCCAAGAATGACTCTTCTTGAATTTTTCTGTCGAAATAACAGAAAGCATGAGCTGGCAGTTCAATACCACCGCTCACTCTGATCACGCAGTCATAAAACCTGTCTCAAACTCTTAACGCCAGCTGAAGCCTGATGCTTCCCACTAAATGAAATGCGAACATTCAATAATTAAAATATTTCCCAAATCATGTTCATATCTTATACGCAACAATATTAAAGGTACAATTGCGGAGTCGGCCGTCAATAACGGCTGGCGGGTGAGAATTGCTGTGCTAAGTCTTGAGCATGACCAGATTATTCTTATTATTATTCTTATTATTATTCTTATTATTATTATTCTTCTTCTTCTTCTTCTTCTTCTTCTTATTATTATTATTATTATTATTATTATTATTATTATTATTATTATTATTATTATTAATATTATTATTATTATTATTATTATTATTATTATTATTATTATTATTATTATTATTATTATTATTATTATTATTATTAATATTATTATTATTAATATTATTATTATTAATATTATTATTATTAATATTATTATTATTAATATTATTATTATTAATATTATTATTATTAATATTATTATTATTAATATTATTATTATTAATATTATTATTATTAATATTATTATTATTAATATTATTATTATTAATATTATTATTATTAATATTATTATTATTAATATTATTATTATTAATATTATTATTATTAATATTATTATTATTAATATTATTATTATTAATATTATTATTATTAATATTATTATTATTATTAATATTATTATTATTATTAATATTATTATTATTAATATTATTATTATTATTAATATTATTATTATTAATATTATTATTATTAATATTATTATTATTAATATTATTATTATTAATATTATTATTATTAATATTATTATTATTAATATTATTATTATTAATATTATTATTATTAATATTATTATTATTAATATTATTATTATTAATATTATTATTATTAATATTATTATTATTAATATTATTATTATTAATATTATTATTATTAATATTATTATTATTAATATTATTATTATTAATATTATTATTATTAATATTATTATTATTAATATTATTATTATTAATATTATTATTATTATTAATATTATTATTATTATTATTAATATTATTATTATTATTATTAATATTATTATTAATATTATTATTATTATTATTATTATTATTATTATTATTATTATTATTAATATTATTATTAATATTATTATTAATATTATTATTAATATTATTATTAATATTATTATTAATATTATTATTAATATTATTATTATTATTATTATTATTATTATTATTATTATTATTATTATTATTATTATTATTATTATTATTATTATTATTATTATTATTATTATTATTATTATTATTATTATTATTATTATTATTATTATTATTATTATTATTATTATTATTATTATTATTATTATTATTATTATTATTATTATTATTATTATTATTATTATTATTATTATTATTATTATTATTATTATTATTATTATTATTATTATTATTATTATTATTATTATTATTATTATTATTATTATTATTATTATTATTATTATTATTATTATTATTATTATTATTATTATTATTATTATTATTATTATTATTATTATTATTATTATTATTATTATTATTATTATTATTATTATTATTATTATTATTATTATTATTATTATTATTAATATTATTATTATTATTATTATTATTAATATTATTATTATTATTATTAATATTATTATTATTATTATTATTATTATTAATATTATTATTATTATTATTATTATTAATATAAATATTATTATTATCATTAATATTATTAATATTATTATTATTATTATTATTATTATTATTATTATTATTATTATTATTATTATTATTATTAATATTATTATTATTATTATTATTATTATTATTATTATTATTATTATTATTATTATTATTATTATTATTATTATTATTATTATTATTATTATTATTATTATTATTATTATTATTATTATTATTATTATTATTATTATTATTATTATTATTATTATTATTATTATTATTATTATTATTATTATTATTATTATTATTATTATTATTATTAATATTATTATTATTATTAATATTAATATTAATATTATTATTAATATTATTATTATTATTATTAATATTATTATTATTATTATTATTATTATTATTATTATTATTATTATTATTATTATTATTATTATTATTATTATTATTATTATTATTATTATTATTATTATTATTATTATTATTATTATTATTATTATTATTATTATTATTATTATTATTATTATTATTATTATTAATATTAATATTATTATTAATATTATTATTATTATTATTATTAATATTATTATTATTATTATTATTATTATTATTATTATTATTATTATTATTATTATTATTATTATTATTATTATTATTATTATTATTATTATTATTATTATTATTATTATTATTATTATTATTATTATTATTATTATTATTATTATTATTATTATTATTATTATTATTATTATTATTATTATTATTATTATTATTATTATTATTATTATTATTATTATTATTATTATTATTATTATTATTATTATTATTATTATTATTATTATTATTATTATTATTATTATTATTATTATTATTATTATTATTATTATTATTATTATTATTATTATTATTATTATTATTATTATTATTATTATTATTATTATTATTATTATTATTATTATTATTATTATTATTATTATTATTATTATTATTATTATTATTATTATTATTATTATTATTATTATTATTATTATTATTATTATTTTTTTTTTTTTTTATTTATTTCTGATCTCTACATGCTCCACTACATAAGTAGTACTACATGCTTTTCACTCTTTTTGTTATTTTTGTATACATTTTTCCAGTTTTGATGTGAACCATTCAGTTTTTTTTTTGTTTTTTTTTTTGGCTTGTATTACACATTAATGCCTTTTAGTACTTGAAAGTCTATAGAGTTTACAAATTTGGTAAATGATTTTAAATGTCTTTTAATTAGTATTGACTTGTGTGTTGGCCAGTTATCAGTTCTTAGAACACTATGTTTTAGAGTTTCTCTTGCACTATTCACCACACTGCACTCGAATATTATGTGATCCACCGTTTGGGCTCCTCTCCTGCATGAACACTCAGGGCTGCTAACGATCTTGAGTCTGTTGAGATAAGTGTTGATATTTCCGTGTCCTGTAAGTATTGTTGTCATGTTTGGTGTTAGGTAGAACCTGTTTGTGAGTCTGCTTTCCACTGTTGGGAAGAATTCCTTTGTGGTTGTGCCTTTTGTGCTCTGTTCCCATTTCTGCTGCCATTTGTTTTTTTTTGTTGATTTCCGAAGAATTTGTTTTATTGCGGTGATCGGTAATTTGTTGTAGTATATTTCCTTAGTTTTTGCTGCATTCTTTGCCAGTCTGTCAGCCACTTCATTACCCTCTATTCCAATATGAGCCTTTACCCTTTTGAATTGTATTTTCCAATCTTTTGCTCTTAGTATTGCTGTAGTTCTTCGTATTTTCTCTGTTAGGTTATTGTGATTATTGTAATCGTCTATGGAGTCAATTGTTATTCTGCTGTCTGTGTGTATGGTTACTGTTTTGTTATCTGTGTCTTCAGTGTCCGTCGTTTCTAATAATTCCAGCGTTTTTGCAATTGCCAGTTGCTCTGCCTGATTATTTGAGCATCTTTCATTGAGTTTGTATTTTTTTTGGTTTATCAGTTGGTTTTGTCTGTATATGGCTACTCCTGCTCCCACTCCTACGTCACTTTTGCTTCCATCTGTATATATTTGCCACACTGTATTTTCATTGTTTCCTATTTTTGGTTCTTTTGTGCCTTGAAAGTCAGCTGGGTGGAGCCAATTCTTGGGGTTTTCCGGGCGGTCTATTTGGTATTCAGTGTTGGTTTTTCCTGTTTTTACGCTATATAGTTCAGCCACCTCTCTTGCCTTTAAGTCTATGGGTATTGTTCCCGTGATTATGCAGAGTGCTTCATGGGAAATTGTCCTATATGCCTTTGCCATCCTTGTGAGCATTAATCTTTGAACTCTAACATATTTCATTTGGTTGTGTTTCTTTTCTAATGATTCCATCCAGACTGGTGCAGCGTATAGTAGAATTGGCAGCATTGCTCCTTTATATATTATTTCTAGAGCCTGATGTTTTAAGCCCCAAACTATCCTTGCCGATTTAGAAAGTGCATTGATTAATTTGATGCATTTTTCACTCACTTTGTTTATGTGGTCGTTGAAAGTGAATCGGCTGTCTATGGTTATGCCTAAGTAATCCATCTTTTCTACTTGCTCCAGTTTCTTCCCATTCATGTAGATATCTATTGTCTTTCTCTTTTTCCGTCTTCTTGATATTAATATTACTTTTGACTTGTTTTCATTGAAGTGAGTTTTGTTTTCAATCGACCACTGTGTGACTTTTCTAATATTAATGTTCATGAAGTTCTCTACTTCTGCTTCTGTTTCTGCTCTGACTGCAATTAATAGGTCGTCTGCAAATGCTATAACTTTTGTATTCTTTTCATACTCCAGGTTTAGTAAACTGTTGTACTGTATATTCCAGTACCCCGGTCCACTGCAGGACCCTTGAGGCCAACCTTTGTTGACTGTTGTTTCAACTTGGATGTTGTTAGAATTGATGAAGGCCACTCTGTCTTTAAAATAGCTCTTGGAGAGGTTGTACAGGTTTCTAGGGCACTTGAAATCTTTTAGGGCCTTTAGGATGCTTGGCCACCACGCTGAATCAAAGGCTCCTTTTACATCCAGGCTAACAATCGCTGTAATCTGTCCATTGCTAAACGCTTTATTTATAAATTCTTTAACTGCTATTGCTGCATCAGTGGTGCTTTTTTGGGGCCTGAAGCCATATTGATTTTCACTTAGTAATTTGTTCTTATAGAGGTGGTGGTTGATTCTACTTATAAGTAGCTTCTCTAGGACTTTCCCTCCTACGTTTAGTAGGCTTATAGATCTGAACTTGGATGGATCTAAGAGCTTCTCTTTTCCTGGTTTGGTGATTGGTATTATTCTGGCCTTTTTCCATTTCTTTGGGAAATATCCATCTTCCAAACATCCATTGTATATAGATGTTACTGTTTGAGGGAGGCAGTCGATTGTCCACATCAGTACTTTGCTGGTTATTCCATCTTCTCCCGGAGTTTTCTTATGATCTATATTTTTGATAGTTGATTTAATTTCTTCTTCTGTAAATTTTCTATCGTCTGCTGTATTCCCCGGTTCTTCTATTTCTTGCTTTATTTGTTTGTGGTGTTCTGTATCTTCCAGTTCATTGTCTTTTGGGATGATATAGTTGAGTGTATATTCCAATGTTTCTTTTAAGTCTCTTGTATACTTTCCTTCCTTGTTTATGAGAGTTGTTATCATTTGGCTGTCTTTTGTTTTTCCTGAGGCAGTCTTGTACACAATATTCCAGGGATTTGAGGTGGTGTTGTTGCAGTATTCTTTCCACGATAGGATCTTTGAGTTTTTCAGTTTTGTTTGCTATTTACTTTTCTCTTCGAAGTAGAGTTTTTGCCGCTGTTCTCGGAGATCATTGTTGTTTTGTGTTCTCTGGTATTTTCTTCTGAAAGCATTCACCCTCTTCCTCATATTTGTAAGGTCGCCATTCCACCATGGAACTGTTTTATGTTTTAGGTTGGCTGTTTTAGTGAATGTATTGCTAACTTTGAAGGCCTTCATGCATGCTATCGTTTGGGCTGCACTGTATTTATTTATTACCTCCTCTATGTTCACTGAGTTTTGTATTTGTCTGGATAGTTGGTTGTCTATATCTTCAATGTTAATTTCTTTTTCTGTTCCGCAGAACTGTTTCGCTATCTCATACAGTAGTGTTTCTTGATACTTTTTGCGGTCTTCTTCCTTAGTTATATATTTTATGCCTGTGTATTGACTGTTTAGTTTTTCTTTGTTCCACTCATTTTGCCCTATTAAGAACTGCAATAATCTATGATCGGAGCAACTCTCTTCTTCACTTATCTTCCAATTCTTTATTTGTCTCAGGAGATTGTTATTGCTTATAGTCAGGTCCACATTACTTTTCCCTCGACTACTTTGGAAGGTGGTTAATTCACTGTCTTCATTATGTATGTACAATTGTTTTGTTATTAAAAATTCTTCCATTTCCTTTCCCCTTTCATTGGTGATTGTGTCATGCCATGTAGCGGATCTGGAGTTGCTATCCATTGTAATAAGTAGACCATTTCCAGAGGTATATTGTAATATTTTGTTGATTTTTCTCAGGTCGTTTTCTAGTTTACCTTGACTGTCCAGGTACATGTTTGCCGAATAGAATTTTGTATTTCTGTAGATAATTTCTACGACTACTGTATCTTTGTCTGTTAATTCTAATATGAGTATGACGTCCATATGTGTATTTGTTACCACCGTTGCTACTCTACATCTTCCTTCGTTTGCCGCATATGTTTTGTATCTCTTTGTGATACCCAATGTCCTGTTGTTTATTATTCTCGGCTCTTGTATGAATATTATGTCAATGCCATCTCTTTCTATTAGGTTCATGAGATTGTCAGTTGCTGCTATTGAATGTTGCAAGTTTATCTGTAGACAGCTGATCTGTTCTCTAAAGTTTGTGTTCTTAAACCCTATTAACTTATTGGTGTTAGATTGTGTTTCCATGTTAATAGTCTGTATTTTGGATTTGCTTCTTAATTGCTGCTTGTAGGCTTGGGCAGTTCCTGTCTAACGAAGTATGATTTACGCAAATTGTGTTCCTAGGGTTGTATTTGTTATATGTTGTGCAGTTTATGCATCTGTATTCTTTTTGTGTTGCCTTACATTCTTTTAAGCTGTGGGCGCCTGCACATAGGGGGCAAGTTTCTTCTCCCTTACAGTCTGTGTGCTTGTGGTTGTATTTACTACATTTGAAGCAGCGATTGACTCTCAAATAGTCTTCTACATTGCATATCGTCCAACCTATTTTCATTTTGCAGTTAATTATTAGTCTTCTAGTGTACGAATTTACTTCTACCACTAAGTTTCTATTTTGCCTTCTTGTGTGGAATATAAATTTTGGGATGATTGTTACCTCTCCTGATTGCAACTCCGGATTTTGTTCTTTTAATACATTGGTAGCATTCTCTATTGTTATTTCCTGGGGTATGTTGTAAATCACCAATCTTGGCTTTCTTAGTTCCTGCGATTTGGTTTCCAGTTCAAGCCCACATTTTTCTGCTATACTAGCGCTTATTTTATCTGC
>CM060951.1:134617206-134619706 GCA_030765055.1 Mantis religiosa
CCTCTATTCCAATATGAGCCTTTACCCTTTTGAATTGTATTTTCCAATCTTTTGCTCTTAGTATTGCTGTAGTTCTTCGTATTTTCTCTGTTAGGTTATTGTGATTATTGTAATCGTCTATGGAGTCAATTGTTATTCTGCTGTCTGTGTGTATGGTTACTGTTTTGTTATCTGTGTCTTCAGTGTCCGTCGTTTCTAATAATTCCAGCGCTTTTGCAATTGCCAGTTGCTCTGCCTGATTATTTGAGCATCTTTCATTGAGTTTGTATTTTTTTTGGTTTATCAGTTGGTTTTGTCTGTATATGGCTACTCCTGCTCCCACTCCTACGTCACTTTTGCTTCCATCTGTATATATTTGCCACACTGTATTTTCATTGTTTCCTATTTTTGGTTCTTTTGTGCCTTGAAAGTCAGCTGGGTGGAGCCAATTCTTGGGGTTTTCCGGGCGGTCTATTTGGTATTCAGTGTTGGTTTTTCCTGTTTTTACGTTATATAGTTCAGCCACCTCTCTTGCCTTTAAGTCTATGGGTATTGTTCCCGTGATTATGCAGAGTGCTTCATGGGAAATTGTCCTATATGCCTTTGCCATCCTTGTGAGCATTAATCTTTGAACTCTAACATATTTCATTTGGTTGTGTTTCTTTTCTAATGATTCCATCCAGACTGGTGCAGCGTATAGTAGAATTGGCAGTATTGCTCCTTTATATATTATTTCTAGAGCCTGATGTTTTAAGCCCCAAACTATCCTTGCCGATTTAGAAAGTGCATTGATTAATTTGATGCATTTTTCACTCACTTTGTTTATGTGGTCGTTGAAAGTGAATCGGCTGTCTATGGTTATGCCTAAGTAATCCATCTTTTCTACTTGCTCCAGTTTTTTCCCATTCATGTAGATATCTATTGTCTTTCTCTTTTTCCGTCTTCTTGATATTAATATTACTTTTGACTTGTTTTCATTGAAGTGAGTTTTGTTTTCAATCGACCACTGTGTGACTTTTCTAATATTAATGTTCATGAAGTTCTCTACTTCTGCTTCTGTTTCTGCTCTGACTGCAATTAATAGGTCGTCTGCAAATGCTATAACTTTTGTATTCTTTTCATACTCCAGGTTTAGTAAACTGTTGTACTGTATATTCCAGTACCCCGGTCCACTGCAGGACCCTTGAGGGCAACCTTTGTTGACTGTTGTTTCAACTTGGATGTTGTTAGAATTGATGAAGGCCACTCTGTCTTTAAAATAGCTCTTGGAGAGGTTGTACAGGTTTCTAGGGCACTTGAAATCTTTTAGGGCCTTTAGGATGCTTGGCCACCACCCTGAATCAAAGGCTCCTTTTACATCCAGGCTAACAATCGCTGTAATCTGTCCATTGCTAAACGCTTTATTTATAAATTCTTTAACTGCTATTGCTGCGTCAGTGGTGCTTTTTTGGGGCCTGAAGCCATATTGATTTTCACTTAGTAATTTGTTCTTATAGAGGTGGTGGTTGATTCTACTTATAAGTAGCTTCTCTAGGACTTTCCCTCCTACGTTTAGTAGGCTTATAGATCTGAACTTGGATGGATCTAAGAGCTTCTCTTTTCCTGGTTTGGTGATTGGTATTATTCTGGCCTTTTTCCATTTCTTTGGGAAATATCCATCTTCCAAACATCCATTGTATATAGATGTTACTGTTTGAGGGAGGCAGTCGATTGTCCACATCAGTACTTTGCTGGTTATTCCATCTTCTCCCGGAGTTTTCTTATGATCTATATTTTTGATAGTTGATTTAATTTCTTCTTCTGTAAATTTTCTATCGTCTGCTGTATTCCCCGGTTCTTCTATTTCTTGCTTTATTTGTTTGTGGTGTTCTGTATCTTCCAGTTCATTGTCTTTTGGGATGATATAGTTGAGTGTATATTCCAATGTTTCTTTTAAGTCTCTTGTATACTTTCCTTCCTTGTTTATGAGAGTTGTTATCATTTGGCTGTCTTTTGTTTTTCCTGAGGCAGTCTTGTACACAATATTCCAGGGATTTGAGGTGGTGTTGTTGCAGTATTCTTTCCACGATAGGATCTTTGAGTTTTTCAGTTTTGTTTGCTATTTACTTTTCTCTTCGAAGTAGAGTTTTTGCCGCTGTTCTCGGAGATCATTGTTGTTTTGTGTTCTCTGGTATTTTCTTCTGAAAGCATTCACCCTCTTCCTCATATTTGTAAGGTCGCCATTCCACCATGGAACTGTTTTATGTTTTAGGTTGGCTGTTTTAGTGAATGTATTGCTAACTTTGAAGGCCTTCATGCATGCTATCGTTTGGGCTGCACTGTATTTATTTATTACCTCCTCTATGTTCACTGAGTTTTGTATTTGTCTGGATAGTTGGTTGTCTATATCTTCAATGTTAATTTCTTTTTCTGTTCCGCAGAACTGTTTCGCTATCTCATACAGTAGTGTTTCTTGATACTTTTTGCGGTCTTCTTCCTTAGTTATATATTTTATGCCTGTGTATTGCCTGTTTAGTTTTTC
>CM060951.1:134629706-134634706 GCA_030765055.1 Mantis religiosa
GAGGACAATAGAACGAATTACAAACTATACAAAGGGAGTTGTTTACTTATAGCAGCCGACAGTAATGCCAGAAGTAAAACGTGGTATGACGTCAAAACAAATCACAGGGGGACAGCAATGGAAGATTTTCTAACAGTGTCCAACTTAAACATAGTGAATACTAGGTCGGAGCCTACATTTGAAACTAGAAGAGGCAGCTGTTATGTCGACCTAACTATTGTTAACAACAAGTTGTTAAGGCATGTCAGTGAGTGGACCTGTGGCTCCGTAGAAAGCTGCTCTGACCACAAGATTTACTTTCAAACTCACAAAGCAGATTGAAAACACATCTACAATTGGAATCGATCACACGAGAGCAAAGTATATAGTAAGGAATGAAGATTTCGAGAAATTCGACAATATTTTCCTTTCCACGGTGATATCTAAATTCAATTGTCACTATAATGAAGAGAACTTGCAGAAATTAGATCAGGAACTAAGCAGCACAGTGGCAAGTAAAACTGAAGCAGAGGAAATGGCAAACCTCACCTTTTCATGTATCATAACAGCTAGTAATGCAACCTTCAAAGTTTCAACAGGTGCTAAACAGGCGATAAAAAGGAAGACAGTATCTTGGTGGACAGACGAACTTACTATATTAAGAAAAAGGGCAAATGCACTGCGGAGGAGATACCAAAGAACTGTCACCGGCGAAAATCTACGACAGGAGAGGAAAGAAAAATATCTGGATGGGAAAAGGGAATACGAAAGGAAAATGAGAGATGCAAAACTGAAATCATGGAAAGCGTTTTGCATAATAAGTGACGATGCCAATCCTTGGGGTTTAGTATATAAAATAGCTTCCGGCAAACTCCGAACTGGTGTGAGATTGACTACATTACAAAAAGACGATAGAACATTTACCACAGATACTGAAAATACAATCAAGCATATTTTAGAGCACTTTGTACCCGAAGACAATCAAGATAGTGACAACGAATTGCACAAACAAATTAGGAAATAAATTGAAGAAACCATCAATACTAATGATGATAATCCTTTCACAACTGCAGAAATCATCATTAATATGCAAAAAATTCAATCCAAAGAAATCTCCTGGGAAGAACTGCCTATCTAGCGACATAATTACAAGAGCTTTTCAACATCTCCCTCTATTTTTCACGCAAGTATACAACGCGTGTTTAAGGAAGGGATGCTTTCCAAAAGATTGGAAGCAGTCTATTGTCATTCCAATAATTAAGCCCGGAAAAGAAGACTGCCAAGACGCATCAAAATACAGACCAATAAGCCTATTAAATATCGGAGGTAAACTACTAGAAAAACTGATGATTGACAGAATACTACACCATATGTACAGCAATAATTTGTTACACAACAACCAGTTTGGATTTACCCCCCAAAGTGGAGCAGTTGACGCTGCAATGGAAGTTAAATCTTTCATCGATAAATGCTTGAAGTCAAAACAATGCATAGTAGTCACTAGTCTTGATGTCAAAGGTGCCTTTGATGCAGCTTGGTGGCCTAGCATACTCAAGAATCTAAGACAGCTTAGATGCCCTAAGAATTTATATAATTTAGCAGTGAATTACTTTAGCAACAGAAGAGCAGTATTCTCAGTGAACAACTATACAGCAGAAAGAGAAGTACAGAAAGGCTGCCCACAAGGATCATGCTGTGGTCCAGGCTTCTGGAACATAATGTACAATTCGATGCTGAATTTAGAATATGATCACCGGACAAGAGTGATCGCCTTCGCAGACGACCTGGTAGTAATGACAAGAGGACCATACAAATCAGAAGCAGAGGGCGTTGCAAATCACGATCTTAGAAAAATCCAAAAATGGGCTGATGATAGCAAAATTCAATTTAACCAAAAGAAATCCAAGGTTCTATTTATCACGAGAAGAAGAAATGTAGATAGGGATGTCAACATATTTTTGAATCATCATAAACTTAACCAAACCGAAGAAATAAAATACCTCGGAATATATTTAGATAGAAAATTTAACTTCAACGCGCACATTGAATATACTGCAGACAAAACAATCTCGTTGGTTCATATGCTAGCAAGAACAGCAAAGCTACAATGGGGGCTAGGTCACAAAGCACTTAAGACAATCTATGAAAGTGCTATAGTCCCTGTCTTGACATACGGAGCTCCTATATGGATAGATGCGATACGGAAGAATAAAAATATTGCAAAATATAGAAGAATTCAAAGATTAATCAACATAAAAATGACGAAAGCATATAGAACTCTCTCGTATGATGCATCGTGCGTACTAGCTGGAGTATGTCCTATAGAAATAACTATAGAGGAAAAACTCCAAATATATCTGGCAACAAAAAGTCACATAGCAGACTTCGACAAACCATTAGAAGTAAAACACTGGCGACATCCTGCCGAAGTGGCAACGATTCAGGAGGTGAACAAAGATAACATATATAGAATTGAAGCGTACACAGATGGAAGTAAAATGGGGGAGAAAGTTGGCGCAGCAGGAATTATATTTGAAAACGGAATTATGACACACCAGTTAAAATTCAAATTGCATGGCCACCACACCAACAATCAAGCCGAACAACTTGCTATTTTAAAAGTACTAGAGAAATTAGAAGAACTATATTATGCCAGTTCAATAGATAGAAACGGAACCGTTGCAATATACACTGACAGCAGAATTACTATAGATCTACTGAGAAACAACTGGAAAAGGAATCGACTAATAGAATCTATCAAAGACAAACTTCTTGCACTAAACCATTTAAATTGGATCATCCACTTTGGCTGGGTTAAAGGCCACTGCGGAATAGAAGGGAATGAACTAGCAGATAAGCTTGCAAAACGCGCTGCTATCGAAGATAGTGAAATAATGTACGACAAAATACCAAAAGACGTTATTGTAACAAGAGCGAAGGAATATGGACTCAACAGGTGGCAACAAGTCTGGACGAACACAACGAAAGGTGCAGTGACTAAAGCATTCTTCCCGTTAGTGAAAAACAGATTTCGTCAAAAGATTCCAATATCCCCAGAACTCACTACAATGTTAACTGGCCATGGAAAATTAAACGCATACCTATACCGATTTAGAATAATAAATAACCCACTCTGTCCTTGCGGAAAAGAAGAACAGACCGTTAACCATATAATATTTAATTGCAGAAGACTTGATGAAAAAAGACTAGAATTGGCAAAAAGTGTAACAAGCAATGGAGGGAAATGGCCTACCACCAACGAGAAGATTGCGAATAATCACCTGAAGTCGTTTGTAAAATTTGCAACTTCTATAAAAATCACGGACATGGACTGAAGGATTTGGAGTGTAACAACGACAAATTGTGAACTCTATACAATCAACTTAATCCGGTTTCATCATAAGTATTTAGATTGAAATAATTACAAATTGTGAACTCACAAAAATTAGCTAGAAGAATAGACTCAATTTAATGTACATAGTGTCTAAAACACAGAATAACCCAATGTAAAATTCTTGTAATGTTTACAATTACTAATTCAAAATAGGACATGTAACTATAAAGCATGTAGTATTACTATGTAATGGAGCATGCTCTTGATATCAATAAAGCAGAAAAAAATCATCATTATCATCATTATTATCATTATTATCATTTTCATTATTATTATTTTTTTTTTATTTATTTATTTCTGATCTCTACATGCTCCACTACATAAGTAGTACTACATGCTTTTCACTCTTTTTGTGATTTTTGTATACATTTTTCCAGTTTTGATGTGAAACATTTAGTTTTTTTTTTTTGCTTGTATTACACATTAATGCCTTTTAGTACTTGAAAGTCTATAGAGTTTACAAAATTACTATTATTATTATTATTATTATTATTATTACTATTATTATTATTATTATTACTATTATTATTATTATTATTATTATTATTATTATTACTATTATTATTATTATTATTATTATTATTACTATTATTATTATTATTATTATTATTACTATTATTATTATTATTATTATTATTATTACTATTATTATTATTATTATTATTATTATTATTATTATTATTACTATTATTATTATTATTATTATTATTATTATTACTATTATTATTATTATTATTATTATTATTACTATTATTATTATTATTATTACTATTATTATTATTATTATTATTATTATTATTACTATTACTATTATTATTATTATTATTATTATTACTATTATTATTAGTATTATTATTATTACTATTATTATTAGTATTATTATTATTACTATTATTATTAGTATTATTATTATTACTATTATTATTAGTATTATTATTATTACTATTATTATTAGTATTATTATTATTACTATTATTATTAGTATTATTATTATTACTATTATTATTAGTATTATTATTATTACTATTATTATTAGTATTATTATTATTACTATTATTATTAGTATTATTATTATTACTATTATTATTAGTATTATTATTATTACTATTATTATTAGTATTATTATTATTACTATTATTATTAGTATTATTATTATTACTATTATTATTAGTATTATTATTATTACTATTATTATTAGTATTATTATTATTACTATTATTATTAGTATTATTATTATTACTATTATTATTAGTATTATTATTATTACTATTATTATTAGTATTATTATTATTACTATTATTATTAGTATTATTATTATTACTATTATTATTAGTATTATTATTATTACTATTATTATTAGTATTATTATTATTACTATTATTAGTATTATTATTATTACTATTATTAGTATTATTATTATTACTATTATTAGTATTATTATTATTACTATTATTAGTATTATTATTATTACTATTATTAGTATTATTATTATTACTATTATTAGTATTATTATTATTACTATTATTATTACTATTATTATTACTATTATTATTACTATTATTATTACTATTATTATTACTATTATTATTACTATTATTACTATTATTATTACTATTATTATTACTAT
>CM060951.1:134637206-134874246 GCA_030765055.1 Mantis religiosa
ATTATTATTATTATTATTATTATTATTATTATTATTATTATTATTATTATTATTATTATTATTATTATTATTATTATTATTATTATTATTATTATTATTATTATTATTATTATTATTATTATTATTATTATTATTATTATTATTATTATTATTATTATTATTATTATTATTATTATTTTTGTTTTATTTATGTATTTCTGATCTCTACATGCTCCACTACATAAGTGGTACTACATGCTTTTCACCTTTTTTGTGATTTTTGTATACATTTTTCCAGGTTTTATGTGAACCATTTAGTTTTTTTTGCTTGTATTACACATTAATGCCTTTTAGTACTTGAAAGTCTATAGAGTTTACATATTTTGTAAATGATTTTAAATGTCTTTTAATTAGTATTGACTTGTGTGTTGGCCAGTTATCAGTTCTAAGAACACTATGTTTTAGAGTTTCTCTTGCACTATTCACCACACTGCACTCGAATATTATGTGATCCACCGTTTGGGCTCCTCTCCTGCATGAACACTCAGGGCTGCTAACGATCTTGAGTCTGTTGAGATAAGTGTTGATATTTCGGTGTCCTGTAAGTATTGTTGTCATGTTTGGTGTTAGGTAGAACCTGTTTGTGAGTCTGCTTTCCACTGTTGGGAAGAATTCCTTTGTGGTTGTGCCCTTTGTACTCTGTTCCCATTTCTGCTGCCATTTGTTTTTTTGTTGATTTCCGAAGAATTTGTTTTATTGCGGTAATCGGTAATTTGTTGTAGTATATTTCCTTAGTTTTTGCTGCATTCTTTGCCAGTCTGTCAGCCACTTCGTTACCCTCTATTCCAATATGAGCCTTTACCCATTTGAATTGTATTTTCCAATCTTTTGCTCTTAGTATTGCTGTAGTTCTTCGTATTTTCTCTGTTAGGTTATTGTGATTATTGCAATCATCTATGGAGTCAATTGTTATTCTGCTGTCTGTGATTATGGTTACTGTTTTGTTATCTGTGTCTTCAGTGTCCGTCGTTTCTAATAATTCCAGCGCTTTTGCAATTGCCAGTTGCTCTGCCTGATTATTTGAGCATCTTTCATTGAGTTTGTATTTTTTTTGGTTTATCAGTTGGTTTTGTCTGTATATGGCTACTCCTGCTCCCACTCCTACGTCACTTTTGCTTCCATCTGTATATATTTGCCACACTGTATTTTCATTGTTCCCTATTTTTGGTTCTTTTGTGCCTTGAAAGTCAGCTGGGTGGCGCCAATTCTTGGGGATTTCCGGGCGGTCTATTTGGTATTCAGTGTTGGTTTTTCCTGTTTTTACGTTATATAGTTCAGCCACCTCTCTTGCCTTTAAATCTATGGGTATTGTTCCCGTGATTATGCAGAGTGCTTCATGGGAAATTGTCCTATATGCTTTTGCCATCCTTGTGAGCATTAATCTTTGAACTCTAACATATTTCATTTGGTTGTGTTTCTTTTCTAATGATTCCATCCAGACTGGTGCAGCGTATAGTAGAATTGGCAGTATTGCTCCTTTATATATTATTTCTAGAGCCTGATGTTTTAAGCCCCAAACTATCCTTACCGATTTAGAAAGTGCATTGATTAATTTGATGCATTTTTCACTCACTTTGTTTATGTGGTCGTTGAAAGTGAATCGGCTGTCTATGGTTATGCCTAAGTAATCCATCTTTTCTACTTGCTCCAGTTGTTTCCCATTCATGTAGATATCTATTGTCTTTCTCTTTTTCCGTCTTCTTGATATTAATATTACTTTTGACTTGTTTTCATTGAAGTGAGTTTTGTTTTCAATCGACCACTGTGTGACCTTTCTAATATTAATGTTCATGAAGTTCTCTACTTCAGCTTCTGTTTCTGCTCTGACTGCAATTAATAGGTCGTCTGCAAATGCTATGACTTTTGTATTCTTTTCATACTCCAGGTTTAGTAAACTGTTGAACTGTATATTCCAGTACCCCGGTCCACTGCAGGACCCTTGAGGGCAACCTTTGCTGACTGTTGTTTCAACTTGGATGTTGTTAGAATTGATGAAAGCCACTCTGTCTTTAAAATAGCTCTTGGAGAGGTTGTACAGGTTTCTAGGGCACTTGAAATCTTTTAGGGCCTTTAGGATGCTTGGCCACCACGCTGAATCAAAGGCTCCTTTTACGTCCAGGCTAACAATCGCTGTAATTTGTCCATTGCTAAACGCTTTATTTATAAATTTTTTAACTGCGATTGCTGCATCAGTGGTGCTTTTTTGGGGCCTGAAGCCATATTGATTTTCACTTAGTAATTTGTTCTTATAGAGGTGGTGGTTGATTCTACTTATAAGTAGCTTCTCTAGGACTTTCCCTCCTACATTTAATAGGCTTATAGGTCTGAACTTGGATGGATCTAAGAGCTTCTCTTTTCCTGGTTTGGTGATTGGTATTATTCTGGCATTTTTCCATTTCTTTGGGAAATATCCATTTTCCAAACATCCATTGTATATAGACGTTACTGTTTGAGGGAGGCAGTCGATTGTCCACATCATTACTTTGCTGGTTATTCCATCTTCTCCCGGAGTTTTCTTATGATCTATATTTTTGATAGTTGATTTAATTTCTTCTTCTGTAAATTTTCTATCGTCTGCTGTATTCACCGGTTCTTCTATTTCTTGCTTTATTTGTTTGTGGTGTTCTGTATCTTCCAGTTCATTGTCTTTTGGGATGATATAGTTGAGTGTATATTCCAATGTTTCTTTTAAGTCTCTTGTATACTTTCCTTCCTTGTTTATGAGAGTTGTTATCATTTGGCTGTCTTTTGTTTTTCCTGAGGCAGTCTTGTACACTATATTCCAGGGATTTGAGGTGGTGTTGTTGCAGTATTCTTTCCACGATAGGATCTTTGAGTTTTTTAGTTTTGTTTGGTATTTACTTTTCTCTTCGAAGTAGAGTTTTTGCCGCTGTTCTCGGAGATCATTGTTGTTTTGTGTTCTCTGGTATTTTCTTCTGAAAGCATTCACCCACTTCCTCATAATTGTAAGGTCGTCATTCCACCATGGAACTGTTTTATGTTTTAGGTTGGCTGTTTTAGTGAATGTATTGCTAACTTTGAAGGCCTTCATGCATGCTATCGTTTGGGCTGCACTGTATTTATTTATTACCTCCTCTATGTTCACTGAGTTTTGTATTTGCCTGGATAGTTGGTTGTCTATATCTTCAATGTTAATTTCTTTTTCTGTTCCGCAGAACTGTTTTGCTATCTCATACAGTAGTGTTTCTTGACACTTTTTGCAGTCTTCTTCCTTAGTTATATATTTTATGCCTGTGTATTGACTGTTTAGTTTTTCTTTGTTCCACTCATTTTGCCCTATTAAGAACTGCAATAATCTATGATCGGAGCAACTCTCTTCTTCACTTATCTTCCAATTCTTTATTTGTCTAAGGAGATTGTTATTGCTTATAGTCAGGTCCACATTACTTTTCCCTCGACTACTTTGGAAGGTGGTTAATTCACTGTCTTCATTATGTATGTACAATTGCTTTGTTATTAAAAATTCTTCCATTTCCTTTCCCCTTTCATTGGTGATTGTGTCATGCCATGTAGCGGATCTGGAGTTGCTATCCATTGTAATAAGTAGACCATTTCCAGAGGTGTATTGTAATATTTTGTTGATTTCACTCAGGTCGTTTTCTAGTTTACCTTGACTGTCCAGGTACATGTTTGCCGAATAGAATTTTGTATTTCTGTAGATAATTTCTACGACTACTGTATCTTTGTCTGTTAATTCTAATATGAGTATGACGTCCATATGTGTATTTGTTACCACCGTTGCTACTCTACATCTTCCCTCGTTTGCCGCATATATTTTGTATCTCTTTGTGATACCCAATGTCCTGTTGTTTATTATTCTCGGCTCTTGTATGAATATTATGTCAATGCCATTTCTTTCTATTAGGTTCATGAGATTGTCAGTTGCTGCTATTGAATGTTGCAAGTTTATCTGTAGACAGCTGATCTGTTCTCTAAAGTTTGTGTTCTTAAACCCTATTAACTTATTGGTGTTAGATTGTGTTTCCATGTTAATAGTCTGTATTTTGGATTTGCTTCTTAATTGCTGCTTGTAGGCTTGGGCAGTTCCTGTCTAACGAAGTATGATTTACGCAAATTGTGTTCCTAGGGTTGTACTTGTTATATGTTGTGCAGTTTATGCATCTGTATTCTTTTGGTGTTGCCTTACATTCTTTTAAGCTGTGGGCGCCTGCACATAGGGGGCAAGTTTCTTCTCCCTTACAGTCTGTGTGCTTGTGGTTGTATTTACTACATTTGAAGCAGCGATTGACTCTCAAATAGTCTTCTACATTGCATATCGTCCAACCTATTTTCATTCTGCACTAAATTATTAGTCTTCTAGTGTATGAATTTACTTCTACCACTAAGTTTCTATTTTGCCTTCTTGTGTGGAATATAAATTTTGGGATGATTGTTACCTCCCCTGATTGCAACTACGGATTTTGTTCTTTTAATACATTGGTAGCATTCTCTATTGTTATTTCCTGGGGTATGTTGTAAATCACCAATCTTGGCTTTCTTAGTTCCTGCGATTTGGTTTCCTGTTCAACCCCACATTTTTCTGCTATACTAGCGCTTATTTTATCTGCTTCTTGTTTGCTACAAGTTTCTAATAATACTCTACCATCTTTTAGTGATTTAAGTGAGCTTATGCCTTCCTTCATCTCTATTGGGTTTAACTTTGCCTTGAGGATGCTCTTAATTGTTTCCGGAGGATGGTTTGTTTTAGTTTTGACAATTACTTTGAATTTACTATCGATTTTTCTGTTTGCTAATACAGCCGCGTAGGAGTGTGTATCCCTATCCCAATCATCATCATCATCATCATCATCATCATCATCATCATCATCATCATCATCATCATCATCATCATCATCATCATCATCATCATCATCATCATCATCATCATCATCATCATCATCATCATCATCATCATCATCATCATCATCATCATCATCATCATCATCATCATCATCATCATCATCATCATCATCATCATCATCATTATCATCATCATTATCATTATCATTATCATTATCATTATCATTATCATTATTATTATTACTATTATTATTATTATTATTATTATTATTATTATTATTATTATTATTATTATTATTATTATTATTATTATTATTATTATTATTATTATGAACTGGTCAGAGGAAGAGAAGTTCTTGTTTTCTCTAATCGAATGAATAATGAATATTATAGAAATTAAATCCATGCCGATGAATACAAATAAGACAAAAGTGGTGGTACGGGGGGAAATTTATACCAGTTTTGCTGGTAATGCGGTTTAATGATCCCTACTAATATCGTGCAGGTTTACAGTGTTGTCCTGATATCATCTTCTTGCAGAATGCCGAAGTGCTGTTAAGATTTGAGTATCAATTGAGGTGCTTTTTATTAAAAGCTATCTACGAGGGGGGACCCAAAGGTAGGCGGATTGTTGTCATAAAAACGTTATTGATGAAACTTTTTACAAAATGACATCAGTCACTTTCAAAATACTCTTCATTACATACGATGTAATTGGCAAGTGTCTTTTCCCACTGTTGGGAGCATGGTTGGATCTCTTTAAGTGTGATATTGTCCATGCCCTGTGCGAAGCTGTTCTTACCGTCATAACGCTCCCATTTTAGCGTTTTTTTTTTCATTCGTAGAAATAGGGAAAATTTACACGGGGCTAGGTCGAGCGAATACGGAGCGTGGGGAACGACAGACCACCTCTGAGATACCAAATAGTGAGTCACTCGTAAGGCCGTGTGTGCTGGAGCGTTGTCATGATGCAGAAACCAGTCACCTGATCGCCAAAATTCTGGGCATTTCCTCCTCACATCTTCTCGCAGTCGCCTTAAAACATCCAAGTAAAAGTGCGTGTTAACAGTCTGGCCAGGGGGTACGAATTCCCGATGCACAATTTCACGAAAATCAAAAAAGACAATGATCAACGTCTTCACATTTGACCTCTCTGCCTTGCTTTTTTGGTCTGGGAGAGTTGGGAGTCCTCCACTGGCTTGACGCTTGTTTGGTTTTTGGGTCATACCCGTACACCAACTCTCATCCCCTGTAATGACTTTGTTCAAGAATTTTGGATCACGTGCAATCTCTGTTTTCAGGTCCTTACACACATTCATGTGGATGGTTTTGTGCTCCTGTGTGAGAAGGAGTGGAACAAATTTAGCAGCAACACGTCTCATGTGAAAATCCTCCCTCAAAATCCGCTGGCACGAGCTCCAACTGATTCCTGTCACTGCTGAAATTTGGTCCATCTTTTGGCAACGATCCTCGTTGATTATTTGGTGGACCTTTTCAATGTTCTCCTCATTTCGCGATGTTGAAGGGCGTCCAGAAGGAGCTTGGTCTTCAACGCACATCTCACCACGTCTCAAAGCGCCCAAACCACTCGAAAACCTGTGGGCGGCTCTTACCGTCCTCCTGGATAGCTTCCTGAAGCATTTGGTGTGTCTTCGTTGCAGTTTTTTTTAAGCAGGAAACAAAATTTTACACACACTCTTTGTTCTTTTAAAGTTGCCATAACGACTTGGCAGAGGTAACCCGCCAACCGTCAGAGAAACACAATACCACACTTGCACGTTCAGCTCTACACTGACGCCCTCTGCACAGCTGTTTCATGAAGGTTTCTACTAGCATGATCTAGCGTGAGAACCCTGCACTACGTCTACGAGTGGCAGCGCCCTCGGAGTCCGCCTTCATTTGACCCCCACCCCTCGTCTATCTGTGTGTATATATTTTTCCTTTTCTTTATTTAACCGGTTTTATTGTTTCTGTTTATTTCCTATCTGTTTTCTCTAGTTTCAAAAATATACACTGTACACATAAACACCCATGCCCAAGGCGGAACTTGATCCCGCGACCCATTACGCGGTGGAGCGCTAGTGACTCGCCTTAACGACCATCCCTACGAGAGCCGTCAGAAACTCAGCCCTCGGTACTGGTTAGGACGAATCGTTTCTATCAGCTTTCTGGTGTACGCTTTACTGAACCTGTGTTTGCTTTTGAAGTTTAGGTCATCATACTTCGCAATAATTTCTATTTCTGGTAGATAAGTTTCCCTCCGTCGTCTTATTTCACGAATTCTACGCACTACAGCTACATTCATCACTTCATTGTCTTCCATATTGCAAAGATATTCCGCCTTTAATCTACCCCTCGGATGTGGACCAAAATTTGAGCCGGACCAGCTTGTTTGGTCCCCGGACTATCACTAATCCCGGTTTATAAATAAGAAAATCGATGGTCCACTGTTAGTTCTCCGGGTGTAGCAAGTTGGTTGGACCTGAGGGGTCTGCCTATGACAACGCCTCTTAGTGTTTACATATTCCTGTGAACCTTCAGTGGAACAAAGTGTGGTGTTCTGTGACTGATATATTATTTACTGTGGTTGTCCTGAAGAGTAGCTAGAAGATGAGCTATTTTTTTCTCTGATTTTGGAAATAATTTTGTTTTAAAATTATTCATGGTTCTTAAATAATTATAATGCATATTTTGATTTAGTGATTTCTATTTTTAATTTAATTACTAATGGCTAACGGTGGTTGGCTACACTGAATTGTATATTTTGTATTTTTTGAGGCACAGGCGCCAAAGTTAATCTGTGGCCAGAGGAATGGTAATTTATGTACCACGCAATAAAGTAAGGAGTTCTGTGAAGCTATTGTACTTGTCAAAGTGCATTGCATTAACATGAGTAAAGTTAACTTGTATCTTACAGAAACTAAAAACCTTGCAAGGTAAGACACTGCATAATTAAACAACCTTGTCACCGAGTATCCACTTTTTTTTAATTATAAGTAAAAACATTTGCTTAATTTTTGCAGCTACACTTTTGCTAAGGGAAATGTGTTCCACATTATCATGGCAAGTTGCAATGCGTATACATAATATACAACAAGACGTAATGAACAAATATAGCAAAATATATTCAAAGCATAACCTGGATATGCTGGGTTAAGGACCCAAAGTCGCAAAGTGTATCCGGGGGCTGTAGAAATTGCAGCCGACTGCGAATCTAGGGAAACTAGCCGAAAAATCAGAGTAGTTAAACCCCAGCGACACCATATCTGTTCAGTCTTCCAAAATAGGTTCTCTATATTTCTATTTGTACTTTTCTTTTCCCTGTAACCATTTTTATGGCTATTATCTCGCTTTGCATCTTTTCCCATTTCTCCCATACTTCCTGTCTCCATGCTGCTAGCTCTTTGCATTCTGTCAGAATATGAACTGTACTTTCTGTTTC
Organism: Mantis religiosa; assembly: GCA_030765055.1. Classification (NCBI taxonomy): domain Eukaryota; kingdom Metazoa; phylum Arthropoda; class Insecta; order Mantodea; family Mantidae; genus Mantis; species Mantis religiosa. Next base: position 134,645,509 of record CM060951.1, read on the forward strand.
TCCACATAGTTCACATATTTCAATCCTGCTACTTCTTAGTCCTCTCAGAAACATTGATCCTGTTCTAATCCAAGCCATACCTTCCCTCTCCTGCCTATTACATTGGTCTATAGATCTTTCTCTTCTCATTCTCTCTTTATTAACCTATAAAATTTTAATGATTTTCTGTTTTCTAACCCTCCCCATATTTCTTGCATTTCTACATCTTCTACTCTAGTTCTGATTATTTTCCAAAAACCTACAGTTCTATTTTCTAGTCTCCATGTATCGCCCATTCCTATTTCTGCTATAGTTTTTTCCACCTCTGACCACCAACTTTTTCTGCTTCCCAGTTTCTTTTGTTGATTCACACGTATGTTTAGGATTTCATTGTCATCTGTTATCAAACATTTACACCAAAATTTTGAAATAAACTCTTTCAGTTATATCTTATCTTTTGGTTTTTCCTAATTCTACTAAGGCTGTAGCTGATCTATCAATCCCAACACCCCTTTAGCAAATTGTTTGTATAATTGGTCCATTTTATTTGTTACTTTTGCATCCCCCATATTTCTGTAGCATACAACTTGAATCCTTGACTGTACTAGTGTTTCGTACATTCTCTCTAACCATTTGCTTGACATTGACTTATGCTTTGCATATCCTTATTCATGCCATTGCTGCCTTTCCTTTGACTACCACCTTCCTGCCATGTTCTTCCCATTCTCCATTACTATTCATCCTAACCCCTAAGTACTCTACTTCTTTCACAACTTCTAATTTTTGTCCCTTTAAGAACCATTGTTTCTCTTTCTTCAGTTTTGTTCCTCTTTTAAAGACCATCACTTTTGACTTTTTTGTACTTACTTTAATTCCCCACTCATCACGAAACTTTTGAATTTCATTTATTGCTCTTTGTAATCCTACTTTATTGCTCCTACTGTCAGGTCATCTGCATATAACAACCCTGGTATCCCTTTATTTCCTATTATTGGACAATGATGATTTCTTCCTTTCACTGTATCCACTATATCATCTGTAAACAAGTAAAATGGGAATTAATTTACAGCCCTGTGTTAAACCTATCTTCTGTTCTGTCATCTCTGTGATTTTATTTCCTTCGCATCTTACACAAAATTTTATTCCTCTATGTATCTTAGTTATTTCTTATATGAATTCATAACTTACTCCTTTATTCTCAATTTGTATATTAGTGCATCTCCATTTATAGTGTCAAATTCTTTTTCAAAATCTGCAAGAAACAAACTCTACCTAGTTTCCTACTGAGATATTCATCAATAATTGTCTTTATGTGCTATATGTACTATATGTGTTTGGAGGAATTTAGTAACAGTGACGTCAAAATTAATCTCAAAAACTATTTTTAGTTGGTTTATTGATACTCGTCACTTACTTTTCTATATTAATGAGAGACTAGTTTCAAAGGCATTCGCCTCCATTTTCAATCTCTTTCCAACTGGCATCTGTTGTTGTCTGCTCTCTCTCTTTTTGGTGATGGAACTATGAACTTTTTTGTCAAATTATCTACTGGTGGGATTTCAAAGTTCATTACGCAATCCTTATTTTCCCATATGAATATGTTCTCCCATGTAGTCAATTTATTTTGCTTTATCACTCCTTTTAATAATTTTGGATGTGGATGAATGTCATGATTTTCTTTCCAAAAATGAAATGCTACGGATGACTTATCTTCTTGTTTCAATCTAATGCTTCTAATTATTAATAAATTTATTAATAAATTTAAAAAGATCTTCAAGGAACAAAATATCACCTTGGCACCTACTAATAGACACTCAATTTTAAAATTGCTAAATTCAAAAGCAAAAGATGAAATCCCATCAGCTAACAGATCCGGAATATACCAGATAAGCTGTAAGAATTGTGAAAAATGCTACATAGGTCAAACTAAAAGAAATCTAAAAACCAGAGTCAAAGAGCACTTTAGAAACATCAGATTGAAACAAGAAGATAAGTCAGCAGTAGCATTTAATTTTTGGAATGAAAATCATGACAATTGATCCAAATCCAAATTATTAAAAGGAGTGATAAACCAAAATAAATTGACAACATGGGAGAACATATTCATATGGAAAAATAAGGATCGCATAATGAACTTTGAAATCCCACCAGTAGATAATTTGACAAAAAAGTTCATAGTTCCACCACCAGAGAGAGCAGACAACAGATGCCAGTTGGAAAGAGATTGAAAATGGAGGCAAATGCCTTTGAAATTAGTCTCTCATTAATATAAAAAAGTAAGCAACGAGTATCAATAAACCAACTACAAATACAGTTCGGCCGCTTTATCTCCGGCTCTGACATTTCTCGAGAGGGGGAAGCAGGCTGTTGCCAGTTCTTTAGCGGGAATGTCAAGCAGAGGAACAATGCGTATTTTAAATATTTCATGTATTTGCATATTTCACGAACCACTAGCCATATTATAATAGTGATAATAATAGGACTTACGAACACAAAAAATGCGAATTCACGCATGCAAAATATAGTAAAGAAAGTTAACCAGCGCAAGCAGCTAAATCCATGTGGCTCAAACAAATTTAAGCTGGCAACACGGTGTTGGGTTCGGAAGCCATGCCTAGCAGCGACAATGCTGATTGGCGCTAGCAGACAGTTTTAACTTCCTGACCACAACACCGGATATAGAGACTCCCAGTGCCACCAATAGATGCAGTTAGTGTGTGTGAAAGGTGTGAACGAAACATTTTAAAAGAGTGCTGTTGTAATGAATATCTTGCATGGTAATGAAATTGCAAATTGGATTTCAATGTTTTAAAGCTAATATATGTTCATTCTAAAGATAATATTTGATGATATGTTTTTAATTGGGTCATTACTGTATGTTGGTACTATTAACCTTCCCCCTCCACCTCTTGCAGTCGCAAAACGTCAGAGCCGGAGATACAACGGCCGGACTGTAGTTTTTGAGATTTTACTATGTACTGTTTGCTTAGCTCTTCTGAATCCTGCCTGAATTTCTGTCTTTCCTTCTGTCTCCACCCAGTCCCTTAATCTATTTGCTAATATTGCTGAGTATATTTTACCTAATACAGATAATAAGCTTACTCCTCTGTAACTTCCTGGATTATTTTCTCCACCTTTCCTTTTATACAGAGGCTGACAGAACTATTCGAATAATGTAACATTATACTTACTACAAATAATGTAATATTTATTTCTCAGCTTTGAATTGTTAAACATGTAAACATTAACCTTTAGTGTCTTGGAAACAATATTTAAAATATCACTGCATGTATTTATTACACAATCTGTACTGTATTTATTCTATTGTCCCTCTTATTGGAGGGCATAAGTATTAGAACATACCCAATCAAACAGGGAGAAAGTTGGTTGGATGTACCCTACACGCTCCCATCACATAGTTGTGTTCATGCTATGCCTCGGGACAGTGTGCTCAAAATTTATTCACCGATTGTGAACTTACAGGTAATATGGGTCGTAAAGGTAAGGTGACAACAGTGGCAGAGTGGAATATCGTGATAAATATGTACAAACAAAACATATCTCTCTCTGAAATTGCGAAACCATTAACAGAAGCAAAAGTACAGTGTTCTGCATAATTCAACGCTTCAGACAAATACTGTTGTAAATATACCTAGAAATGGCGCTCCTTCTAAATTCCCCACCAGAGACAGGAGGAAAATAATAAAATTGGTGAAGCAGAATCCGAGAGTCACTGCATCTGAGATTAGAGGATGCCTTGAGCAATATTCTGACACTGTGGTTCACACCAGAACAGTTGAACAGGTTTCAAATAGTACTGGGTACAATGCCCGCATTCCTAGGATGAAATCATGTGTTAATAAGGTGAATAAGAAAAAGCGTATAGAATTTGCTAAAGAGTATGTGGCATAAGGTTCTGTGGTCAGACGGGAGCAAATTCTGCTTATACAAGAGTGATGGATGTCTTATAGTGTGGAGACTGCTAAATACAGAATGGGAACCTAAGAACACGGTAGCTACAGTGAAATTTGGTGACAGTAGTGAGATGGTATGGGGCTGTATAGCTTCATCTGGCTTTGGGAAACTGGTGTTCATGGATGGGATCATGGACAAATTTGAATACAAGAGGATTCTTTAAAACAATCCAATCTTAAAAGGTGTGCAGAGAAGCTGGGATTAGGGCATGATTATTACTCCCAGCAGGACAATGATCTGAAGCATACTGCTGAAATTGTAAGGCTTTGAATCGTGTACAACACTCCTCACACTTTGAAGACACCCCTTCAATCTCCAGATTTAAATCCTATATGGAACATCTGGAAGATGTTTACCAAGAAAAACTGCAGTGGCCCTATTTAGAATGGAAACTGGCCATGATTGCCTTGCAGAACACCTTTATAAAATACACTGCATACCTACACCCAAATGTACTATCTGTAAAGAGGATGTCGTCATGAACAAACACCATTTGGACAAATGTAATGGTCTCAAAAGTGGGAACCTACAGGCTTTATATTGGGAAGCTAGGGGGAAAATGATGCAAATCAACTAATCCCCAGTGCCATTTGTCAACAACAACATCTGGAAGGAACTCAAGAAGCGTGTGAGGAAGCATCACATCAGAAGCAAGGATCATCTGAAAGAACTTCTTCAAACAGAGTGGAGAACTATGGACTCTGCAGTCACTAAACAACACTTACAGACAACACCCAAATGATTATCAGCAATAATTCAAAGAAAGGGGATGATAACTAAATGCTAGCTGTTTTCTGTTCGAATACTTATGTCCAGATGTAAAGTAGCTGTTTTATTTCTCCTTGTAGTGAAAATTAGTTTCATTTGATATTTATGAGTTTATATGTTGAATGGAACACTCAAGTTTATTTTGTACCAGTTGTATTTACGTATGCTTACTCTGCGTAGCTTTAAAATAATATACATAATAAATATGTTTACATTCGAATACTTATGTCAGCCTCTGTGTATTGGTACTACCATACTTATTTTCCAGCAGTCTGGTATCTCTTCATTCTCTTTAATTTTAAACTACTCTTTATTATTGAGATTTAACTGTATTGGAACACCACAGTGAAGCGAAATGATTATTAATTTATAGATGAGTCGTATTTATTACACATCTGCTTCACTTACGTACCTATTTTGAGGACATGTTTCGCAAATCATCGTTTGCATCTTTGGCTCTTATGTGACTAAAGCTTGATTCCATGGGGTGGGTAATTCTGGAGTTGCTTCTGCGATCTGTTGATTTAGTGCTGAACTTAAATGTGGGATTCTCTTCTGGCGAGATTTCAAAGTTCATTAGTTGGTTTTTATGTTTTTCTATGTATATGCTCTCCCATCTGACGAGTTCACTATGTTTTTGTACGTATTTTAGTAATTCGGTGCTATCTTCAATTTCATGATTTTCAGACCAGAAATGAGCTGCCACTGCAGACTTATCAATATTTTTGTATCTTAAGTGCCTGAAGTGTTCTTTCTTTCTAGTGCCTATGTGTCTTTTTGTCCTCCCTATGTAAATTTTTTCACAGTCTTTACACTTAAACTTGTAAATGCCTGACGTTTCCTCTGGTTTTTATCTTATCAGTATTATTACGGTTAAGTACGTTTTTAATGTTGTAATTGTTTTTTGGTGCCAATGTTATATTGTATTTCTTGAATATTTTTTGGAACTTTTTTGTGGCCCAGGGGTGGTAAGTAAATTTAGCAAATCTAATTTCTTGTTTTATTGGTGTGAGAGCTGTGATCTGTTTTAATCTCTTTTGAGTTTTAGTTTATCTACAAAAAGAAACATAGGCACTAGAAAGAAAGAACACTTCAGGCACTTAAGATACAAAAATATTGATAAGTCCGCGGTGGCAGCTCATTTCTGGTCTGAAAATCATGAAATTGAAGATAGCACCAAATATACATAGAAAAACATAAAAACCAACTAATGAACTTTGAAATCCCACCAGAAGAGAATCCCTCATTTAAGTCAATCACTAAATCAACAGATGGCAGCAGCAACTCCAGAATTACCCACACCACTGGATCAAGCTTTAGTCGCATAAAAGCCGAAGATGCAAACGATGATTTGCGAAACATGTCCTCAAAATAGGTACGTAAGTGAAGCAGATGTGTAATAAATACGACTCATCTATAAATTAATAAATACTCTTTATTAATTCAGAATTATATGTATTCACCCCGAAATCAATGTTAAATCTTTTTCAAACTTAAGTATCCATTAGCCATATGGAACTGAAATCCATTGGAATTGATTCTGAGTAGTTAATACCTTGATTGCTTTTTAGCAAACAACTACATTTTTTTACTGTGACAGATTCCATACCTGCTTGGGTTCCAGCTTTAATTGCTGTATTGCACCACTTTTCACTCCTGTGAGACCATTAAGTAAGCAGTAAGAATATCCCATATACATTGTGTTCAATTTAAATTATATGTACTCTTTAGGAAAACTAACATAACATTAGAATGCGTTTGAAAGTAATGAGTCGGTATTCAAACACAAACATCTTTTAAATTATCCTTACTTGGACATGTTTCGGAGAACTATAACTTTCAGTCAGATAACTGCTGATGATGGAGACAAACCGTTCTCTGAAACATGTCCAAGTAAGGATAATTTAAGTGATTTTTGTGTTTGAATACCGACTCATTACTTTCAAATGTTAAATATATCACTGTTTCTAACCTTTTGCTTCAAATAATATTAGAATGTGTATTTTTATCATTCCAACTTAATGGTAATATAATAATAATAATAATAATAATAATAATAATAATAATAATAATAATAATAATAATAATAATAATAATAATAATAATAATAATAATAATAATAATAATAATAATAATAATAATAATAATAATAATAATAATAATAATAACAATAATAATAACAATAATAATAACAATAATAATAACAATAATAATAACAATAATAACAACAATAATAACAACAATAATAACAATAATAATAACAATAATAATAACAATAATAATAACAACAATAATAACAACAATAATAATAACAATAATAATAACAATAATAATAATAATAATAATAATAATAATAATAATAATAATAATAATAATAATAATAATAATAATAATAATAATAATAAACATGAAACATGTATATAGGGAATTACCCACCAGTAATCCCAATGGTTATGCATGTAACAGTGATATCAAAATTAATTTTAAAAACTGACTACAAATAGTTTTTTCAGTTAATGCCAATGGTCTTTAATGTCATATTGGGTCTATATGTAGTTTTCTTTTCAATCTTCTGTTGTCTCGACTTGGTGTAGGATTTGTTGGTATCTGTTGTAACTAAGCAAATGAAGTCAAAGAAATAATAAATTAAAAAGTAAGGTGTCATCAGGTTGGGATGGAAAAATGCATTGATCACTATTCTAGTACACCTTATAAATACTTCATTAAATAGTGAACATTTTCCAAATTCTTTAAAAACCAGTATCAGTATAGTTAGACCAATCTTTAAAAAGGGGGATAAAACACAAATAGTTAATTATAGGCCAATAACTCTAACTTCTGTGTTTGCAAACATATTTGTATGTGTGTAGTGTTTAACGCCCGCTTTTACTACATACGGCACCGCAGGCACAAACGTATTTGAAAATATATTAAGCTCCAGACTGATAGGCTTTCTAAATAAATATAACTTGCTTAACTCTTCTCAGCATGGCTTTAGACGCAATTTATCCACTACCACTGCAGTGGCCGAACTCAATCATGAAATACTTGAAGGACTTGATAAGGATAATAAAGCTGTGAGAATTTTCTTAGATTTATCCAAGGCTTTCGATAGTGTAGTTCATGATAAATTACTGAATAAGCTACAAAAATATGGCATTAGGGGAAAATTCTTAAAAGTTATTGAATCTTATCTGGCAAATCGTACACAATGCACAGAAATCTATCATCAAGAGCATAACAAAAGTTACAAGGTCTAACTACGAATTAATAAGGATCGGTGTGCCACAAGGATCTGTACTTGGACCACTCCTGTTTTTATCATATGTAAATGATTTTTCTAAATCCTCAGATTATAAAATATACGCAGATGATACATCAGTTTTTACAAATAAAAATATACACTGTTTGGATAATTTAATAACCTTAAAAACGCAGGATATATATGATTACTTAAAAAATAATAACCTAAAGGTGAATATACAAAAAACTAATATGATCAGGTTCCAGCATCAAAATAACAGGTATAATCAAAGACTAAATGTAAAAATACATGATGAAACCACTGAGAAAATAAAGAAAATAAAATTTTTAGGAGTAATTATAGATGAATATATGCCCTTCAAACATCACGTTGATCATGTATGTAATAAAATTAGTACTTATTTATATCTTTTGAGTTCCTAGATTTAGAGCATTTAAAGTTAGTATATTATGGATTAATATACTCGCATCTACAATATAGGATTGAAATCTGGGGTAGCACATGTATGGTAAACATGAACAGGTTGTTAATAATACAAAAAAAGTGTATAAGATGTATTTGTAATTTAAACAACAGAGAATCCTGTAGACAAACCTTTGTAGAAGCCAATATATTAACTGTCATATCGTTATATGTATATAAAGTAATTATGTTTGTAGTAGGTAAGTCACACTCTGTACATATTAAAGATAGCCATATGTATAATACCAGATTGTTAAATAATTACTATAGAGATAATATTAGTAAACAAGCCACAGAAAAGGATCCCCTTATTATGGGTAGAATACTCAATAATAGGTTGCCAAGTGATATTAAAGCTCTAAGAGGCAATGAATTTCAAAAAGGACTAAAAATGTACGTAATACTGAAGTGCCTATATAGAATAGATGAAATATAAATATTTTATGATTCTTGACGATGCTTGAAACTTGTATTAGTCTATAAGCAAATAAAGATTATTATTATTATTATTATTATTATTATTATTATTATTATTATTATTATTATTATTATTATTATTATTATTATTATTATTATTATTACTACTATTGGTGGCGGTGGCGGAAATGAATTGTGTAGTCTTTTGTAGTTCTCTTGGAGGACTGTAGCTACCTCTGCAACATCTAAGTCAGTATGGAGAGCAGTGTACCACAGTGCATCAGTTACAATTCGTAGATATTTGCTTTTTATAAGCTTTGAATTCTTTTTAATTATGTTGATGAAGCAGATCTTCAAAATGATCTTCTTGCTATGATTGGTTTCAAAACACGAACACACTGCCTTATTTTCTGTACTAAATTAGTGATGTGGTCATTCCATGTGCATCTGCTCTCTGAAATTAGACCAAGATATCTGATAGTTTAAGATATAAGTATTATTATGTCTTTTAATTTGACAGGATATTTGGTTATGTTTCTTTTGTAAGTGAATTTGATTAATTTTGATTTTGAAGGACTCATAATAACTCTTCATTGTTTGCACCAGACTTCAATGTTTTCACAGAAAATATTAAGTTTTCAGACTGCTTATTTACAGGTGTCCTTCTTCAGGATAGGAATATCATCAGCATAATGTGCTATTTGAAGTTTTTATGTGCAGAAAAGTCAGAATTATATATGATATAAAGCAATGGTCCAAGAACACTTTCCTGAGGGACACTAGATTTGATTGCATGTGATTCTGACATTTCACATTCACATTTCACAGAATAGGAGAATTTACAGAAGTAGGATTTAATTATTCTGTAGCAAGTATCTGAAGTGTGATTTTTAATTTTTTATAAGAGGACATCATGCAACACTTTATCAGAAGCCTTCTCTAGTCTAAGAAAAGCTCTAAGAAGAATGATTGTTCTTCATAGGCGTCAAGTATAGCATCTGTAATTCTACATAGTTGTGGGCAAGAATGATGTGATCTGAATCCAAACTATATATCTATATCTATAACTTTATGGGTATATCTTTAACATCCTGGCGGAAACAGATGTTCAAAAATTTTGGAGAAAACTTGTTGGCCTATAATTTGCTGGATCCTTTCTGTCTTTGTTTGACTCGGGCATCATTAGTATAATGGCATGCTTCTGTTTTTGAGGGAAGTATGTTAGATGAATAATAGCAGTGTAAATATAAGTCAACTGAAGTAATGTTTTCTTTGGTAAATGTTCTAGTAAAGCTTGCACTGTTAAATAATAGCCAGAAGATTTCTTCTTCAGATATCTTTCTATTGCATTTCTTACCATGCAGCTGTGAAGAAAGAGCTGAAAAGTGCTCCTGTCATTTGTGATTCCTGCACATTCCATTGGCTGAAGTGATGCATTCACTGGTGCTAAGCCCATGTCCGAGAAGAGTGCCAGTACCTCTCTCACTTTTCTGAGAATAATCAGTGTGTTATCTGAGAGGTTTCTATTAACAAAGATAAAGCCAGGGTAACGTTTTGATATTCACAACATTACCATTTGTTGTTAAGTTTCAGGTGTGATATTGATGAATATTGTTTTGTTATATATTTTGTTTTACGCTACAAGGATTCATTTTGCATGTTAAGCATTCACAATTGATTCTCCAGCCCACTGTAGTATTACTGTAACAGTGCTCTAGTGAGTCTGTGAGTCTGCTGTACTTAGTTTTACAAAGGGGTGTCAAAAAATAACCAGAATTATTCTTTTATTGGAAAATACTGCTCCCCTTTATTCAAATTCCATTACAAACCTTCAAAGTAATCTCCCTCGAACAAAATGCAATGATTCTAGCATTCAGTCCAATGTACAAAATACTTCCTGAGCACTATTTTGATAATGATTATGCATGATTGGAGGAATTTAGTAACAGTGACGTCAAAATTAAGTATGCAATAAGAATATCCCTTGGACCTGTTTTATTATATATATATAAATGATATAGAGTGTTCCTTAAAAAATAGTTATCCAACATTATTTGCTGATGATACAAATTTATATATTCCTGGTTACAACTTGAGGTCCTTAAAATTTAAGATAGAACAGACAATGTCTGAATTGCTAAACTGGTTCAAGATTAATAGATTATTAATAAATACAGAAAAAACAACAGCAATAGCTTTTCATCATAAACAAAATACACTTGCCAACCATCCCTCTATAGAGTTCCAGGGCAAATATATCTCATACAGAGATAGTACAAAATTTCTAGGGGTATGGGTGGATAATAATTTAAAGTGGTCGGCTCACATTCAAAAGCTATCACAAAAACTGAGTAAAATAACTTATGCTATCAGTCATTTCAAAAATCATGGACTTGAAATCGGTTTTATCTTTATATCATGCATATTTTCAGTCTGTTCTTAGCTTTGGGGTAACTCAATAGGAGCAAAATCTATTTTTAAAATGCAAAAAGGGGGCAATTAGGATAATACTACATATCAAGATTTAACTGTATTGGAACACCACAGTGAAGCGAAAAATTATTAAATTTTAGATGAGTCGTATTTCTTACACATCTGCTTCACTTTCGTACCTATTTTGAGGACATGTTTCGCCGTTTTGCATCTACGGCTCTTGTGCGACTGACGCTAGATCCAGCGGTGTGGGTAATTCTGGGGTTGTTGCTGCCATCTGTTGATTTAGTGATGAACTGAAATGTGGGATTCTCTTCTAGCGGGATTTCAAAATTCATTAGTTGGTTTTTATGTTTTTCAATGTATATCCTCTCCCATATGACGAGTTCACTATGTTTTTGTACGTATTTTAGTAATTCTGTGCTATCTTCAATTTCATGATTTTCAGACCAGAAATGAGCTGCTATTGCGGACTTATCAATATTTTTGTATCTTAAGTGCCTGAAGTGTTCTTTCTTTCTAGTGCCTATGTTCCTTTTTGTCCTCCCTATGTAAATTTTTTCACAGTCTTTACACTTAATTTTGTAAATGCCTGACTTTTCCTCTGGTTTTATCTTATCAGTATTGTTACTGTGAAGTAGGTTTTTAATGTTGTAATTGTTTTTTGGTGCCAATATTATATTGTATTTCTTGAATATTTTTTGGAACTTTTTTGTGGCCCAGGGGTGGTAAGTAAATTTAGCAAATCTAGTTTCTTGTTTTATTGGTGTGAGAGCTGTGATCTGTTTTAATTTCTTTTGAAGTTTGAATAATTTTAGTTTTTTATCTACAAGGTTTTTTCCATATCCATTTTTAATTGCAGTTTTTAAGATTTGATGGTATTCGTTTTGATATTCCTGTTGGCTGAGAGGTAGATTCACTAATCTGTGTGTCAGACTGTTGATGGTTGCATGTTTGTGTGGAATTGGGTTGAAACTATTTGCTTTGATGTAATTATCTGTGTGTGTTGCTTTTCTATGAATGCCAAATTCTAGTTTTTCATTGCCTTTTTTGATTTTAAGGTCTAAAAAAGGTAGAGCACAGTCCTCTTCAGTTTCTACTGTGAATTGTATGCTGGGTTCTTGCAGGTTGAGTAGTTTCAAAGCATCATCTATTAGTTTGTAGGGCACTATTGCAAAGATGTCGTCTACGTATCTGTACCATGTTTTAAACATATGAGGGAAGGCTTTAGTAATATGTGTTTCGAAAAAGCTCATGTATAGATTGGCCAAAAATGGTGATAGCGGGCTTCCCATAGCTAGTCCTGAAATTTGTTTATAATATTTTCCATCGAAGATAAAATAATTTTGATGTATACATAATTCAGTCATTGCCACATATTCTTATATTGCATTGGCATCCAGGTTTATAGAATTTAGCCATTTTTTTCAGTTGAATCAAAAGTTTGTCTAATGGAATGCTAGGGAAGAGGGAGCGGACATCAAAGGATACTAAAGTGTCATGAGGTTTTAGTTTAAGATTTTGAATTTTTTCTACCAGGTCTAAAGAGTTTTTTATACTCAGAGTATGGAATTGTGGAAAGGACTGAAATTTTTTGGTTAGCCATTTTGCCAGAAGGTAAGTAGGAGTGTTTATATTATTTACAATGGGTCTCATGGGTATGTTGGGTTTGTGTATTTTAGGCAAACCATATATTCTTGCAAGGGTAGGGTTGTCTGGTTTGATAGTTTTTTGTTCTGTAGTTGTTAAAATTTTACTATTAATGATGGTTTTTTGTACATCTTTTATGCATCGGTTGAGTGGATTAAAAAAAACATCATTAATAGTAAAATTTTAACAACTACAGAACAAAAAAATATCAAACCAGACAACCCTACCCTTGCAAGAATATATGGTTTGCCTAAAATACACAAATCTTGTGATAGCCGGTATGGAGAGCGGAAGATCCGTGTTCAAATCCCAGCTATGGCATTGAATTTTTCAGTCTGACTCAACCTGTCCAGAATTTGGCCTACACATGGCTGGTATAAAAGAACAATTTAATTTCCATTAATACACCTAATAGTGGTTGGACTATAAAGCCTGGACTTAAAAGTAATTATGTGTCAAGTCGCCATTAAGGATTTATCTCATGTATATATGAGAATATCCTAGTGGTTTAATGGGAATCAGTTGGAGAATTAATGTCATACTGGCATGTTGACCACGGTAGTTCAATAGTTAGAGTAACCGGATGGGAACCTGGAGATCTGTGTTCAAATCCCAACTATGGCATTGAAACAAATAGTTTTTCAATTACATTTTTGATAGTATAACTGAACTTTTATTGTTAAGATATCACCCAAAAATAAGGACCACAAAGTTCTTTTTAATTACAAGAAATAGGTGGAAGTCACGTGGTTATAAGTCCAGTGAATAAGGTGGATGTAATGTCACCTCAGTGCCTAATTCATTGACTGTTTAAGTCTTGTGGCGTGATGAGCTGGTGCATTATTCTGATGAAGGATTCCTCCCATATAAGAAAGATGTGGTCCTTTTGTTGTAACTTTCCTTCTTAATGGTTCCTTCAAAACTTCACAGTAGTAATTTGCAGTAGGTTGCTATCTACCATGTGATTGTACACAATGCCTTTCTTATCGAAAAAGACAAGATGCACAACCTTCTTGCTCATGGTTGAACTTTGACCATTTTGGGTCTTGAAGGATGTTTACATTGGCACTGTATTGTTTTGTCTTTGGGTCATAATGATGAAGCCTGGATTTCTTGCATGTGATGACTGTCTAAAAAATCTGGTCTTCCATTGTGGACACAGCAAGCCTTGTGTTCGTCACTCATCACACCTACTTTGCTGCAACTTTTCTATACCCTAGAACATTTTGTAAGTCTTCAGTTAATCCATGGGTTATATTCATAATCTCTGCAATTTTTGTTTATGATAAATGATGCTCTTCCTGCAACATCACATTAGTTTTTTTTACCATGTAGTGGAAAAACCCAGTTACAGGCGACGGCCCACGTGCGATGGCCGACAGTATGAGGGTCCCTGTGCCCTGAGGGGGCCAGGCATACTCACTAAAAAACCCCTCCACCTGTTAGTTTCGTGGATCTTATATTATTTTGCGTGCATTTATTAACATGCTTCTTAGTTGGGTCCCGCATAGCACCCCGGTTAGTATGTGGTATCTGCTAAGCTGGCATGCGTTGCATGCGAGCGTCAACGTTGCTTCTTGGTGGTGACCATGAAACCTGGTCACTGCCAAGTGTTAATCATGCATTAGTTTAATATTATACCTGTGGCTCAGGCCGGGTAGGCCTGTTAGTGTTACGGGTATGTAACTTATCTATTATTTATAGGTGCTTTGTAAGCCTATGTGTATTGTAATAATAAAGCTCAGGCTTTGGTGACCTGCCAGTCAGGGATTAGTAGTGGTATGGTTATTAGTTCTACTTATGGCCCCAGTTTCCTAGGTTTGTCAGTGGTTGGTACGTGGCATGCTGTTCGAACTATGTGTTCGGTCGTCCTTTGTTCCAGCATGGCCGTTCGTCATTTCCTTAGTCCATGTGCTGTGTCATCGGTGTGTCCTACTCCATCTGCAGTCGCCCGCTGTCTCTGCGCCTGTAGGACACTGGTGGGAGGCCCTCTAACTCCCGGACAGACTTGACTGTTGTCAAGGGCTTGGAGGGCTCTGTGCGGGCAGTGTTCTGAAAAGTCAGTATAAGAGAAAGATTAGTGAAGGGAAAGTAGGAGTGTCAGCCTGTCTGTCTGTGTCAGTCGTCCCTTATTAGGTTGTCCAGGAAGTTCTGTACGTCGTCTTCATCATCATGTGTGAGTCTTCTTTCGAAAAGTAATAATGGTCGCGCGTGTATGTTTATTTCTGTAGTGTAGTTTCCAAGACGTGAGATTAGAGGATTGTGGTGTATCTCTAGGTTTTTATAGATGTCATACGCTAGCTTCTTGATGAATTCTTCTACTGTGTGCATCTTAAGCTCGCTGTGTAGTAGGTCAGCTGATGCTGTGTGAGGTACTTTCGCAATTATTCGTAATATTTTGTTTTGAAATTTTTGTAATCTTAATATGTATGTTTTGGCAGCATACCCACAGACCGGAGTTGTGTATGTGAATATGGGCCTTATAAGAGTTTTGTATAGGGTGAGCCCTAAGTTCATGTTTATATGGGAGTTCATGTGTATGAGGGGGTAGAGCTTGCCCAATTGGGCGTTGGCTTTACCCCTGATTTGGTGGACGTGCTTTTTCCACGTCAGCCCTTGGTCCATTTCGAGTCCTAGCCAGGTGACTGTGTCCGTCCACTCAATATTTTCTCCGAATATAGAGAGGGGGGGGGCTGGTGTTTTCCCAGTCTGTGCTTAAGCTTTTTGGTGAATATTATGGCTTGCGTTTTTCTTGGGTATACTTTAATACGCCATTTTGTGAACCATTCTTCTAGATTATTCAGGGCGTTTTGTAGTCTCTGGTGGATGAAATCCAGTTTGGCTGATTGAGTCACAATTGCTGTGTCATCTGCGTAGATGTACAAATCTGTGTAATTGGTTTTCGGTATGTCGTTCATAGTGATGTTAAAGATAATCGGCCCTAGGATACTTCCCGGAGGGACTCCCGCTTTGATTTGGCGGGGCGTCGATAAGTGGTTGTTAACTTTCGATTGGAGTTTGCGGTCGTGTAGGTAGTTCGCGATGAGCTTTATTAATATATCGTGTATGTTCAATGTTTTAAGCTTTTTGAGCAGACCTGCGTGCCACACCCTGTCGAATGCGCGTTCAACGTCGAGTAAGGGTGCCCCTGTTGATTTGCGGATGTTAAACCAGTGAGTTATGTGTTCTGTGGCTCTGAGTAGTTGAAGCGTTGTGGAGTGTTTGGCTCTATATCCAAATTGCTCCGGGATTGTGATATTTTGTTTGATTAGTTGGCTATTGAGTCGCTTGAGTATAACCTTTTCGAGGAATTTACCAAGAACGCTTAGAAGACTAATTGGTCTGTGGTTTTGTGGGCGAGAAGCGTCTTTGCCCTTCTTCCATCTCTCGGTATAATACCTTTTCTCCAGTGTGTAATTGAATATATTTGCTAGTAGTTTGATCGCGTCTTCCGGTAGGTTGGCAAGTGCCACGGTTGGGATTCCATCGGGTCCCAGCGCTTTTCGTTTGGGGAGGTGCTTAATTATGCATTTAATTTCGCTGAGACGTGTCTTTCTCACTTTATTGTGGGTTCTTAACTCTTTATAATTTTTTGTTTCTGCTTCCGTCTCTTCCGCAAATTGTAGGCAGGACGGACTGGCATTCGGAGTTAGCGTAGCTTGCAGTGCGTCCGCTAATGCATCTGCTTTTTCTTGATCCGTTGTGGCTATGTTTTGGTTGTAGTGTGGGGTAGGGATTTGAACCCTTTCGCGTGACAGGCAGCGGGCTATCTTCCACACTGAGTCTCTCTCATAATTGAGATTCTCAAGTGTGTTTTGCCATTGGCTTGTGATATGAGTAGATATTCTTTGTTGCACTAGTTTGTTTAGGTATCTGTAATATTCTTGGTCGACTATATGTCTGGACTTCTGCCATTTTCGCCTGGCTCGGTTTCGTTCTGCCGTTAAGGAGGTTATATCTCGGGGAAGTTGATTATGGAAGGTTTTGGGCTGGCTTGTGGGCACTGATATAACTGTTGCCGCTTTTATGGCCTGCTCCAATTGGAGTGCTGCCCTGTTCGCGTTTTCGTTTGTATTTAAAGGGAACGTGGGGAGGTTTTTGCTTACGGTGTTTGCAAATTTCTCCCAGTCTGCTTTATTGTAGTTCGGGCGTTTTAGTGGCGGGACCTTAGCCGCGTTGCCTTCTAAAGTGATTATCAGGGGAATGTGGTCTGATGACAGTTCGTTTTTGGTTTGAAGGTGAAGCCTTAGGGTTAGGTTGCGTGATAGTGCTATATCAAGTATGTCGGCTCTATCTGTTCTGTTGAATGGTATGTAAGTGGGTTCTTCCGGCGTATGGATTAGTAGATCCGTTCTATTTTCAAGTCTTAATAGACCGTTTCCAGCGGGGTTTGTCCCATTGCAGCCCCAGATTTGACGTTTTGCATTGAGATCCCCCGCTAATAGAACTTTGTTATTTTGTTGCATCAAGTTTGATATGTCTGCTGTGTTTAGGGTCCCGGGGGGGGGGGGGGGGGCATATGCCGCCATTACAAGTGTTCGACAGTTGTCTAGTGTTATATATATCTTGGTGGTTGTAGTTGTGGTATTTGGACTATGTCATGCATTATGTTGTGTGTTATTATTATTATTATGGCTGTGCCGCCGCCATATTGGTTCCTATCCGTGCGGTGTGTATATTGAATATGTCCCTAATTGTGAGATGTGTTTCTGTAATTAATGCTATGACTATGGTGTTGTGTGTGAGGAAGTTCGAAAGTTCTGTCTTTTTACGTCTTAGTCCTCTAGCATTCCATGTCAGTAAGTTTAGTGACCTGGTCTGTTCAGAGTTCTGTTCAAAGGAAGCCTGGGGTGACAAGAAGTTCTATAAAGTCCCTGTAAGTGGCCATAAGGGAGCAGGCCTCCGACGAATCTGCTTCCACCAGGGATTTAAAGATGTGGAGGCACGTCTCTTTGAAGTCGTCCTCGCTCATCCCGGTCCTCAGTGGGGGTGAGTCCCCGAGAGAGAGAAAAGCAGTATATAGTGAGTGGAATTTAACGGGACCTTGGCGTAGTGGTGCACTGCCAAGGAACCCAACTGCTTATCAATCTCAGGGAGCTGCCACGTCCTCGTCGTTCACCCCGGGCAACGTTTGACCGCAAGGCAAACGGCTAAGAGCAGCATATCGACGAACCAATAAAAAATAATTACAAGAGGTGGAGAGAGGGAATCAAACCACTGTCAACGCGGCGACCTACTCAATTCTACAGAAACGTGAGTCAACTAGGCGACTCAGAGTGTCAAAGCAATTCTAAGGGTCAACATGGCGACCCAAGGCACCTCGAGGAGAAAGGCGGCCAGCTCCGAGTCCCCAGGACTTTCATCTCCGGCTGGTCAACCTGGCGACCGCATAGGAGGCTCCATCTCTGCGCAGAGCAGTGAATCCTAACCCCAACCTGCAAGGGTCAACCTGGCGACCCAAAAGAAGGGGCTTACTACGGCTCTTAAACATCCGCCTACTCCTGCGGGTCAACCTGGCGGCCCCCATACACCAGAGGAAGGCAGAGGGACAGAGCTCCAGCAACCACGTCCACAAGGTGATAGGGCATCCATGCCAGAGCCCAACTGCCAGACGATTCCAAGCATAGAGGACTCCGCGAGGGCTTCAACTGACATATGCAGAGAAATCTTACTTGAACTTGAGGAGGTTCTGCACCAGTGCGACAGACTGCCTAAGGCCTCCAAAGCTGCATTGAGGACTGCCTTCTATAAGATATCTGGCCACGTCCAGCTCCAGGAAGGGAGGATACAAGAACTACAATGCGCAAACCAGAAACTCCAACAACAGATGAGTGAGATGATAGCAGCTTCGGCTCCAGGAATCTCAGACAAGCAACCAGAACGTCCCCTCTACTCCACTATAGCGGCTATTCCAACCCGTAGCCAAAAGGAGCTGAGGATCCAAAGGGCAATCTCCACCCCCAGTGCCAGTGTCTTCGTCGCTTCCAAAAGCAATGCCACACAGGATGAGCTTCAAAGGGCGATCACCAAGGTCATCAACCCCGTCAAAGATAACATAAAAATTAAGGATATACGCAAAGCGGGACCAACACAATTAGTGATCGAAACGGCAACAGAAGACGACGTGAGAAAGCTAGAATCGCACACCCGACTAGCAGAGATTGCAAGGGTAGAACGTCCTCGGAAATGGAGGCCCCGCATCATCCTGTACAATGTGCCTCGAACGATCACCAAGGAGGAGCTGTAACAATGCGCCTACAGCCAAAACTTTGCAGAGACTGTAGATGAAAATGAATTCAAGACATCGTTTCAACCAAAGTTCCTAACTGGGCCTAGAAATGAAAACACTGCTCATCACGTGGTGGAAGTAAGCCCAGAAATCCGGAAGGCGATCCTTAAGCTAGGACGGCTATACATTCAATTTGGTTTGCACATTGCAAAAGACTTTCTGGTGCTTCCCAGATGCCACCGATGCCAGGATCTGGGCCACATATCTAGAATATGTGCCAGTGAAAAGAATGTTTGCGGCCACTGCGGCGAAGAAGACCACTTACGCCACGAATGCCAAAGGAAAAACCATCCAGCTACTTGCATAGCCTGCACCAACAGAAATAAGCATGGCTGCAAAAGCCCTAACAGCCAGGACTGCGGTACATACAAAGCATTGTTGCAGAGAGCCATAATGAAGACCGATTATGGAATATAGGGTACCAAACATTGATGAAAGCCGTCTACATCAACCAAGATGATGCCATCTCAACATTCTACAAATAAACGCAGCCAGAAGCCAATTAGTCATGCAGGAACTTCGCAAGCTTATAGTTGATTGGCATATCGACATTCTATGCATACAAGAACCGTATGTAAAAAACAACTTTATTCCGAATCTCCCAATGTCAGCTACCACCGTCATGGCCAAGAACAATGCCATGTGTGCCATCGTGATCCTGAATAGGAACATACACACCACTATCCTTCAGAAGCACAATAATACACATCTAAACAGCGTGGAAATCAGATATGGGGAGATGAACTTCGTACTTGTGAATGCATACTTCCAGCCTAGCCAAGATATTGAAGGGCACCTGCGTAACATCAGAAGGCTACATTTAGATATACGAAAGCCAGTGCTACTAACAATGGATGCTAACGCTAAATCACATACTTGGCACAGCAAGATTACGGATGAAAGAGGGAGGCTTCTGGAGGATATGTTCATGGAGTTGAATATTCACGTGGTAAATGAACCTAACAACCCTCCAACATACATAGGCCGCGAAAACGTATCTGTTAACATTGACATCACAGCAATTACAAGAGGGTACCTCCCGCTCATTAAGGATTGGAGGGTAACAGACCAGCAAACTACCAGCGACCATAATGCCATCCTCTTTAGACTGGAGGGAAACCTGAAGGCGCCCACTAATGAAAGAAATAAGAACTGGAGGTTCAACTACCGCAAGGCTAACGGCAGGGACTTCGGGACTCCTTCATCTGTCCACCACCTCTGGAAGAAGGGGGAGATGTCGACAAGGCAGCCGAAAACATAACTCATGCAATCATAGCTAGCATGAAAGCGTCTATACCAGTTACAGCTGAGGGAACAAAGCCTATAAGTGACCTTTGGAGCATCAGGCTTCAAAGGTTTAGACGTAATACACGACAGGCTCGAAGGCATACCAACGTGCTAAAACGGCACAAGAAAGAGAATTACGTCTAACCATCTACACAAGGAGAAAAGAAGCCTATGCGAAGCTATTAAATAAAACTCGGTCTGCATGTTGGAAAGCGTTTACAGAGGACTGCCTGGAGAAAGACGCCTGGGGCTTGCCCTACAGAATAATGAGAGAAAAGACGAAACACCACCCCACATCTACACTTAATAAACCAGATGGAACAACAACCACCTGGGAAGATACAGCACAACTGTTGTTGGATACCCTTATTCCGCAGGACGTAGCCACAGATGATCTAGACGATCATAGACACACCAGAGTCGGTGCACGACTCATTAACCGAGATAATGGAGATGCAGAACCCTTTACTGAAGCAGAAATTTCACGAGCCATATCACGGCTGAAACGGCGCAGAGCCCCAGGTCCAGACAAAATTAGCAGCGAAGTGATACAGGCACTCTAACCAAATTACAACCTGGTTGAGGCATACTTTTAATGAATGTCTAAGACAAGGACGAGTGCCCAAAATCTGGAAAGTAGCTAACCTGTTTATCCTGAAAAAAGGAACAGACATCCAGCCGATCCAAAATCTTATAGGCCGATTGCATTACTTAATACCTTGGGAAAGGTACATGAAATTCTGATATGCAGCCGACTGGAACTCGTCAGGGAGCAAACAGGCCTGACACATACACAATTTGGCTTTAGGAAAAATAGGTCATGCGCTGATGCTATAAATTATATCCTCGACTCCATAGAGGAGACTCACCATAAGTATGTCCTGGGCGTCCTCGTTGATATAGAAGGGGCATTCAGCAACCTGTGGTGGCCGGCCTTGTTCATTGAATTACAAAGTATAAGCTGTCCAAATAACATCTACCACACACTTGAGGACTATTGCCGCAACAGGACAATCCGATACACCAACGGCAATGAAAACATCACCAAAGAGCTGACCAAGGGATGCCCGCAAGGGTCAGTGTGCGGGCCTATGCTCTGGGACATCGGTCTCGAACAAATCTTGCGGAAGCTTGAGGCACAGGAAGACCTTCTTGCACATGTGGCATATGCTGATGACATTATGCTACTCTTCAGCGCAAACAACAGGAAAGACTTAGAGAGGAAAGCCACTGACACCTTGACATTTTTGCAAGAGGAGTGCATAAAAGTCAAACTAACAATATCTGTTAGCAAGACTCAGTATATCCTACTGAAGGGAAAACTCAATCGCGACCCTTGTCTCAAGATGGGTGCCGCCAGAATACAAAGAGTAAGATCCGTCAACTACCTTGGTGTTATGCTGCAAGAAGGGCTTCTCTTTAAGACGCACGTTGACTATGTAACGCAAAAGGCACACAACAACCATGCCAAAATCGCAAGATTAAGCAAAAATTGTGGTACCATCCCATTCAAAGCCATTGTCCTCTATAACAACAACCTACTCAGCTCAATTGTCGGACACGCCGCCAGCGCCTGGGCACATAGATTGCACCTGAAAACGGCCAGTAGAGAATTATGCAAGCTACAGAGGCGAATATTGATAATGATGACAGGAGCATTTGCTACAACACCTGCTGACGCTCTCCTTGTCGTGCTAGGCCTAATTCCATTAGATCTTGAAATTCGCCGAAGAGCTGCATGCTACTGGTTGCGGAAAAACGACACCCGAGCAGCACAATTAGCCGGCGCTGAAGTCCGAGATGAGCTAGAGATTAAAGAAGTACTTGTTGCTGAATGGCAGCATGAATGGGACGCAAGTACAACTGGCAGACGTACATATGACATCTTACCTAACATTGAGGAACGCCTCAAAATGAAATATCTAGCGCCCTCCAGAGGATTCCTACACTATCTGACAGGCCATGGCCCATTCTCAAGTTACCTCCACCGATTTAGTTTGAAAGACTCGGATAACTGCCGATGCGGTCAGATTGAAACTCCCGAGCATGCGGTATGGGAATGTCCTCTCACAATACAACAAAGGACGACAGCGATGTCATATGTACAGGACCTCAGAATATACGACATTATCAGGAACAGACGACTATGGATTTGGGCCGATAAAGCCACAAACACCTTCTCCATAAAGGCGAGAGAGGATTATATTGGAAGAAGACAACATTGAACTCTCCCAACTAAACAATGGAATTGCTGTTAGTTTATAAGTTATTAGGCTAAGTAATTCTTTGTAATAATTATATAAGTAATTCTATAGGTAAATTAGGCTAAGCAATTCATTGTAAAATAAATAGTTATGTTATGTATAATAGTTATGTAAGTCCTCCTAGGACACCTAAAATACATGTCAAACACCAAATGTATGAAACAGTAATAAAGAGTGGAACAAAGTCTGGTTTATAAAACAGGTACCAGACTCCCAAAATAAAGGAGGCCGAGGTCTTGCTGAAGAGCAAGATCTCGGCCTTTTTTTTTTCATCCCGGTCCTCAGTATTTGGTCATACATTTTCCTTTGATAAGGAATCCTTTTGTCTGCTTTTGGTGCTGGTCTGGGTTGTTTCTGTCTGGACTGTTACTCCCGGGGCTGCAGTTGTGGATCTCGGGGTCGAGATGTGAGATGTGTTTCTGTAATTAATGCTATGTCTATGGTGTTGTGTGTGAGGAAGTTCGAAAGTTCTGTCTTTTTACGTCTTAGTCCTCTAGCATTCCATGTCAGTAAGTTTAGTGACCTGGTCTGTTCAGAGTTCTGTTCAAAGGAAGCCTGGGGTGACAAGAAGTTCTATAAAGTCCCTGTAAGTGGCCATAAGGGAGCGGGCTTCCGACGAATCCGCTTCCACCAGGGATTTAAAGATGTGGAGGCACGTCTCTTTGAAGCCGTCCTCGCTCATCCCGGTCCTCAGTATTTGGTCATACATTTTCCTTTGATAAGGAATCCTTTTGTCTGCTTTTGGTGCTGGTCTGGGTTGTTTCTGTCTGGACTGTTACTCCTGGGGCTGCAGTCGTGGATCTCGGGGTTGAGACCTATCCCCCGCGCACCGGTCACAGGTGCTCGTGGTTGAACTCCGACAGCATCTGAAACAGAGTTACGTGCTGTTTTGAGACGTATATTGGGGCTTGGAGGGGAAGTCAGAGCTTGGGAGTATGATATGGGTGCGGAGGATGGGTTGGTGTTTTTGGAATGGAGCCCTGTTAGGACGGAGGTGGGACGGGGTTAGCGGGTGAGGAAGGCCCGGGGATGGGCGACAGTGGATGTGGGTGAGGGCTTGTCCGCGGTATACAGCCGGAGGATGAAGTGGTGGAGGATGATCTGGATGTGGGGAGTGTTGTGTCACGGGCAGCCTGGGAGACCGGAGTGCCAGAGAGGACTGGGCTCGGATTGCTGGGTGGAGAAGGCTATTTCGGAGTGGAAATTGATGGAGAGCCAGAGTTCGGTGAGGGCAGGGTGGCAGCAGCTGGGATGGAAAGTGATCCTGGAGTGCCAAAGTTCAGCTGGGTTTTGAAAACTGCTTGTCTTGTGACCCGCAGCCCACTTGGTGACTGCTTCTTGAGCCTCTTTTTGGTCATGGTGGAGGTTAAATCAATTCAAATAAGTTAACAGTTAAATAAATATCTGAGTTGTATAACGATATATAGGAAATGAGAAGAGTAAGAGAAAGCTTAAATACTACCGAACAGGGGGCTTAAGATTAGATAGAAAAGAGGAAAATAGTATATATAGAGAGAAATAACAGCTAAAGGGTGCCAATAAGCATAAGAACAGAGGTTCAGACCCGAAGGTGCCTTAGATTCCAGTCAGAGACTGTTGGCTAGCGAAATTGTTTTCTCCCAATTAGACTGTTAGTTGCCGATAAGTCAGCTAGTCCTTGACTCTGAGCCTCGGCAGTGACAAGCCGATCCAGCGGTGGCAGCTTCTTTGCTGCGGTCAGTTTCTTCTACACCACCGGGATGCTGCTTCTCTCCATAGTCTAGTAGTCTCCTACTCCCGATGTGTCCTTCACATTAGTTGTGTTGACATTGGTTTCACTGTTTGAAATTGAGGGCCTTCTTGTACATGGAGCATCCATAATGTCATTTTGATCCTCCCAAAAGTCATGTATACCACTCAAAAACTTGTGTATTCTTTGTAAGCATGTTTGTGACGGAGCTTTGTCAAGAAGAATGCAAAATCTAATTGACATTCTACTGCAATTTGAGATCTATGTTGGGTACAGTAAACACACAATAAGTACAATTGCCCTGCTTCACTCTAGCTGCTTACTGCCAGGCAAATGACATATGGTATTTCATCACTGAAGCTTAGACCTCTCTGGTACTGCCAACAGCTATTACAAGCACGGCATTTTAAAATGCAAAAAAATTATTCTGGCTATGTTTGACATCTCTTTGTATATTCAATATACTTTATTTGTTCCCATAGTCTGCTATATTGCTTTTTAAGTTATATAGATATTTGATAGTTGTATGTTCTCATCTTGCCTTTAGAGCATTTGATGGTTGTGTGCTCTCATCTTGCCTTTGGAGACCTGTGAGTGTTTATTTGCTCTATTAGCAACATATTGAATATTTCTTATATGTGTGACGGCAGCATCAATGAGTCCAGTTATTTTAGGAGATTTCAGTTAGATGATCGAGAGTTGAGGTGTTGATGTTCCAGTCAAAAGGATATTTCATTAATGAAGGAGGACTGCTTTCAGTTATTCCATTTAGACTCATTGTAGTAATAACAGGATAGTGGTCAGAGCTTAGGCCATACAGTAGTGAAGGTTTGAAATACATACTAAATGCAGGTTTTTTATAAGGAAATCTAAAACATGAAGTATGTCTTCCAAACTTAGTTGATAAATAGTACTATGAAGTAGTGTTCCTCTAGGATTTGTGGCACTGGCACCCCATCTCTGATATTTACTATTAAAATAATCTCCAATTAAAAACTGAGCTCTCATTTCATGTACTATTCCTTCGAAGTTGATGTTAGTAATTTTATTTGCTGGGGCTGAACAAAATTAATGTAATTTGTATTTTTTTTTTTAAAAGTTCAGTCTTGGTCAGGTTGAATCTGGATAAGGTTTTTCCAGGGTTTTCCCTTATCCTGAAAGATCAATGTCAGGTAACTCTAAGCTCTGTGGACCCTGGGCTCATTTGAACATCATTTCACCCATTTCATTCAACGTCCGATAAGACAGCATTGGAGGACAAAGTAAAAAAAAAAATAGTAGTGGTAGTAATTACTGGGGATTGTTTGAGGGCTCTAAATGGCTCTTGCATATCAGCCTTGGGTTTATCATGCTACCCCTTTTCTTTTAGAGGAATTAAAGTTCTGTGTTCTTTAAGTTCCAGCACTTGCATTCCTATGAGAGAGTTTTCTGACCCAACGTTAATGGTCTTAGGACTAGATGTCCCCTTCTCTCTAATGCTTCTCATTCAAAAAGTATATGTTTAGCAGTTTCAAAATTCTGCTTACATAATCTGCAGACTGGATCCCTGCTTCCTGAATAGCCTAAGTCCGTTATTAGTGCAGTTGTTCTCCCTAGTCATTTCCTCTAAATGGAGGAATGATCTAGTGAGAGTTTGGTACTTTTGACAAGACTCTTACCAGGGCCCCCCAGGGGCTCACGTTCTGTGAGTACAGGTGTGGCGACCCTGGGGTACCCTAGCCAATCATCCCCATCGTCACCCTCTCACCCAATTTTGGATGTGCCACGATTGTCACCCCTAGTCTTAAGTTTCTTCCTCTTCTAGGTTTATTGCTCCCTTATAGATATGAGTGTTTAGGTTTATCAACTATCTCACCAGCAGGGATCTTTCCTCTCTCCGTGGTACTTTCGACACAAATATTCAATGGCTTCCTGACCAAATGCCAGACTGTGACCGTATTTTTTGACCTAGAGAAGGTTTACGACACTTGGAGGTATGGCATTCTACGTACACTGCACCAATGGGGCTTTCGAGGTTGTCTTCCCATCTTTGTTCGCGAGTTCATGCAGGACCGGGTATTTCGGATGCGAGTTGGTTCGACTCTTTCGCAACCTTTCATCCAAGAGAACGGAGTACCTCAGGGGTTGGTACTCAGTGTCACCCTTTTTGCTATAGCCATTAACCCTATAGTTAACTGGTGTCCCTCCAGGAGTAGCGTCGACGCTTTTCGTCGACGATTTTGCCATCTGCTTTACTTCTCGCCGCACTTGCCTGCTGGAACGCCGACTTCAGCGATGTCTTGACTCCCTTTACACCTGGAGTCTTGCAAACGGTTTTCGTTTTTCTGCCAAGAAGACGATATGCGTCAACTTCTGGCGCTACAAAGAATTCCCTCCGCCCTCTCTCGGCCTCGGTGCAGCTCTGCTACCCTTCGCGTACGAGACGAGGATTTTGGGACTGATTTTTGATCGAAAGTAATGTTTTTTCGTCACATGTTGCTTATTTAACATAACAGTGTCAACGTTCTCTCACCATTTACGAATTTTAAGTGGCAAATCCTGGGGAGCCGACCGTACTACTTTGATACGCCTCTACCGATCGCTGGTTCGCTCCAAGCTTGATTACGATTGTGTGATGATGAGTATAAGGGCGCTCAACTGCAGAGGTCATCAGCGCCCTTTTTAAAACAAACTGGTCATGGCAAAAACCAGATATAAATTACTCTAAAACACTATAAATATGTCAATAGACTTACAAAAAATACATACTCGTGAAAATATATATATATATATAAAACAATAGAAATATAATCTGAAAAGCCATAAATTCTATTCGCTAAATCCTAAAATCTAATCTAGAAAAGAATCTAAAAACCTTCTCCACTACTGCGTTATTGTCCGCTAGCATTTCTGCAAAGCTGACCGGCAGCTGCAGAGACGTTCTAAGGTCTGCTAGGTGAAAACACTCTAGCAGCACGTCTAGTACAGACAACGCTTCATTGCAAAACGGACACAGTGGAGAAGGCTCCTTTTTAAAAAGAAAACTATGAGTAAAAAGCAGTGCCCAATACGCAACCGAGCCAAAGTCACCTCCTCACGACGAGAAGACCGACAGGAGGTAACCCGGGGAATCGGAAGTGCTTTGACAGATCTAAGTTTATTATTGCGGAGAGCGGACCACTCTTCTTGCCAGCAGGTTTGCACAGCTCTCCGCAATACGGCCCTAAAATCTTCCGATGTCACAGATGGCACTCGAACCCTGGGCTGCCGAATCCGCCATTTCATTCCCCCGCAAGCCTACGTGACCAGGGATCCATGCACACACCACGCTAAAGCCAGAAGCGTGTAAAACGTGGAGGGCATCCTGTATACGCTGCACAATAGGGTGGTTGTTGTACAGCTGTCGTAGGCGTTGAAGTGCACTGAGGGAAATCACTCAGGATTAAGCAGTTCCCCAACTTTCGTCGACGTACGTGTAAAATGGCCCGGTATATTGCATAAAGCTCTGCAGTAACAATGGAAGTGCTAGTGTGGAATCCGAATGTATACGGTTCGGTTCCACACACGTAAGTACAACCAACACCATTTGAGTTCTTGGAGCCATCAGTATAAATTACAAAATGGTCCTCATCGCGATAAAAGTTCTAAAAAACATGTGCGGATACTAGACACAGACATGGTAGATTTATCATATTTAGTCATGCCCAGATCAACGTGGGACGCTCTGCACAACCAAGGAGGGTATGTCCTTTCCCCCCTAGGATACATCTTAGGCATTTCAGTATCAAGATGTATAAGGAGCTCCCAGAAACGAAAACCAGGTGGCTTTGGTTTAATAGAAGTGTTCCTATAACGCACGTCTATGAAGGTGTTAAAGAACGACGTAAACGATGGATGTGTGGGCATGCAATTAAGTCCACAGCCATAATTTGCTAATAACATGTTGCGCCTGTACTGCAGAGGAGGTTCTGCAGACTCAGCATACAGGCTTATAACTCGGCTTGTTGGATATGCCCCAACTGCTATACGTATGCCACAATTATGGACTGTCTAATCCCTTCAGCAAAGATGGTCGTGCTGAGCCATAAACGATACTACCATAATCTAATTTGGAACGGATAAGTGCGCGATAAAGTCGCAATAACACTGTACGATCCGCTCCCCAAGATTTTCCACTTAGTACGCGCAAGATATTTCAAGATCGGTCACATCGTGCTTTCAGTTGTGCTATATGCGACGACCAACTAAGTTTTCTATCAAATATCACTCCAAGGAATCTCGTCTCAGCTGCAAAAGGCAGTAGATCAGCGCCTAGCCGGAGCTTTGGAGGTTGTCGACTCTGCTGACGCCAGAAGTTAACACAGATGATTTTCTCAGCGGAGAATCGGAAGCCGTTTTTTAAACTCCAACTCTTAAGGTTGTCCAAGGTGGTCTGGAGACGGCGCTCTAAAAATGGAGTGCGCTGAGATGTACAGTAGACGGCAAAGTCGTCTACAAATAGACATGACGAAACCCCCGGAGATACACATTTCGAGATGGAATTAATCGCAATAGCAAACAACGTAACACTTAGTACCGATCCCTGTGGTACACCGTTCTCTTGAACAATAAGGTTCGAAAAAACCGAGCCAACCCTTACTCGGAATACGCGGTCTTTCAGGAATTCCTGAAGGAAGAGTGGTAGGCGTCCAAGTATATTCCAGGTGTGCAGAGTACGTAACAACCCTGTCCGCCAACACGTATCATAAGCCTTTTCGAGGTCAAAAATATTCCGACTGTTTGACAGTTTTTAAGAAAACCGTTCATAATCTGTGTCGACATGGACACAAGGTGATCCACTGTTGAACGGCGTCGTCGAAAACCGCACTGGATGTTATTCAGTAGGTTGTGCGTTTCCAGCCACCATACCAACACAACCGCCCATTTATCATGCGTTCCATCACCTTGCAAACGCAACTGGTGAGGGAAATAGGACGGTAGCTAGAAGGGAGGTGACGGTCCTTGCCAGCTTTTAAGATAGGAATAATGGTGGCTTCTCGCCACTTGTCAGGAAACGTGGCATTAACCCAAACACGGTTATTTACTTCGAGCAGGAATGCCGTACCTTCAGGTGAGATATGTTGTAACATTTGAACGTGGATTCCGTCCGGTCCTGGTGCTGTCAGTCGCGATGATGAAAGAGCGTGTTCTAACTCTGCCAAGGTGAAGAGGCGGTTATAATCTTCAAGGTTTCTGGAACTAAACACGAAACCTTGAGATTTTACCTGAGTCTTAATTGAGATAAACTCAGGAGCATAATTGCTTGAGCTAGACACCTGAGCGAAAGCACAGCCGAAGGTGTTAGCCACGTCAAACGGATCAACAACTCCTGCAGTTGTTTTCAGACCAGCGATTGGCAGGTGGGTTGATTTTCCGGCCATGGGCCTTAATTTATCCCATACAACAGATGGTGTACATCTGTGAAAAGATGATGCAAATTTGTTCCATGAGTTCTTTTTGCTATCCTTAATTATTTGCCTAGACTTTGCACGCGCTTTCTTGTACTCAATTAGATTACTTATTGTAGGGTGTCGTTGGAATACCCTTAGAGCACGACGACGAGCACGAATAGCATTCCGGCAGTGGTTGGTCCACCATGGGACAGGAAATCGACCGGGTTGGGTAGCCGAACGTGGAATAGACTGTTCTGCAGCGGAAAGAATTTTCTCTGTGAGATGATCAACTATATCATTAACAGAATCGTGCTCGTTGTATTCAAAGACAGCCAACTGGGTGTAAAGGTTCCAGTTGGCACGTTCAAAGCGCCATCTAGGAATACGTGAGGGAGACACATCTTGTGCTAAGAGACTAAGAAGACATGGAAGGTGGTCGCTGGAATGTAAATCAGAGATGACATTCCACTGTAATGAAACAGCTAACTGGGATGAACGCACTGCCAAATCGATGTGCGAATAGGTGTTAAACACGTCTGAGAGGAATGTTGGCTCTCCGGTGTTCAGGAGAACCAAGTTATTGCTCTCCAGGAATTTCGCAATGAGGATGCCTCTCGAACATGCCCGATTTGAGCCCCAAAGTGGGTGATGGGCATTAAAGTCTCCCACTATTGGAAATGGTGTTGAGAGTTGGGAAACCAGATCTTCAAGGTCAATTAGCGAGAGGTCATCTGATGGCGGTATATATACATTGCAAATGCAAAATTCGATTGGTGGCAGCTTAATCCTTACAGCTACAGATTGTAGCTGTGACGAATCTACAAATATGTCATCCCTCAGGAGCATCATAGTGCCCCTGTGAGCAGGGATGCCCTCTTCTGTTTCAATATCACACCTCAGTGGTGTGTAGCGTCTGATTTTAAAGTTGTCTTGTGGTCGTAGCTTCGTCTCTTGTAAGCATACCAACAAGGGGTTATGCTTACTGAGCAAAAGTTCCAGTTCTGGTCGATGTGTTCTTCAACCCCGTATGTTCCATTGGAGGATAGCCATTGGAACTATGGAGATGGAATGTAGAAGTTGGTCTACATTAAGACGACTGTAACGGTGGCCGAATCAGTTTACCCTTTTTCTTCGGTGTAGGGCTAACACCCGTTTCTTCTTCGTCGGGTTTATCCTGGCACTTTTTCGTTGCCGTTCTTTTAGTGTGGTCCGTATCCTCGTGGTCCATCTCCTCTACGGATGAGGCCCCCTTGCCGATAGAGAACTTCGGTTCGAGGACCCCAAAACGGTTGGACACGGAGAGCGACGAGGATGACAATTGTCGGTCCGTGTCCTCACCTGAAGATTCTTCTGAGAAGGAACTTTTCAAAGCCATAGGGCTCTTTTTTCTGCTGGTAGTTTTGCTGGGCTCTTTGAGGAAGTGAGATTTCGTGTAGCTGGTCTTGAATTGTTTGGGCGGGGCTTCACACACAATGGGCTTCTGAGTCTTGGAGGTAGATGCTTTAGCCGGTGACAGTGATGTCGATCGCCTTCTCGATGGCGGCTTGGATGGCATAGGTGTTGAGCGGGCTGATTTCTTGGCAAGCTTCGTAGTTGATGGAATTATGATCTCAGCGATAGTGGCCTCAGCGATAGCGCTTGTCTGAGTGGTGATCTCTCTCGCCGCTACTGAGCTGTAAGTAGCGGACAGCGGGATGGATGGTATTCGAGTACGCACGAGCCTCCGGGCTTCCGAGAAGTAAACCTTCTCTTTCACCCGGATCTCCTGGATCGTCCTCTCCTCCGCAAAGCGTGGGCACTCTCGGGAGCTGGATGGGTGGTCATCAGCACAGTTCACGCATGTAACTGGCGCCGAGCACGCACCATCGTGCTGCGTCATCGCACAGTTACAACATGTAGGCGCGGAGTTACAAAACGCGCTGTTGTGCCCGAAGCGCTGGCACTTGTAGCATCTGAGCGGGTTTGGTATGTATGGGCGTACTTCGATGGTTTCATACCCTGCCCTGATCCTTTGAGGAAGATCTACCCGATCAAAGGTCAGGAACAGGGTACGAGTAGGCACCATGTCCCCTCGCTCTCTTCGCTGAACCCGGTACACAGCCGTCACACCTTGCTCTTGTAGGTTTTCCAGGATTTCTTCGTTTGTCATGCCGTCCAGTGCACGGGTGTTGACCACACCACGCGAGGGGTTGAGGCTCTTATGGACGGTAACGGTCACCCGGTAGCTGCCAACAGTGTTGTTGCCTGGGAGACAGAATGCGCTTCTACCAGGAGCGTACCGTTTCTGGATCTTGTCCAGGACTTCACAGGGCCAATTATCCAAGCCTTTCTGGATAACAAAGGGGTTAAGAGATAAAAAGTTATTTCCTTCCTCTGTTCTGGTTATTACTAAGTAGCGAAGACCAATGGACTCAACTACTTCCTTTCCAATTACCTTCACACTTTTTGAGTGTTTAAGAGAGTGCACCATAGCGATAGCATCCTCCACCATTGCAAAGTCTCCGATGACGTGCTCACATCCTGGGCGCCACCCCGGCTTAGGTGAGAGTCCTGGCCTGGACCTTGCTCACCTTAGGGTCACACCTCCCAGTGAAAAGACAGAGGGACCCAATCGCCTTCAGGAGTGTAACAGCTCATGCAATGGCCCCTCCCCGGGACTGACCTTCATCAGCGGATACGAACACATTCCTACGGGATAACCAGGTGCTGGGAGTTACGCGTTACCCAGTCACCCCTTACGCCTT
This sequence comes from Mantis religiosa, assembly GCA_030765055.1. Classification (NCBI taxonomy): domain Eukaryota; kingdom Metazoa; phylum Arthropoda; class Insecta; order Mantodea; family Mantidae; genus Mantis; species Mantis religiosa. The sequence continues at coordinate 134,678,182 of CM060951.1, forward strand.
GTGCGCGACATGTGTTCAGGGAGGTAAAAGAAAGGAAAAATAAATAAAAGGGTCAAACACCGAAGTGGACCATAGTTTGGGCGTTTGAAGGAACACTCACCTCGCGGAGGAACCCAGTCGAGAGATTACACCAGAGCCTCTTCTGCCAGTTTTCGGGGTTACTGATGGGCCTGCACGGCAGCCGTAGTGGTCCTGGGGTACACCAAGTCCCCAACGTATATCACCCCATCAGTCAATACCCTACTTCCTGTTGCCCACCCCTCGGGATGAGGATTGATTACGGTTGTGTTTTGTATTCCTCTGCACGGCCTTCTATTCTCCGTCGCTTGAATGCCATCCACCACCACGGTATCTGGCGAGCAACTGGTGCATTTCCAACCAGCCCGGTTTTGAGTCTTTGTGCGGAGGCTGGCGAACCTTCTTTGTCTTATCGGCGTGATATATTGCTCTGCAACTATGCTTGCAATTTGGCCAGTATGCCCCAACACCCTACTTTCGATTCTTTCTTTAACGAGTCCTTGGATTGTTTGTATGCCTGTCGATCCCATGCCCTACTCCCTCCAGGTGTGTGGTTTCGCAAGGTTATTTAGGACTTGGCTGTCGAGCTCCCAGCTTTTCTTCTCAGGGGAGAAACTGGTTTCCCCCCTTGGCTACACCCCGAACCTTCTTATCATCTTGGGTTGGCGAATACCCCCAAGTCCTCCACTCCTTCCCAAGTTCTTCGTGCTGCTTTCGTCGAACTGCAGTCTCAGGTTGGGGACTCGGTGTTCATTTACACTGACGGCTCTAAGCATGATCGTGGGGTAGGATGTGCTTTTGTGTTTGGTGTTGAGAATTTTAGTTTTCGTCTTCACGAGCAGTGCTCCATTTTTATTGCAGAACTGGATGCCCTGGTTGCCAGCGAGGTTTTCAGTGTTGTGTTTTGTGCACGGATTCCTTGAGTGCCCTGCAGAGCATTCGTTCATTGTACACCCACCATCCAATTGTGCAATGCATGCACGATTCCGTTCACCAGCTGGTGACTGCTGGCATCCGTTTAGGTTTTGCATGGGTCCCTGGTCATATCGGTATCCCAGGGAATGAAGCAGCGGATGCCGCAGCGAAGTCTGCCATTTTAATGTCCAGGTATTTTTCCCATTCTGTCCCTGCAGAGGATTGTAAACGCTATCTCCGGCAGCGTGTTCTTTCTCGTTGGGCTGCGTGTAGGTCCGCTATTTCAGGGATCAAATTGCGCGCCATAAAACCACTTCCTTCTGTCTGGAAGACATCCTCCCGTCTCTCCCGTTTGGAGGAGGTCGTTTTGTGCAGACTACATATTAGGCACTGCTCTTTTAGCCACCGGCATTTGTTGCGCAGAGGATCGGCTCCTCTTTGTTCTCGCTGTGGCGCGCCGTTGACTGTCCAGCATGTGCTGGAACACTGTCCCATTTTAACTCCAGTTCGTGTTTTCTTGCACATAGCCGCTGACTTGCCCAGCATTTTAGCGGATGACTCGGGAGCTGTGGAACGTGTTTTAGCTTTTACCCGACAACTTGGCATCATCTCCCAAATATAACCTCGTTCTGCGCTTTTACTATTGGATTTTATCTTTTTTAACACCTATTTTAGCCTCTCATCGTTTTTTCATCTGTAGTCGTGTTTTCATGTACCGCATCCTTCATTTTGCCCGTGTTAACTTTTTAGTTTTCATCTTTTAATTTTCCCTGTTCCTGTACCGGGCGCTAATGACCTTACTGGTTGTGCGCCCTTGAACCTCCCTTCCTTCTTTCCTCTTACCAGGTGATGAACTGGGATAATTGGACCATTTCTTTTGATACTCCTTTCTTATCCAGGATTGTACCGTAGATCTTCTGTTGATCTGCTATTACCACAGACAGGTTCAGGTTCCTTTCTTAGCCAGTTTGCCAGCCTTTTCGCTTCCTTCAATTCCCTGATCACCTGGTACCCACCGCAGTTCTACAGAATTCTTCAGTGACAGTGTCAGTAGTTCTTGAAGGCAGTTTCATACCATTTTTGATATAAATCAAGTGCCTTGAGAGCAGCTTGACTATCTGAGAGGATAAGAATATTATTTTTATAGCCTTCTGCAGTTCCTCCTTGAGCACAGGACAAAATTGCATATATTTCTGCCTGGAAAACAGTACAATGCTTCCCTAGACTAATGTGAAGATTCGTCTTTGGTGATATGCTGTATATTCCTGCTCCAGCTTGATTTTTGAAACCTGAGCCGTTGTAAACCAGGTAAGATGATTTGGAATCTTTCCTAGTTCCTGCTTATCTGACTAGTTCTCCCTAGATTCAAGATGGTTTGGACAAAGAGGTTTGTCCAAAGACCAAGAGGTTTGTCAAAGTACTGAGTTGCCATGAGATCTGGTCTCATTTCTAATTCAGAATTCTTTAACACAATCTTGGATTAGGGTGTGACCAGTATCATATCGACTCTTCTTCCAGTTGCTTGTGGCTGCTAGTCTAACCTCCACTTTGAGTAAAATTTCCAGGGGTGGAAGATCTAACAGAACTTCTAGTGCTGCAGTAGTACTTTTGAAAGCTTCCATAATGCAGAGACGAGCAAGTATGTAGGCTCACTAGTTTAGTTGCTACTGTACTTCGTTATGCCTTCAGCCACCAGATAAATGCTCCATAAGTTATGTGTTGTTTAATAACAGTCACATACATCCAATGCAGATTTGTGGTTTTGAACCCCAAATAACCCTAATCAAGTACCGGCATGTCATCAAGGACCCACTTTGCTTTTCGGGTAATATTATTGACACATGATGATTCCAAGTCCATCTCATATCTAGAATAATGCTTAGGTATTTTGTGAACATGGATATCTTCAGGTTACTACCAGATAAACTTAAACTGTTAAATGCATGTAAGTCCTTTTTCTTAGTAAAAGGGACAATAACTAAAGGATTGATTTCAAGACCTTCCTTCTTGCACCAGTTATTGATTTCCTTCAGTCCACTGTTCATGATGTCTATAAGTGTGTGGGGGAATTTGCCCTAAAATACTAAGGCTAAGTCGTCTGTGTAGCCTTGTAAATTGTATCCTTTCTCACTCATCTTCACATGGAGGCCATCTACCATGAGATTACATAGCAAGGGAGATAATACTCCTCCCTACAGACAGCCTCTTGTGGCGACTACCTCTCTTGTCCTTCCGAGAAGTTTTACTTTCTGGTTTAATCGTTCTGGTGTATTCTATGGACAATGTTCAGAAATTTGTGGTGCAAATCATGGATTCATGCTTCTTTTGTTTAAAGCGGATTTAATCCATTTACATAGTTTTCTCAACACCTCTTTTCTGTGTTGTTTGAATTATGGACATGTATTGAAGTGTTATCAAAAGCTCCTATGTCCATAAAGGCTACTAGAACAATTTCCTTTCTTGCCAAGGCATACTCTATTCGGACTGCTTAATTATGCAGTGCCGAGTCACAACATTTATCACATTGATAGGTATGCTGATTTTGGTGAAGAGGTGTTCCCAGCAGCACTTTGCACTGAATGTGTCATTCCACTAGTCCTTCCATAGTCTTCAAAATGGAGGAAAGCAAGGTCTGAATGCCTTAGTACTAGCACTATTTGTTTGTGTTTAATCTCCAGATTTGTGGTACATAGCCAAAGCCTATGACCCGGAAGAAATGGTAGAGTATTGGGTAGAGAGATTCAAGTCCCTTCTGCAAAAATACAGGTAAGATGCTGTTGTCACCCAGTGTTTTAAATGAGCTAAATTGCCCACTTAACTTCATTAACTGTTATGTCACTGTTTGCAAGTTTCCAATCTTCTGAAGATGTCCTGGGTCAATGGTTTACTTAAGTTTGAAGTGCTTCTTGTGCTGTTGTACATTCTCCTGTGGGTTTCGTAATTGATCCTGTAAGATTTGTTCTTTCTTTGGCCATTATCCTCTGGCTTCTGGTGGCTTCTCTCAGGCTATTAATTTCCTGATAGAAGTTTTCCCGATATGCTTTTTTGGCTCTATGAATAGTTAAGTTGTATTTTGATATATGCCCCGGTTACCACTCCTCTTTGCATTATTGAAGAGTTATCTTACTTTGCTCCTTTCTTTCTTAAGGTCTTTGGACCACTACTTAACATTCTTTGGTCTATACCTTATAGTCAAGGAGCAATTATCATGGTAACAATCAAGAATAGCATTTCTGTAAAGAGAGTGCTACCTAATCGATGTTACCAAGCAAACGAATACTCTGAATTTGTCCAATTCTTGCTTCCGGATTTTCCTTGTAGGAGTTCCAGTTGGTTTTCCTTTGATTTCTTGTGGGTTGATTGATGTTCTACAATTGCAGTTTTAACTGTATATAGTTTTGATTTGAAAGGGAAGGTTCATTTAAGACCTTCCACTCCATTATAAAAGTACTTAATTCTTTTTTTACTAATAGTAATGTCAATTACTTCTTTCTTATTCTATTTGAGAATGTAGACTTATTATCAACATTTAAGAGATATAAATTATTTTGACTTTGTGGGTTCGTGAAATTAGAAGTCCAATTGCACAAACTCAAAATGTTCTTTATTTCCACTGACTTACAGTTGAACACTTGCCAATTACACAGAATTACGTAATGCACACAATGACGATTCACCAGTTCGTCCGTTACAGTTCCACTACACGCTCTTCCGATGCACGTACACAGTCTTCTCGTCCGTTCACTAGCACGGCGGTCCCACGCTGCTCGTCAAGCACTGACTGCACTCACTCACTGCAGCCCTTTTTATAGGAATATCGCTGTTTTCGCGAAGTCTCTCGTTTCAGTGAATCACCACGAAGGTTCCAGACGGCAGGGGAAGGGGGAAGAGGCGGCCAGCGACAAGTGACACTTTCCTAATCATCCCCTCAGTTAGTGACTGAGATAAATGGGTGGGTGTGGTCCGGATGCCTCTGGTCCCTTACTCAGCTGTCGTTGGTCGTGCTATCCGATAATTGGGTGACATTGCTCCCTCCTCAAAGCTGGTCGTCCCGAACAGCACCATCATAGTGGGCTAGAAGATCCAGGTGTACCACCAACATCTTCCCTCGGGGAACCTTCTGGATGCGGTAGACCACGTCGTTTATCCTCTTCACTACCCGGTACGGTCCTTACCATGGCTGCTGGAGCTTCGGGCAGCGTCCCTTGGTCCGGGTAGGACGGTACAACCAGACCAGGTCACCTTGCTGGAACCCTTGGCTGTTGGCTTGCCTGTCAGATCGGGTCTTCATGCGGTCGCTCGCCTTCTGGATGTTCTGGCGAGCCATCTCGTGCATGTCGTGGAGGTTCTCCACATACTCGGTCACTGGCTGCTTCGCCTCCGGAGGGCTTCCAAAAGCCAGGTCACAAGGGAGGCGTAACTTTCGGCCAAACATTAAGCTGGCTGGCGTCATCCCAGTTGTGTCGTGTGTAGACGAGCGGTAGGCCGGCAAGAACAGTGGTACCTTGACGTCCCAGTCTCGCTGATGGCTGGCCACGACCTTCCTCAGGTGTTCCTCTAAAGTCTTGATGTATCTTTCGACCATGCCATGCGACTGGGGATGCAGAGGCGTCGCGCGGGTCTTGTTCACCCCAAGCCTTTGCAGTGCCTCCTTCATTAGGTTGGACTCAAAATTGGTACCCTGGTCACTGTGTAGCTCTAACGGCACCCCAAATCGAGAGAACACTTGCTCCACGAGGCAGTCTGTGATTGTCTTCGCCTCTTGGTTTGGGATGGCATACACCTCCGGCCACTTGGTGAAGTCGTCCACGACCACCATTAGGTACTTGTTCCCTCGGTCGGAAACTGGGAGCGGTCCAGCAATGTCAACGGCGATCCGTTTGAATGGCGCTCCGACGTTGTACTGCTGCATGCGACCCCGGATCCCAGTCTGGGGGCCGCGACTCGCCGCGCATACGTGACACTGACGGCACCATCTCTCTGCGTCTGCTCGGAGCCTCAGGCAGTAGTAGCCCTACCGTAGTTTGTCAATCGTTCGGTTCGCTCCCAGGTGTCCTCCTGAAGTACCGGCGTGCACTTCCACCAAGACTTGCGGGACCTTCGGGGAAGTACCAACTGTTCTCTCCGCGTCTTCCCATTGGGCCCAGTACAACTTGTAGGTGGCGCTCCTTGGTGCGATATCATGCCAGGTTGGACTTGTCCCTGCCTCCACTTCCCTTAAGAGTGGCCCCAAGTCTGCGTCCGCCAGCTGCTCCCTTCTCAGGACTGCGCTACCCCAGCCATCCCCAGGTACTGCCGTAATTACTCGGACTGCTGCGGCACGCTCCTTCTCTTCCAATCTTGTACACTGGCCGCAATCTTCTGGACAGGGTCTTCGAGACATAGCGTCTGCGTTACCGTGGCTCTTCCCTCTGCGATGTTCCGAGGTGGAGTTGTACTCCTGCAGCCTCTGGACCCAACCTGCTGTCTGGCCTTCCAGGTTCTTAAAGCTTAATAGGTTAGGGCGGAATGGTCAGTCCTCAGGTGAAATGGCTGACCGTATAAGTACTTGTGGAAGTGCTCCAAGGTCTTTACTACCGCCAATAGCTCTCGTTGGGTGACGCAGTAGTTCTTATCTGCCTTGGATAGCGTCTTGCTGTAGTAGGCTATCACCCGCTCCTGGCCGTCCTGGATCTGCGATAGGACATCTCCAATGCAATGGTCGCTAGCATCGGTGTCCACGATGAAGGCGGCACCCGGTTGTGGGAAACCCAAAATTGGAGCACTGCACAGGGTCTTGTTCAGCTGCTGGAAATCGTTTTCGGCGTCCTCCGTCCACACATAAGGCCGGTGTTCCTCTGTCAGGCGGGTGAGGGGTTTTGCGATGTTGGAGAACCCCTTTATGAAGCGGCGGTAATAACTGCATAGCCCCAGGCAACTGCGCAACTCTTTCTTATCCTTTGGGCGAAGCCAATCTCTCACAGCCTGTGTCTTCTCCGGGTCTGTGGCCACTCCGGTTGCAGAGACTATGTGGCCCAAGTAGTTCCCTTCCTTGCGGAAGAACTGGTACTTCGCGTTCAGCTTCAAGTTGGTCGCCTGCAGTCTCTGTAGCACCTTACTCAGATTCTTGAGATGGTCTTCAAAAGTCTTACCGACGATGATGATGTCCAGGTATAGCAGGCAGGCGTCGTAAGTCAGTCCTCTCATCACTTACTCCATAGGGCTTTGGAAGGCAGCTGGTGCCTTGCAGAGGCCAAAGGGCATAACTGTGAACTGCCAGAGCCCTTGGCCTGTCGAAAATGCGGTCTTCTCCTTGTCTCTCGGATCTAGAGCTACCTGCCAGTAGCCCGACTTCAGGTCCGGGGTCGAGAACCACTGTGCACCAGCTACCGTGTCCAGGGTGTCGTCAATCCGGGGTAAGGGAAAACAGTCCTTCCGGGTGACAGCGTTCAACTTTCTGTAGTCTACGCAGAAGCGCAGCTCGCCGTTCTTCTTTGTCACCAAGACTACAGCGGAACACCAAGGGCTGTCCGACTGTTCAATCACTCCCCTGGATCTCATGTCCTCCAGCATCTCGTACCGCCCCTTGCATCGATAGGCCGGGCGTCCCCAGTGTCGATGCGGTAAAGCACTTTGTCCGTGCAGCCATAGTCACCATCGCCTTCGCTGAAGACGCGCTGGTATCGCCTCAGCAGTTGTCGAACTTTCTCCAGTTGTTCTGCGGTCAGGTGGTCGGCCGCCCGCTCCAGTAAGCCTTCTAGCCGGGGCCCCAGGTGTTGCTTTGGCACCGGCTCCTGTGTCTTGTCGATTGCTGTTACGCTCACTGCGGGCTCGCACGTTCCCAACTCCGTCCCTGCCTGGACGTCGTGATCGGTGTCCGTTGGATTTACCAGTCTCCCTGGCACCTCCTCTCGGCACGGCAACAATGTCCTGGCTACACATAGTCCGTGCATAGGCGTCTTCTGGTCCAGCATCATGTTCTTCGTCCGCTGGTCTTCCAGTCGCGCCGTCAGCACCACCTCGCTCCTTGCGTGGACAACCACGTCTTCGTTCAAGATGACCCTGCAGATTCCAAGGCGCTCTTCGGGTTGACGTAGTATAACCTCTTCTCCGTTGAGCCGCAGGGCCTTCCTGCCGACGTCGACCGTCGCCTCGTGGCTCCTGAGGGCATCCAGTCCCAGAATCACCTCAGCCACTTTCGCGACGAACAGCCAAAGACGTACGACACTCCGTCCCAAGTTCAACTTCAACAGGGCCACTTTCTCCACAGACAAGGTGTCGCCCGATGCCGTGATAAGCTGGTATGGTCGGCTGGTATGGTATGGCCTTGTCGGCAAACACTTCGCCACGTCAGGTCTGATGATGGTCACGGCTGCCCCAGTGTCCACCAGCACGTGGCATGGCTTCCCTCTCACCCAACCGTCCGCGATGAGGCTGTCAACCATCCGCCGGCTGACGGCGCGCTGTGTCACTCGAGGGGATGGCGCCGACGTGCTCCTCTCCACGACGACCCTTACTCGTTTTCCGGCTGCTCTTCCTGATGTGGGCAGTCTCTCTGCAGGTATCAAGGCTGTCCACACCCCCAACACAGGCCATTAGGTGTTCGCCGGCGTCCCTCGGCTGGTCTTCTGTCTCCGGTGTAGCGGACACTCCTCGTTCTCGACGTCGGGATAGCTGTTTCCTTGGCCGCCTCCATCCTTAATGCTGCCGTTAGCACCTCGTGGATTGTTTTATAATCGCCGACCATTAGGCGCTGACGAATCTCGTGTCCCGTACCCCGTCAACGAATGTGTAGACAGCTTCCCGGGATACAAACTATGGTGGGAGGTCGACTAAGGCATTGCTAGCCAGTTGTTCAACTGCCAGGGCGAACTCGTGCAGCGTCTCCCCTGGCTGCTGTGACCTTGCCTTTAGCTGGCTGCAGTACGCTGCGGCTAAGCGGTAGGTTTCCGAAACGATTCTCCAGGGCCTCCCAGATATCCTTGGGTGCCGCCGTTGTGTGCACTGCGTTTAGGACTTCTGCGGCCCGTCCCTGGAGGCTGGCTATTAACTGTGTGTCCTCCTCCTCTGTTGACCATTTGTTGTGTTTGGCCACTGCGTTCAATTGGCGGCGGATGACCTCAAACGTTGACGCACCGTCATATTTCGGAGGTTTGACGCGCGCCAATTTTGTGCCGTGTCCCCTTCAAATCCTTCAACCTCCTGCCGACGACGTTCTCCACCATGGCGTTCAGGGACTTGACGCTGCTGTTGGCCTTTCCTCCCAGGTTGTTAACGCGGTTAGCAAGGTCTTCGACGTCTTCCGCCATGGCGTTCAGGGACTTGGCGTTACTGTCGGCCTTTTCCTCTAGGTCATTGAAGCGGTTCGCCAGGTCCTCGACGCGGTCGTCCACTTGGCCCATCCGCTTGCATAGCTCCGTCACGTCATCCTTCACGCCGGCCACCTGTTCTTCAAATTTGGCGGCGAGAGCCTCGTTCGCCACCTTCACTTCCGTGGTCAGTTCGGCCATATTTGCGGTCATTGTCATGGCTAAGTTGTTGTTTGCCGTTTCCGTCTTCGGTGTTAATTCGGCCTTCTTTTCTTCCATCTTCTCGGTGATGTCGTTGGCCGTCTTCATTTCTGTCAGTTCTGCGGCCAGGCTATTATTTGCCGCTTTCATTTCCGAGGTTAGTTCGGCCTTCATTTCCATCATCTACAAAATCTTTTCCAATGCCGCGTCCATGGATGTAATGTTCGGTGATGTTGTCCCGCTTCCTGACACCAGTGTGACTTTGTGGGTTCCTGAAATTAGAAATCCAATTGCACAAACTCAAAATGTTCACCAGTTCGTCCGTTACAGTTCCACTACACGCTCACAGTTACGTACACTCTTCCGATGCACGTACACAGTCTTCTCGTCCGTTCACTAGCACGGCGGTCCCACGCAGCTCGTCAAGCACTGACTGCACTCACTCACTGCAGCCCTTTTTATAGGAATATCCCTGTTTCTCGAAGTCTTTCGTTTCAGTGAATCACCGCGAAGGTTCCAGACGGCAGGGGAAGGGGGAAGAGGCGGCCAGCGACAAGTGACACTTCCCTAATCATCCCCTCAGTTAGTGACTGAGATGAATGGGTGGGTGTGGCCCGGATGCCTCTGGTCCCTTACTCAGCTGTCGTTGGTCGTGCTTTCCGATAATTGGGTGAAATTATTTATAAGAAGGTCTAAAAGATACTCACCTCTTCTGTCGGTGTCCTTGCTGCCCCAAATTTCATTATAGGAATTGGCGTCACATCCAATGAGAAGATATTTGCCTATCCCAACGTGATTATCCACCAAGAGCTCTAACTCTCTTGTTGGAGGTTCCCCACCACCATATGAGAGATGAACAGAGCTGAGGATAATGTCTCTGTTATTTCCTCGCATCTGTTGGTTGATTTTCACCATGGTGATGTCTCTGGAACTTAAATTCAATAAAGGCAGGGCCTGTATTCCATTTCTAACCAGGATACATGTCTAGTATTATTAATTGAATTACTATAAATTAACTTACCTTTTGCATCTCCTAGCCCAGCCACATGACCTTTGTAAATCTAGGGTTCTTGAATTAGGGCTAGGTTGATATGTTTTTCCAACATGAACTTACAAAAGCCTACTGTTGCTGCCTTTTTGTGTTGAAACTTTATTTTTACAATTGTCCTGGGCTCCTGGATAGAATGACGAAAGTTATCCTCCCAAGTCCTATTTGTTACCTAGGGCAGTGAAAGCTTTGATGCTGCTTTTATCCATCAGACAAAACAGGGTTTGTCCAATTTCATCTGGCCTAGCACTGATGATGCGCCATTCATCTGTGTTCAGACTTTTATTTTGTTTGTTGATCAATTGTAGAATCTGAGAGGATTCTGTCTTTGCAAACATCTTTGCCATCTTAAACAGCACCTTTGATATATGTATGACGTCTCCACTTAGTCCTTCAATTAATTTTACTCCTTTTCTTTGTAGTTTGGGAACAAGTGATTCTAACCAGTTTTTTGTTGGTTAGCACAAGAGAAGATTAGGGCTTCCCTCTCCAAATAGAATCTGGTAAACTGGGGAAAGTTACTCTCAGCGAGTACCTCGAAGGCCTCCACAACTGCGTTCTGAAGCTTTTCGATGAATTCTTCACTTAGCTTGTTGTCCGGGTACTTTTCTGGTACTACAGCCATCTTAATAGTCATCAAGGAATCTTTATTCTTTCTTGGTTCAGACTTCGGTTCCTTTATCTTCTGTAAGGTTGGAGTTGATCCTTCAGATGTGTAGTGTTTAACGCCCGCTTTTACTACATACGGCATCGCAGGCGGTGACACTGATGGTACATGAGATGAAGATGGAGCACCGGTGGAATGCGATGGCGGGGGAAACCGGAGGTCCCGGAGAAAAGCCGCCCCAGCGCCGTGTTGTCCATCACAAATCTCACTTTGCGGTCGCCTGGGATCGAACCCGGGCCGCCTTGGTGAGAGCCAAGCGGTCAAACCACTGAGCCACGGCGCGGCCTGATCCTTCAGAGCGGCTGCGTTTAGCATCTCCCTTTGGACTATCTCCTACCTTCTTGTCTTTGGCCTTTTTATTTGTCTTCAATTTTTTGGGATCCCAGGGAATACCTTGTTCTAGGTGCACCCTGAGAGCATGTTTTCTTTGTGCTCCGATAAGTTTAGTTTTTACCTTCAGTTCATCAATCTTCTTCATGGCTTCTCTAGCTGCCCACTGTAGTCGGACATTGATGGACTTTTGAGAAGGTTTTTTTCTTGCGTATCTGAGAGTGCATGTTCCTCCTCAGACTTAGAGGTGCCCAATGTTGATGGATTTTGAGGCTTGCCTCAAGAGTGACTTTCTCAGTTTCCATCATTTCTGAAGTCTCAAGACCTTCAGAAGTGTTTTTTTGGTTTAATAAGTCCATATTTGGTCCCACAAGTAGCTAAGGAAATTATGATTCAGCTGGGCAGAGCCCGCATACCCAGGATTGGCTTATACTCTGGAGGTTTCCCTGTATCCAAGGGCTCCTTTTGAGATACACTTAGCCCTGTGCCATTCACCCCTTCAGCACAGGTAGCTTGACACTTGACACGGGGTTGGGCTTGAGTACACAAACTCATCTGCCTGCTCGGTCAATGCGAGCGGAAGAAAAAGGAAAAGGGATTAAGGGGAGGCATCGGTGAAATTTCGTCAAAAATGACAAAAAACAGCCTTTTCTATTTTTTGCCTTAAAATTATGTTTAAAAATTCTAGTTTCAGCCCCTCAAAATCCAACCTCTGCGGTCCTCGTCCCGAGGGGTGGGCAACAGCAAGTAGGGGAGTGACTGATGGGGTGATGCACGGTGGGGACTTGGTGTACCCCAGGACCGCTACGGCAGCTGAGAAGGCCCATCAGTAACCCCGAAAACTGGCAGAAGAGGCTCTGGTGTTCCTCTCCAGGGTACGGTAGGTACGGGATTGGCGATCCCGGGGTCCCTAGCCACTCACCCTCAATTCATCCCCCTCACGTCCATCAACTCCGCCACGCTCTGCTACTGCTGATCAGTAAGCATCTTCTTCCCCTTCTAGTTTTTTTATTATATTTATTAGCTCTTAAGGTTTTAGACTTATAACTCCTGTCTCACCAGCAGGGATCTCTCCTATCTCCGTGGTTCTGTCCCACGGTTTTCAGCGCGGCTTCCGACATGTGTGCTCTCCGGAGGTCTCAAAAGTGAAGGTTGAGCGGACCCTTCGCACTGCCCCTATGTGTAGCCTTAGGTGCGGAGCCCGTCCACACTGTCAAGTACACCCACGTAGCTCTTAGAGGGCCCGGTCTGTGTTAATCTCCCGACGGCCGTGTGCCGTAGGGTTAGTATCGCGAACCGGACGTTTTACCGCTGACGGAACCCCGGTGTAATCAACCACAAGTCCCCTGAATCCGCGTATGCCTTTTTATACGCAGCGCGGCCTAGAGTGGGGAGCCACAGGCGGTTATTCCTGTGGTATGGGTTTAAAGCCGGGGTGTGCGTGGTGAACGGTTTACCCATATGGACAAGCAGTGGAAATGGAAGGGTAGCTGTTCTGAGGTACAAATGAGATCGGTCATGCATGGGGTCCCCATGACGGCACAGACCGTGAAGAATCGGTGTCTTTCTTTGTTTAACCCCCGGATGGCAGGCTGACGCCGACGGTACCGAATGGGGGTCCATATCAAAATGTCTCCGCGCAAAACCTCTTTCACTGACCCTTTCTTAGTAATGACATTGACTTGTGATGGGAAAACTTTCAAAGATGTTAGTCCGTTTTACATAAAGCGCGAACTTGACACAATCCGCGGCCCGGTCAAAAACGCTATGCATCTCCGAGACGGCAGCTTACTATTAGAGAGCACCAGTGCAGACCAATCTCACAGATTGCAAAAAGCGACTTTGTTGGGTTCCTACCCTATCCGGGTAGCTCCACACAAAACGCTTAACACCTGTAGAGGAGTAGTCACCACCTCCAGCTTAGATGGTCTTGCGAATGAAGAAATAGTAAGTTGCCTCTCCGATCAGCTTGTTTGTCAGGCGTACCGGCTAACACGAAAACAAGATGGCAAGGAATACCCATTACGTACAGTTTTTCTAACTTTTGCCGGGACTAAGTTACCCGAATTCATCTATTGCGGCTGTGAACGTGCTAGCGTCCGCCAGTATGTCCCGAACCCCATGCGCTGTTTCCAATGTCAGCGGTTCGGACATACTAAGGTCACGTGTACCAATCCTGCTGTTTGTGAGCAATGTGGCCTACCGACACACGACGACCCAAACTGCAGTCGAACACCTTGTTGCGTGAACTGTGGCGGCAGTCATCCCTCCAATTCGCGACAGTGCCCTAGATTCATGGACGAAAAAAGTATTCAGGAGCTACGTGTAAAGGAACGCCTGACTTTTCCAGAGGCACGACGGCGCTTTGAACAACTAAAGCCTGCTACTACTACTACTGGATATGCATTAGCAGCTCGCCGTACTCCTACTACCACTGTTGCTGTTCAACACGTCCCTGTCGCCCACGCCTCCACGCAGACTGACTTTCTAGCCGTTAAACCCACGTCTCAGACTGTTTGTATATCCACCAGCACTACCTCCGCTTCAACCGTACAGACTCCAGCCACCAAGCCATCAGCGAGTAACAACCATCCCTTTGTAAATATGAAAAACCGATCCCGGCCACAACATAGATAGTGAAGTTGCTTGCCTTCTATGAGATCCCGGTCTCGTTCTACGAGCCGTAGGAGTTCTGACTCCCGAACATCAGCGGAGTCACAGAAGGCTAACGATTTTCGAATCGTAGGGCCCAAGTCAGCCAAAGTCAAGAAAAAAGTTAAAACGGCCCGTTAAAAGCTCTTTATGGAAGTAATCCAGTGGAACGTCAATGGTTTCCGAGCTCGCGTTCCAGACCTACAGCTTTTAGTTTCTCAAAGGTCACCATCAGTTATTTGTTTCCAAGAAACCTATTTGCATCACTATCACTCATTACACCTAAGCACTTTTTCGGCATTTAGGGGAGACTCCGTTGCAGGCACACGAGCAAGCGGTGGCGTTGCTACTTTAGTGGCGCCTAATATCTCTGCCACCAATATACCATTAACCACGCCGTTGCAAGCTGTCGCTATTCGTATACAGCGGGAGAGCATCTCTTTTACCATCTGCAACATTTATCTGCCTCCGCTCATTGTAGTTCAAAAGCAGGATCTTCAGGCTCTTTTGGCTCAGCTTCCCTCACCGTTAATGATCTTGGGAGATCTGAATGCCAAACACACGCTCTGGGGCTCCGACATTGATGATGCTCGTGGCTGCCTCATAGTATACGCGTTCGATTTGTCCGACCTGATTTTGCTGAACACTGGTGACCCGACATTCTTGTCATCCGCTTATGGTACGCACTCGGTACTAGACGTCTCTTTCTGCAGCCCGGTATTAGTTCCACTGCTTGATTGGTCTGTGCTTTCCGACCTCTTTGGGAGTGATCATTACCCAATTAACATCCATTTATCCGGCCGCCACCATGCGCCTTCGCGACATCCTCGCTGGATTATTTCCAAAGCTGACTGGGAGAAGTTTCATTCCCGTATATACCTCACCGACGATGGTTTTGACGCCGTCGATGAAATGGTGGAATATTTTACATGTTCCATCCTGCTCGCCGCTGAATCCAGCATTCCTCGAGGTTCTTCTACCCCACGTCATACCCCTGTACCCTGGTGGTCTGAGGAATGCCGTGTGACTATAAAAGCACGCAAACGGGCTTTGCGGCTCTTTCAGTTGCATCCGACAGAAAAGAACTTCGTTGCTTTTAAACGTTCTCGAGCTAGGGCACGTTTTGTGCTTCGCAATGCGAAACGAAGATCCTGGGAAGCCTACGTGTCTTCCCTTTCTCGACGCAGCTCCGCCAAACAGGTATGGTCAGCTGTTCGGCGGATGTATGGCAAGTCGCCGGACGGTCATTCCCGGACTTGCCCTCAACGGTTCCATCTGCACTACCGAGCAAGATATAGCCGAAGCCCTTGCCACCTCATTCGCTGCTACTAGCCAAACGGCTAGTTATGACGCCCTCTTCCTTCCTATCAAAGAAGCTGCGGAGCGAATAAAACTTAATTTTAATAGCGGATGTAATGAGCCGTACAACCAACCTTTCACCGCTGTCCAGCTTGCACATTCTTTAGCCCTAGCTAAGGACTCTTCTCCCAGTTCCGATGACATCCACAGACATGCTGCTACATCTTCCACCCGATGCGCTCACTTTCCTTTTAGGCATGTATAACCGCATCTGGCATGAGCGGGCTTTTCCATCTTTCTGGCAAGAGGGTATTGTCATCCCCATCCCACGACCCGGAAAGGACCGCACACTTCCATCTAGCTACCGCCCCATTTGCCTGACGAGTGTCGTCTGTAAGACCTTTGAGCGAATGGTAAATTCTCGGTTAGTGTGGTGGCTCGAAATCAATAACCAGTCGTCCAACCTTCAATGCGGTTTTCGTCGCCATCGCTCTAGTGTTGACAATCTAACACGCATTGAGGCTTACATTCATGATGCCTTTCTACTGCAGCAGCATGTGGTGGGAGTTTTCTTTGACCTGGAGAAGGCCTATGACACCACTTGGCTCTATGGCATACTACGTAACCTCCACAGTTACGGTATGCGAGGCCACTTACCGGAATTTTTAGGTAACTTTTTAGCACTACGTCGTTTTCGTGTCCGTTTAGGGAACAGAATATCAAGGGTGCGGATTCAGGAGAATGGGTTACCTCAAGGGTCGATTCTCAGCGTCGCCCTTTTTGCCGTGGCTATTAACGCCATTACTAGTGTCGTTCTTGGCGGAATTCCATCGTCCCTGTATGTTGACGACTTCGCTATATATTATCGTTCTTGTAACTTAGATCATATAGAGCGTCAACTGCAGTTGACCATCAACCAGCTGGCAGCCTGGGCGCTTCGAACCGGCTTCCGTTTTTCGCCTGCGAAGACACAGTAGGTCCACTTCCACCGTCTATGGGGTATTCACCCTCCACCTGTTCTTCACTTGAACGGCACACCCCTGCCATTTGTCCCGCACTTGATTTTTAAAACCTTGTATAGATATGTTGATGTTTTTGCTATTGTTCCTGATAAATAAATTAACGATGCTTTAAACTTACTAAATTTACAAGATAAAGCTATAAAATTCACATTAGAAACTGAAATTAATGGATTTCTTCCTTTTCCTGTTTTTAGGTTTGTTTCGCTTTCAGATTTTAATGGTACTGAAGAAACATGATAACATGGTAACTAGAATCCTTGACGACAAAATTGTGTTGATGGACTGACAATGCAAGCAATTTGTTTGTGAAATCGATCTCAATTAGAAAGAAGAATTAACATCATTTTCTTAAGATAAGTGAAGTTTTTGTTACAAATAGTTACATTTGTGTAAAGTTCTTAGTTGTACTCACTCATCTTCTTTTTCCTCTCTTGATTCCAATTACCTTCCCCTATATGGTGTTCTTTTCAGTAACTTGTCTTTCTACTCCTTCCCCATTTCTACTACTACTACTACTACTACTACTACTACTACTACTACTACTACTACTACTACTACTACTACTACTACTACTACTACTACTACTACTACTACTACTACTACTACTACTACCACTACCACTACCACTACCACTACCACTACCACCAATACCACCACTACCACCACTTATGGATTTATTAAAGCAAGTTAGTATTCTATTTATATCACACAACCTGTATAGCTGTGTTCTTAAATTGACTAAGGCTATAATAGTGTGGATTAATTTACTTAGCTCTGGTTAGTACCTCGTTTGTATCATACAATCTGTAAAAATTCATATGACATTGTTCTTTTGTGTATTTAACACTACTGAAAATAAATAAATAAGTTTAATACATTACTTTAAGTTGCGTTGGCGAAGAGCTTGAAATTCTTATCTCAAAGCAATTAGTCACAGATAGTGTAGGATGAACTTCCCAGAAATCTGATATTTCATATTTAAATAAAATAAGAATCCAATTTAATATACTAAAATAAACAATAGCTCTTAACAATTTCACACAACAATATTGTAATAAATGAATACCAAGCAAAGTTTAACTTTTTAGGATTTTATAATTTCAAAGATTATATAAGTCTCTCACACATGTCTTTACTTACTGATGATCAAACAGAAAAATGCTCCTATTCACATTACACTTATTGATTTCTATCCCAGTTTTCATAGTAACTAAGTAACTTCCTATTGGACTACATCAGTTCAACCAATCCATCCAAGAAACCAAAACAATAACAGACTTAGAAAAATAAAAATTAATACCAGACTACCCCAAGAATGTATGCTCTGCCAAAGATTCACAAACCTGGAAACAAGACCAGACTGATAGTCAACAATATTGATTCACCCACCTACAAACTAGCAAACGGTTAGTTCAAAGATTCTCTTGATTGCTCAGATTCAACAGTTTATGCACAAAAAACTCTGAAGACCTAAGAAAAGATTAAATACTTGGAAGTCAAACCAGAGGATAGACTGGTTTCTTATGATGTTACTGCACTGTTTTGAGTGTGCCAACTCTGATGCGCCATCGAACCCCTATTCCTGTGTACAAAATGGAAGACCGTTTAAACTGAATGCATCACATGAAACAGCTTTAGTTTAAGTCACAAAATCTACCAACAACCATTAGGCTTAACAATGGGAAATCCCCCTTCACTGTTCCTTGCAGAATTACAGTAAAACCTCATTAATCTGGACCAATTGAAGCTTAATGTTGTCCAGATTATTAAAGGTCCGGATTAAGTGAAATGATCACAGAGAAAAACTGTGAATGAAATTACAATATGTACTGTATAATTTTATTAGAATGTAAGATATAATAAGCCCATCTAATTTTAATTACACATTCTTTGTTTGGTTTGAAGAAACTATCTTCTTTTGTGGTTTATCGCATATCTCTTTCACAATGAAATCATGAAGACTCCTCATATGATGGTTGTGTGCAGAAATCTGTTTGTTAGTTTTCTTGACAAAGTCTGTTACACAATTCAGATACTGTTTAACCTCACTTAATTTCACTTTCGACTTTCCAAAATCCACATCCTCAGCCTCAGATTCGCTACTAGTGTCCCTTGCAATGCTTCATTGCTTACACTTTCCACAATTTCTGCATTGTCCGCCTAGGTAGCGTAGATGGTAGCGTGTCTACCTCATGTTCAAGAGGACCCGAGTTCGAATCTCAGTCAGGGTGAGTTACCTGGATGAGGTCTTTTCCGAAGTTTTCCCTTATCCTTCAAGGCGAATGTCGGGTAACTCTAAGCTCCATGGACCCTGGATTCATTTGAGTATCATTTCACCCAATTCATTCACCGTCCGATAAGACTTAACGTTGGAGGATGTAAATTACAAACAAAAAACAATTTCTGCATCAGTCATGATGTGATAGCCTGGATTATCTTCATCACTGTCAAGCTGTTCTTCTATCTCGTCTACAATGACAGTTTTCGTGCCATCCACAACCAATGTTTGGGGAAAGTAATTTAATTCAATTGTATTTGTTTCTAATTCAACACTGTCATCATACAAAAGTTTCTTCATTAGTCAATGTAGAATTCAAAATGCTGTTTGCTGCACTTGCAAAATTGAAAAATCATGGAACTGAAATCAGGCACACAGACATTCTGTACATACATATACAAGAGTGGTACCATTTTCAAGCCTTTCAATAATTTTCAGTTTCTCATGTATTGTAAGCGATTTATGCTTACGTTTCCCCATTGACATTGTAGATTTACTAAACGACATTGTGTACTCAATTTGTTTCTTTAGCTTAATGAATGAGAAAGAGAAGTGTTAACTAACTCTTCTGATAAGACCTATCCTAGGCACAGCAAGGGTATGGGAAGGAGGGCAGCCTATTTAACCCTATAATGGATGAATTATTTTGCAACTTATGCTGCTCTTGCTGTACTTAATAAACTGGTTTTCATATTGCTTTCTACGGTGCCTCAGTGCAATTGATTCGAATAGCCATGGTTGTTAAAGTGATATATATTGGACTGGCCATCAGTTCAAAGCTAAATGTTGTAAGTTCGAATCTTGGCAACTACAGTCATATTAGCACAAAAGTGAATCGAGAAGATATTGACACATTGCTTCACTCACACTGTTTATTCACAGGACATGTTTCAAGAGCTTTTGCTTTTATCATCAGCTGGTACTCGATTAGTGCAAGTTGTGGTTTCTTCTTTCTCCGTATTGTCAATAGATGGCGTGATGTACTTGTCAAAGATGTCCGGTGGTGGAGTTGCAAAATTCATGACTCTATGACGATTTTTGTTGATGAAGATTTTTTCCATACAGAAAGGTCTATGGGGTGATTAATGTATTTTATTAGAATGCTTCCAAGTTGATGTCATGTCTAGTATTCAAAAAATGAAAAGCCACTGCTGATTTTTCTGTTTCACCATTTTTAATGTTTCTTATATGTTCTTTAGTTCTGATGTTAATATTTCTTTTTGTTTTTCCTATATAAATTTTAGGGCAAGTTTCACATTTGATCACATAGATTCCTGGTTTTTCTTTGGTAGTGATTGAATTTTTGGAAGGGCCTTTTAACAAATTTCTGGTATTAAACCTATTTTGAGGTGCAAGAATTATGTTGTGTTTTGAGAAGATTTTTTGGAATGGATGGAAGGTGAATTTTTTAATTTTTTTTTTCTCTTTTTCTCCTGTAGGTTCTAGGGTGGTGGTTTCTTTTATTTTATTAGCTTTGTTAGGTCTGTTAACTGTTTTGTCTACTAAATTTGGGTTGAAACCGTTGGATATAGCTACTTTATTTATGTGTAGGTATTCTTCTTGATGATCTTCTCTGTTTAGTGGAAAGTTGATCATCCGAAATATTAAACTGTTGAAAATTGCATGTTGGTGTTTTGGGTTGAAACTGTTGTTCTTAATATAATTATCTGTGTGTGTTGGTTTCCTGTAAATACCAAAAGTGAGTTTGTTGTTCATCTTTTTTTATCCTGATGTCCAAAAAGGGAAGCACACCCTCCACTTCTGTTTCCAATGTAAGTTTTATAGCTGGATTTTGTGTATTCAGAAGTCTAAGACCATCTTGTATGAGTTTTTTAGGTACTATTGCAATAATGTCTTCAACATAGCGATACCAAACTTTGAAATAATTTGGAAAAGTTTTTGTGATATGTGTTTCAAAAGCACTGATAAATAAATCTGCCAAGAAGGGAGACAATGGGTTGCCCATAGCTAGGCCCGATTTTTGTTTATAGGTCTGTCCATTAAAACTGAAAAAATTCTGATTGATACAATTTTCTGTGAGTTGTGAAAGTTCTTCTAATTCTTCAGATGTTATTTGTATTGATTCCAGCCATTTTTTGAGGAGTGAAATAAGCTCATTGGTAGGTATACTTGGATATAAAGAAATGATGTCAAAGGAAACTAAAGCATCTGTGAAGTTGATCTTTGTGTTCTTCAGGAGATTTAACAATTCAAACGAGTTTTTGATACTTAAGTTTTCAAATTTTGTGAAGGATCTGAAGATTTGAACCAGCCATTTTGATAGTTGGTAAGTGGGTGCATCAATTTTATTAATTATTGGTCTGAGGGTAATTTTAGGTTTATGTATTTTGGGTAAACCATATATGTATAGTGTTTTTGGACTGTATATTTTATTGTTCCACTTATCTGTTCTAGAATACTAGAATACTAGACATGACATCAACTTGGAAACATCTCTAATAAAATATGTTAATCACCCCATAGACCTTACCGTATGGGAAAAAATCTTCACTAACAAAAATCGTCATAGTCATGAATTTTGAAACTCGACCACCAGACATCTTTGACAAGTACATCACGCCATCTATAGACGATACGGAGAAAGAGGAAACCACCACAACTTGCACTAATCGAGTACCAGCTGATGATAAGAGCAAAAGCTCTTGAAACATGTCCTGTGAATAAACAGTGTGAGTGAAGCAATGTGTCAATATCTTCTCGATTCACTTTTATGCTAATTTGTGCTTCATTGTCCCTACGCTTCTTTCAAGTTCATACAGTCATATGTTAAGGACGGGGAGGGCCCAAGTAAAATAATCAGTGTGATGGCACGCATGGATGTTGACGGGGTATAATTTGACTACAGTTGCTTGGATTTTGCCTTTTTACACTATAAAAAAAGCACTACAGTATAATTGCAAAAATAATATATTTACAATTCAAACGACTCCGAGGTTTGTGTGTATAACTGACAAAGGCCAGTAGAATATTATAATAACAACTGCACTAAAATATTTTTAAGCTGAATATTGTGTAATGCTTCCCCAGGACAATGCCATCCATTAAAAGGTTGACATTGTCACTAATATATTCCTGGTACTGCTAAGAAATATCTATTGTACAGTCTGTGCAAATATAAAATGAACAATTTATTTAAGTTTCTCTTAGTGCAGTACTATAATTTAAGTTAGCAATTCGCAGATTATTTTAAGGATGCTTGTTTGCATTAAGCAAAATCTGGGTTAAAGGGGTCCAGATTAACGAGTTTTTATTGTATTTATGAGTTACCTGGTAATACAGATAACTTTCTTCCCATACATATTCAAAGTTTGATAACAGCAGGTTGATGACATCACTGCCATATCCTTAACAGGTTCATACAAGACTCCAATAAGTTACACACTTAGAAAACTGCTCAATAAAATTCATAGTGAAAGTGAAAGAAGAAGGCAGCATGTTACCCTTCTCAGATCTGAAAATAATCAAATAACAATAAAATACAACCTTAAGTACATATAGGAAACCTTCACATTTAGATAATTACATAAAGAACAACAGTTTCAATCCTTCAACACAGAAACATGCAGTACTAAACAGCTTAACACACAGACTGCTATAACTCCCCTGAACAAACAAGAACATAATCTAGAATATGAACATTATGAAACACAAGAAACAACAGCTTCAATACAGCAATAATCAAGAAAAAAAGTGTAATATTTAAATAACAGAAACAAAGAGACCACAAATTTTGTACAAGAAGAAAAACAAATAGAATTTAAGAAATTCACATATCATCCAAATTTTTTTTTTACATAACATTTTTATGAAGCACAACATCAGCCTAGCTCCACAGAACAAATTTAGCATAGATAAATTACTTTGTGATAAATTAAAAGACCCTTCACTGCAAGAAAAAAAAAAGCTGGAATTTACAAAATCAATTATTCCTAGTATATATAGGCAAGACAAAAGGAAATCCAAAGATAAATTAAAGAACATATGATATGCTTAAAAGAGCAAATAGACAAATCTGCAGTTTCATACCATTTCTGGATGACCAACCACAACATCAAACCAAACATTACACTAATCAAATCGACCAGTCATACAGTAGAATTAGACACATGGGAGATCTTCATTTTGAAACACAAATGACACTTGATGAATTTTAATTTGCCACCACCAAGTTCCCTCTGTACATTTCTCTACCACTGGATGCCATGATAGACAATCACCATAACAAAAATAGTAACACAGGCAGTCGGATGCATTCTGAAGATGGGAGCACATATGCCTGAAATATATTAATGTTCCACAATTGGTGCTTGTGAGAAAAGCCGATGGACTTTAAAACTCCTCCCGGCCAGGTCCGATGGACCCATTAACCAAAGACAGGTGTGGCCCTCCAGACATACTGGGAGTTAAAGTGAGTGGATGATGTAACCACCATTACAAGCAAAAACTTGTTGTCCACTTAAAAAACAGTTCCATTTATGCTACTTAAAACATAACAAGTCCTTCAGATAAATTCTATTCCGGAGGTAAAATAGTCCCCTGTTCGGATCTCCGGGTGGGGACATCTGCAGGACGTCAATTACAGAACAACCTCAAAATTCTCCAATGGAATGCAGGAGGACTTTCACAGAGTAAAAAAAATGGAACTTCAAAATGTCATAGAAGAAAAAGAAATAGACGTATTCATCATCCAAGAAGCCAGTTTAACAAATGATCTACTAAAATATTTTGAAATTTATGGATTTAATATATGTTCTACCCAAATCACACCAAATAGCTAGTAGAATACTTACAGCTGGAACCCTTGGCTGTTGGCTTGCCTGTCGTATTGGGTCTTCACGTGGTCATTCGCCTTCTGGATGTTGTGACGAGCCATCTCATGCATGTCGTGGAGATGGTCCACCAGGTTCTCCACATACTCGGTTACTGGCTGTTTTGTCTCCGGAGGACTCCCAAGAGCCAAGTCACAGAAGAGGCGTAACTCTCGGCCGAACATTAAAGCTGGCTTGCGTCATCCCAGTGATGTGTGTTGACGAGCGGTAGGCCACCAAGAACTGTCTCAGTCTCGCTGATGGCTGGCCACAGCCTTCCTCAAGTGTTCTTCTAAGGTCTTGATGTGCTTTCGATCATGCCATCCGACTGCGGATGGAGTGGGGGTTGTTGCGGGTCTTATTCACCCCAAGTCTTTCCAGGGCCTCCATCAGGTTGGACTCAAAATTGGTGCTGTGGTCGCTGTGCAGCTCTAACGGCACCCCAAAACGGCAGAAGTTGCTCCACGAGGCACTCTGTGATTGTCTTCGCCTCCTGGTTTGGGATGGCATACACCTCCGGCCACTTGGTAAAATAGTCCACGGCCACCACCAGGTACTTGTTGCCGCGGTCGGACACTGGAAATTGTCCAGCTATGTCGACAGCTATGCGTTCGATAGGCGCTCCGACATTGTACTTCTGCATACGACCTGGCTCCTAGTTTGGGGCCCTCGACTCGCCGCGCACACGTGGCATTGGTGGCACCATCGCTCAGCGTCTGCTTGGAGCCTCAGCCAGTAGTAGCGCTGTCGGAGTTTGTCGAGTTCGGTTCGCTGCCAGGTGTCCTGAGGTATCTGCGGGCACTTCACCAAGACTTCCGGGACCTTACTCCGGGGAAGTACCAACTGCTCTCTGCGTGATTTACATACCCAGAACAGCACGTCCTCTTTGATCTTCAGTGAGTCCCATTGGGCCCAGTACGACTTGTATATAGCGCTCCGTGATGTGATGTCCTCTCAGGTTGGTCTTGTCCCTGCCTCCACTTCCCTTAAGAGTGGCCCCAGGTCCGCGTTTGCCAGCTGCTCCCTCCTCAGACCTGCGCTATCCCAGCCTTTCGCAGGCACTTCCGTGACAACTCAGACAGCTGCGGCATGCTTCTTCTCTTCCACTCTTGTGCATTGAGCACACCCTTCTGGGCAGGGTCTTCGGGAGATGGCGTCTGCGTTGCCGTGGTTCTTAACTCTACGATGTTCAGAGGTGAGGTCGTACTCCTGCAGCCTCTGGACCCAACGCGCTGTCTGGTCCTCCAGGTATCTAAAACTAAGTAGCCAGGTTAGGGTGGAGTGGTCAGTTCTCAGGTGGAATGGCTGACCGTACAGGTACTTGTGGAAGTGCTACTTGGGTAGCATCTTGCTGTAGTAAGATATCACTCGCCCGTAGCTATCCTGGACTTGGGATAGGACACCCCAATGCAGTGGTCGCTGGCGTCGGTGTCCACAGTGACAACAGCGGGACCCCAAGTGTTTGTAAAAAGAGGCTCTCTTTCAGCCCGTAAGTGACCTGAACCTCGGCGTAGCGGTGTCGCTGTCGAGGTTCAATCAACATTTGGTGGAGCTTTCACGTCCACGCCGTCCGCTCTGTGCAGTAGTAGTTTCTTGAGAGACCCACTGGCGGAGAGGAGCAGTAAAAGATGTGGAAGGGCAAGAGGGGAATTCAAAAAGACAAATGTGTGGAAGAAGAAGCGGAGTTGAACCCATTTAGAGGTAGGCAATCCTTGTCTAGATCGCCTACTAGAGTTGTTAAAAAGAATGGAACCATGGATAATGACAATGTTGATAGAGGTACTGATGGTGGTGAAATGGATTGGGGTGTTACAGATATTACAGCAGATATTAATACTGTAGTGGCCTCTGATAAAAACATTATCTGTTAGTAATACGACAAAATAATAAAATAATGTCCGTGTAGAAAATGTCCTGCTAAAAGCCGAGATCAAGCTTAGGAAGGAGGAAACTAATCAACAACCATTGATATCATATGCACAAATAGCAACAACTCCCAAAACAAGTGAGGGAACTAAGAAGATTAAAAAAACTATTGAAAATGTGAAACTTACAGTTTTCATCTCGTCAGACAAAGGACAAAATATGAAAGAAATCCAAGAAATGGTTACAAACATTTGAATCCAGTAAAAGAAAAGATAATAGCAAACATTAAAACGACACAGACAAATCTAATTCTTGAAGTGGAAACGAAGGAAGATATGAATAAAATTATAAATTGTAACAGTCTGCAAGAAAAATATCTGAAGATAGAACATCAGCGTAAGATAAATGCTTTAATGATTATGACATTTTGAGAAATGAGGAGGATGAAATAAAGAAAAATATTTATATGCAAAACTTTGAAGATGTTATGTCATGGGAGGATTTTTATAAAAAGCTACAAATACGATTTAAGACTGGACCTAGAAATCGAGTTCATGTAAATTTAGTAATTGAAGTTGCACCAGATCTCAGAAAAAGTTTGGTGCAAAAAGAAAGGATTTATATAGGATTTCAATCAATTGCTGTAAAGGACTTCATTGTATTAGCAAGTTGTATGAAGTGTCAAGATGTGGGACATGTTGAAAATATTGCAGACGTAATGTAGAGATCTGTTCTCCAACAATCAAGACGCGGCTAGAACAAAGACGAACTCTCAGAAATCCGTCTCCTTCCCCCCATCGTTTCGGTGAGCTTTTATCTCCGCAGTGCACTGCCCGTCTCTTTGAACTGGTCGCCCGTGCCACCTTGACACAAGAATGCGCTCGCGACACTGCTCCCTCAAGGCTGGTCGTCCCGAACAGCACGATCGTAACGGGCCACACGATCCAGGTGTACTACCATCTTTTCTCGGGCACCTTCTGGATGCGGTATACTACGTCGTTAATCCTCTTTAACACCGGGCACGGTTCTTGCTTTGGCTGCTGAAGTTTCGGGCAGCGTCCCTTGGTCCGGGTAGGACGATACAACCAGACCAGGTCACCTTGCTGGAACCCCTGGCTGTTGACTTGCCTGACGTATCGGGTCTTCATGCGGTCGCTCGCCTTCTGGATGTTCTGACGAGCAATCTCATGCATCTCGAGGAGACGGTCCAGTTTCTCCACAAACTCGGTTGCTGGTTGCTTCGTCTCCGGGGGGGGGGGGGGGGGGGCCTCCCAAATGCCAGGTCGCAAGGCAGGCACCTTGATGTCCCAGGCTCGCTGATGGCTGGCCACGACCTTTCTCAGGTGTTCTTCTATGGTCTTGATATATCTCTCCACAATGCCGTCCGACTGTGGATGTAGGGGTGTGGTGCGGGTCTTATTCACCCCAAGTCTTTCCAGTGCCTCCTTCATCAGGTTAGACTCAAAATGGGTGCCCTGGTCTCTGTGGAGCTCTAACGGCACCACAAAACGGCAGAGCAGTTGCTCCACGAGGCAGTCTGTGATTGTCTTCGCCTACTGGTTCGGGATGCTATACATCTCCGGCCACTTGGTGAAATAGTCCACGGTCACCATCAAGTATTTGTTACCTCGGTCGGACACTGGGAATGGTCCAGCTATGTCGACAGCGATCCGTTCCAGTGGAGCTCCGACGTTCTGCTGCATGCGACCCCGCCGCGACTCGCAGCGCACACGTGACATCGACGGCACCAGCTCTCAGCGTCTGTTCGGAGCCTCAGCCAGTAGTAGCGCTGTCGGAGTTGTCGATTGTCCAGTTTGCTCCCAGGTGTTCTCCTGAAGTACCGGCCTGCACTTCATCCCATTCTTCCGGGACCTTACTTTGGGGAAATACCAACTGCTCCCTCTGCGTCTTTCCATCGGGTGATTCCCATACCCGGAACGGCACACCCTCTTTGGTCTTCAGCGATTCCCACTGGGCCCAATACGACTTGTACGCAGCGCTTCTGGGTGCCATGTCGTCTCGGATCGGTCTCATCCCTGCCTCCACTTCTCTCAAGAGTGGCCCCAAGTCGGCGTCCAGCTGCTTCCTCCTCAGGTCTGCGCTCTCCCAGCCGTCCACAGGCACTGCCGTGACCACTCTGACAGCTGCCGCACGCTCCTTTTCTTCCACTCTCATTCAGTGGCTTCACTCTCCCTTGTAGGGTCTTCGGGACATGGCGTCTGCGTTGCCGTGGCTCTTCCCTCACCGATGTTCAGAGGTGAAGTTGTACTCCTGCAGCCTCTGGACCCAACGGTTGTCTGGTCTTCCAGGTTTCTAAAGCTCGCAGTAACTGCACAGCCCCAGGAAACTGTGCAATTCTCTCTTATCCTTCGGCCGAGGCCAATCTCTCACGGTCTGTGACTTCTTCGGGTCTGTAGCCACTCCGGTTTGTGAGACTATGTGGCTCAAGTAGTTGACTTCCTTGCTAAATAGTGGCACTTCTTCGTGTTCAGCTTCAGGTTGGTTGCCTGCCGTATCTGTAGCACCTTGCTCAGGTTTTCGAGATGGTCCTCGAATGTCTTGCCGACGATGATGTCCAGTTATAGCAGGCAGGCGTCGTAAGTCACTCCTCTTATCACTGACTCCATGAGGCGTTGTTAGGTAACAGGCGCGTTGCAGAGGCCAAAGGGCATAACTGTGAATTGCCAAAGCCCTTGGCCTGTCGAGAATGCGATGTTCTCCTTGGCTCTCGGTTCTAGAGGCACCTGCCAGTAACCCGACTTCAGGTCCAGGGTCGAGAACCACTACGCACCAGCAAGCGTGTCCAGTGTGTGGTCAATCCGGATAAGGGGAAACAGTCCTTCCTGGTGACAGCGTTCAGCTTCCTGTAGTCCACCATAAGCTTAGCTCGCCGTTCTTTCTCGTCGCCAAGACTACAGGGGAATACCAAGGGCTGTCAGACTCTTCAATTACTCCCCTGGATCTTATGTCCTCCAGCATGTCCCGTACCGCCGATTGTTTCACTAGCGAGGCGCGTCCAGGTGGTTGCCCAATAGGTCCGGCGTTTTCGGTGTCGATGTGATGGTGCACTCGGTCCATGTGGCCGTAGTCGCTGTTCCCTTGACTGAAGACGCGGTGGTATCGTCTCAGCAGTTGTCGAACTTTCTCCAGCTGTTCTGGGGTCAGTTTATCGGTCGTCCTTTCCACTAAACCTTCCAGGTGGGGCCCCAGCTGTTGCGTCGGCACCGGGTCCTGTGTCTTACCGATTGGTGTTACGCTGACCACGGGCTCGCACGTCCCCAACTCCGTCCCGGCCTGGACGTCGTGGTCGGTGTCTGTTGGCTTAAGCAGCCTCACCGGCACCTCCTCGGCACGGCAACAATGTCCTGGCTACGTAAAGTCCGTGCACAGGCGTCTTCTAGTCCAGCATCAAGTTCCTCGTGCGCTGGCCTTCCAGTCGCGCCGTCATCACCACGTCGCTTCTCGCGGGGACAACCACGTCTTCCCTCGGGACGACCCTGCAGATTCCCAGGCGTTCTTCGGGTTAACATAGGATCACCTCTTCTCCATTGAGCCGCAGGACCTTCCGGCGTCGGCGTCGACTGTCGTCTCGTGGCTCCTTAGGGCATCCAGTCCCAGTATCACCTCCTCAGCCACCTCCGCGACGAAACCCACTGACGCACGGCACTCCATCCCAAGGTCAATTGCAGCAGAGCCTCCCTCTCTAATGGCAAGAGGGTCTCGTGGATCGTCTTCTCGAGCATTAGGTGGTGAGGAATTTTGGTTTCTCGTACCCCGTCAAAGAAGGTGTAGGCAGCTTCCCGGGATAGAACTCTGGTGGGAGGTCGACTAAGGCTTTGCAGGCCAGCTGCTCGATTGCCAGGATGAACTCCTGTAGACGCTTCCCTGGCTGCTGCGACCTTGACTTCAGGTTGCTGCAGTAGGCTACGGCTAAGCGGTGATTTCTGAAGTCGTTTTCCAGGGCTTCCCATGTGTCCTAGGGCGCCGCCGCTCTCTGGACCGTTTTCAGTGCCTCTGCGGCCCGTCCCTGGAGGCTGGCTGTTAGCTGTGTGGCATGTTCCTCTGGTGACCACTTGTGCTTGACCACTGTATCGAATTGACGGCGGGAGACTTCGAACGTGGACGTGCCGTCCTACTTTGGCGGTTTGACGTGCGCAGATGTTGTGTCGCGTCCCTGCACGTCGGCCTTTAAAACCTTCAACCTCCTGCCGACGACGTGCTCCACCATGACTTGGTGTTGCTGTCCGCCTTTCCCTCCAGGTCGTTAACGCGGTTTGCCAAGGCTTCGCCGCACTCGTCCAGTTGACCCATCCGCTTGCCCAGCTCCGTGACGTGCTCCTTCACGCCGGCCAACTGTTCCTCAAATTTGGCGGCGAGGGGCTCGTTTGCAGCCTTCATTTCTGTGTCCAGGTTGTCGTTAGACGCTTTCATTTCTGTGGTTAATTCGGCCTTCATTGCAGTCTCCGTCGCGGACAGGTTGTTGTTTCAGTCTTCGCAGCTAGGGTGTCATTCGCCGTTTTCAATTCTTCCAGTTCCGCGGCCAGTTTGTTATTTGCCGCTTTCATTTCCGTGGTCAGTTCGGTTTTCATTTCCATTATCTTCTCTAAAATCTTTTCTAATGCAGCTTCCACTGCTGTATGTCTCACTCCTGACACCAATTGTGACTTTGTGGGTTCCCAAAATTAAAAGTCCAGTTTGCAGAAATTCAAAATGTTCTTTATTTCAGTGGAAATACACTTTGGTCAACCCTTACAGTAGCAGAATTACGTAACATACACAAATTCAGTCTTCAAGGTCGTTTGCCACACCCACAAGTTTAAAACACAGTTTTAAAACACAGCTGTACGCACACGGAGTTCTGATTACCAAATCTCTCACTGGCGATTCACAGCTTCTTTTATAGCTCCCATTCATGGTTCCAGAAGTTTGTGGAATGTTCTGTAAGACGGCACCAGACGAAACACAAACTTTCCTGTCATCTAACTTTATCTGTTTCGGCAAGCTTTTTATCTCCCCTTTGCACTATCTGCCCCTTTGTGTGCGTCGGCCGCACTTATCACAATAATGGGTTCCCGACAATATTAATTTATATACAAAATATAAAAGCATATCAGACCTACATATACAATATGAAAACTATGAAATTATGGAAGCTAGTAATATGAAATTCCTGGTTCTTGTTACTGACTGCAATATCAAATGGAAATCACATATTGAATATATCTTACCCAAACTGACCTCTGCATGTTTTGCATTCAGATCTTTAAATCAGGTAATTGGCATTCTAAAAAGGCTTATTGTACTTTCATTCACTAATAACTTATGCAATAATGTTTTGGAGTAACTGAAGATGCCAAAAAAGTATTCATTATGCAAAAAAAGGTAATAAAGAATAATGCCAAGGGCAAAATGATTGACTCATTGCAAACCGCTTTTCAAAATGTTTGGCATCTTACCATTAGCTTGCGAGTATATACTAGCTGTATTATCATTTGTCATATATAACTCAGAAAACGTGCTGATAGTCTCAGTAATGAGACTAGATGCAGAAAATACTTTCGGCAGCCAACTAATAAATTTACAGTCATTCTAAAAGGGTTATACTACAGTGGCATATTAATATGTAATTCACTTTCAACTTCAATAAAGGATTTGCACATGAGAGAAAACCAGTTCAGGGCAGCTCTAAAGAGGTACCTTATTTCTCACACCTTCTATACAGAGGAGGATTTCTTTTAGACAAAAGAATACTTAGTTAATTTGAGACATCTTACATAATGGAGTAACTTTGACATGATCTTTATCCTTGATAAAGATGCATTTATTCAATGCATTGAATATACCCTGGCAATAAATATTGAATTTCAAGGAGCACTGTATTTTGTATTTGGAGGTACAAACTGCTCAGTAAACTTAAAATTTTAGAAAATCGAGGCAAAATGTTGCATTGGATCAATGAGTTCATTATTTAACTCTTTATTGCTGCCATATATAATGACAAACTACCAAAATGTCAACAGACACACCCTGGTGTACCTCAAGGTAGTTCCTTAGAACCACACTCTTTGATATTTACGAGTCAATGATCTTCCAAGTCAATTACAATAAATGCAATAAAAAATCTTAATGTTGGCAGATGATGTGTTATGGAATTCTAAACCAGAAATCAAACTCAAGAGTTATTTATAGGACATGCAGTCCTTGATGACATTACAGAATTGGACAGCTAATAATTTAATGAAAATGAATACACACAAAACAAAATAAGACCTGAAGCTTTTATGACAACGAATGTTCCAGATCTTCTCAGGAAACAAGCCAGGTGAAAAGACGATTAGAAATCGGCGTTATGGCAGCATACATCCCATCAGGATATTTTAAAGAATGTGTCAACCACAAAATGTATAACTGGATATAACACAAATATCAACAAAGACAAAACACTACCAATACTCGCATCACTGAACAAAAGACTATTCAGTAAATTAAATGCTAGGCCAGGAGATGGCGTGAGTGTAGAAAATTAATTAGGTCAAAGAAACGTAACTACTTAACTTGATGATCAAGCTGTATTGATCTGTGCTTCATAAGTCGACGGATTTCCATTTTCAAGGACGGTTTCCAAGAGGTGCTGAGGTGAAATCCAGCATCACGATTAAGTGTGCTCCTCTAGGAGGAAATGGTCAAAACCTCCTTAACTCTCTGCTCCCAGTAACTGTTGCATTTTGCCAAGATGGTCTTTTCACCTGGCTTGTTTCCCAAGAAGATCCTGAACACAGAAAACAAATTATCAACTTTTCACATTAAGGAAGAAACCATTAAATATTTCCTTTCAATTAGAAGGAAAAAGCTCTTGCAGAAACATATGAAACCAAATATTTAGGTATTGTTTTTGATACAAAATTAATATGGAAAGGACACATTGATAATATGTGCAAACAAACTGAGAAAAAATTACCACTATTAGAGATTGACTCCAATTGCTCCAATAATTGCCAAGAAAAAATATATTATTTGAATGTAAAAGTTAGACAAGAAATGGGGAAGCTCTACATCAACTTTAAACACTTCGTACAAGATTTATATTAAGCCAACACTTAAATAAAGAAAATAAAGAACTGCAAATAAAGAAAATGTTATTATTAATAATAATATTCTGCAAAATCAAATTCGTTGTTAATAACTGTAGCTGTCAAAACTACCCCACTACTTGCTGTACAAATTTTAAGAAATAATAATTCAAGACTTGATCTTGACATTGAAATAGCAGCCATTATGCTGTATGAAAATTTAATGAGACTACCTTATAAAGACTGGAGAAAAAAATCACAAGTAAACTTACAAACTCAACAAAGAGTTCTTTCTAAGGTCAAGGAAATCAAACAAAAATTAAATCTTCCTTACTTAAAAGAAAACATACAGCCCTTTAAAACTGTTTAATATTGAACACTATCTACACTTAGCTGTCGATGTTACAAAATCTTAAACCTCTTCGTGTCCTGAAACAAATGATACTAGAAATAACAAATTTATGATATCCTGCCAATGAATGGCTACATGTTTACACTGACAGTTCCAGCTTACCAAATAATGGTGGTATTGGCTCTGGTGAAATATACCCACTTTTCTCTTTCTACAAACGGTTAAGTTTAAATGCCACAAATTTTGATGGAGAAGTTTTTATAATCCTTCAGAGTTTACAAAATGTTCCATATATAAATAAATTTGAAGAACCTGTATTATTGTTCAGTAGAAGATTCTGGGCTGTAAGGCCGTGGTCCACTGGGTTTCTTCATCTCTCTCCCAGACGTTTTGCATGCAACTGTGGCAAGCATCATCGGTGGTGTAGAAAAGTTCTCCTTGTACTCTTCGTAGCTATGGAGAACTTTTCTACACCACCGATGATGCTTGCCACATTTGTAAGCAAAACGTCTGGGAGAGAGAGGAAGAAACCCAATGGACTATGGCCTTACAGCCCAGAATCTTCTACTGAACAAGATGCCGGCTGTGAAAGCCTACATTTGTTAGTTGTATTATTATCTGACTCTAAAGCAACTTTAATATCCATAACATCTGATATAACTCTAAAAACTTAAATATTGCAGAATGCTGTGAAATCATAAAACAATTTAAAGCTGGCCCCCTAGCTCAGTCGGTAGAGCACCTGCCTGCTGTGCAAGGTGTCCCAGGTTTGATTCCTGGCTAGGATTGGGGCTTGTTCTCCAACCAAGACTTTGGAGGTATGAATGAGAGTGCGAATGTGTGCATGATCTAATGATTAAAATCCAGTGAATACGAGTTAACACCTTCGATATGTTCCAAGGAGAATGGCCACCGATATTACCATTGCAGGTAAAGGAGGGTATAAATGGAACAAAAAAACTAATTTAAATAAAAGATAAATAGAGTCAACCTGAAAAATTCAGTGCCATGACTGGGATTTGAACCACAGATCTCCTGGTTTCTGTCCGGTTGCTCTTAGCCTTTGAGCTGCCATGGCCAATGTGCCATCATGACATTAAATCCTCCAATTGACATTGAATAATATTTCAATGGAATATGTTGAAATGAAACAGCTGACTTTCTAGCCAAAAAGAGAGAGTAAAATTAGGTCAAATTCATTTGACTACTAAGTTATCACTTTATCAGAAGAAGAATTATATCAACATATAATAAAACAAACAAAAGGAAAGCTATGGGAAAATTTATGTAACAGCACGACTAGAATCAATACACTACCAAGAAAATACTCTGTAGCAACTTTTAGAGTTCTAACAGGCCATGACTTTCTCAATAAATATTTATTCAGTATTGATATAGTGAGATCTCCTGTGTGTCCTTTCTATAGACTTAAAGAAGATATGGGTAGAAACCACCTACTCCACTGCCCAACCTTTAGTAAACATAGCAGCAATGTACTGCAGTGTAAGAAAGCAAATGGCTTCACTGACCAACCATATCCTTGAGTTAGACTACTATGGTCTATATCTACTTGATATACATGAGATCTCTGTCTTCACAGGTTTTATGGAAGAACCTTCACCTGTGTTGAATGCATTAACATTTTCGATAGCACTGTAATTGGTGCAGTAGTAGTCTGCTGGGGAGGCAAAGACAGAGCAGAAACCTTTGCAAGAACTTCTACAACTTGTACTGGAGCTTTGAATATTGTTTTTTTTTTTTTTTTTTATGTTCACTGTTTACAGTAATTTGTCCACATTTTCATGAACTTCTTGCACAACTCTACCACCATCACAGATGCATTCTACACATTCTTAGTGGCGAGTTAGCAACATTGTATGAAATGAGCTTCAGTTGAACTCTAATGAATTGACTTATTTCAAATTTCCCCAATAATGTCCGGCATTTTACAGTCTTTTTCCTGTTACAAGTCAATGTTGTGTGCGAATAAAATGTCTTTCCCT
Source organism: Mantis religiosa (assembly GCA_030765055.1). Lineage (NCBI taxonomy): Eukaryota > Metazoa > Arthropoda > Insecta > Mantodea > Mantidae > Mantis > Mantis religiosa. The sequence goes on from CM060951.1 coordinate 134,713,020, forward strand.
TTTGTTTACTTTAAAATGCATATAATTTGCTATTGTAATTCTTTCTGATCGCCCATCAAATTGTGACATTTATTTCATTCTGTGTAGAGTTCCAGCTTACGTCTGGATTTAGCAATAAGTAAATTCAAAATGTAACAGTCAGATTACTGTTATTAAATATTTATATTGAGCATTTAGTTTTTTAAAGTGAATTTCTAATATAATATTTAAATTTTATATTTAAATAGAGGTAAAATTTTGAAGATTTTGAAAATGTGCCTATGCTCTCTCAAGATTGAAAAAGAGCAAACCTTCCTGTTAAACGATGTAAACATTCCCTATCCATATTTTGGGAACCTTGGGTGATAATTCTCTAAAACCATAATTATGTTTTGCCCATACTGCTGTATCTCTTGTCATTCTTAAAAAGTTTGCAGTAATTATTGTTTTGCAAGCATTTATTACATTACTTCATGATTGTTTTATTGGCTTATTTAAATTTAGTATTCAGAACTAGTGATTCTTGATCTAATTTGGTATCTAAACAGTTATTGGAAATTTTCAAATACATGGAATCTACAGATAGGGCATAGAATCCGGAATGTAGATTGTAAAATTAGTTATGGGCAATGATATATCAAAATAATGCATATTTTTGAGTTTAGTGAGTTTATGACAACATTTGAAGGTAACTTCCCATATGACCATAACTTTCTATTATTGCTTTGAGGAAATGAGCAGGGAACATATCATAGCCATGATTAGTTAGGGGATTCAGAATTTATTAGAGTTTCTAGATTTATATGAAAAATATATTTTAATTTTCAGCAAAGTAGGTGTGGTGGAGATGATTCATGCAAATCCTACCAGTGGTTTCGACACAAAGCAACACCAAACATTCCAGTTTTTGATAGTAATTGATTTTGAATCCACATGTTGGGAAACAAATGTAAATGGACCACAACCTGAAATAATTGAGTTTCCTGCAGTCTTGTTAAATCTGAAAACTGGAATTATAGAAGAAGAGTTTCAGCAATATGTCCTGCCATTAGAGAATTCGAAGCTAAGCAAGTTCTGTATGGAGCTAACTGGAATTAAGCAAGAAGATGTAGACAATGGGGTACCCCTACAAACATGTCTTGCACTTTTTTGTAAATGGATTAACAAAATATCGGCTAAAAAGAAATTCATGTTTCCCAACACATTTTCAAAAATAAAAGATAAATGCGCCTTCGTTACATGGTCAGGTAGGAATAAATAGCATCATTGCATTAAACAGCATTTAAAATATTGAAAGTTTTTATCAGCAAATAACATTTTATGCTTACTGAAACATTTGATTGTTTAGATTGGGACTTCAGAGTTTGTCTACAAAATGAATGCCAAAGGAAACAAATATATAAGCCAGAGTACTTTTCCCAGTGGATTGATCTAAGAGCCATATATAAGGTATGTATGTTGATGTTAGAAAAGATAATTAAAAGAAATTGTACCAATTAAAGGAAATTATCTTGAAGAAAATGAGCGTTTTCTTGATCTGTATAGTTTTCCTTTTCATTACTTCACAGTATTGTAACTTTGTTTGTTTGTAGAATTAAAAGTCCAATTTGCAGAAATTACAAATGTTCTTTATGTCCATAGAAATACACTTTGGTCAAACCTTACAGTATTTACGTAACATACACCAATACAATCTGCAAGGATGTCTGCCACACCCACAAACAAAAGAGTTCACTTTCAAAACACAGCTGTACACATACACAGTTCCGATTACCACTCTCTTACGACTGGCATGTCGCGATTTCTTTTATATACCACTACTCATATTTCTGGAACGAACAAGACAGCACTAGAACCTTCTAGTGATCTAACTTTATCTGTTTCGGCGGCCTTTTATCTTCGCATTGAATTATCTGTCCCTTATTTCCACGCTGCACTATGTGTCCCTTTGTGTGCGCCAGCCGCCAGTCGCAAAAATGAGTGACGCGAGACTGCTCCCTCCTCAACGCTGGTCGTCCCGAACAGCACAATCGTTGTGGGCCAGATCCAGGTGAACCACCAGCATCTTTAATCGAGGCACCTTCTGGATGCGGTAGACCACGTCAATAATCCTCTTTACTACCCGGTATGGTCCTTGCCATGGTTGTTGAAGTTTGGGGCAGCGGTCCTTGGTCCGGGTAGGGCGGTACAACCAGACCAGGTCACCTTGCTGGAATCTTTGTCTGTTGGCTTGCCTGTCATATCGGGTCTTCAAGCGGTCACTCGCCTTCTGGATGTTCTGCCGAGTCATCTCCTGCATGTTTTATGGAGATGGTCCACCCGGTTCTCCACATACTCCGTTGCTGATTGTTTTGCTTCCGGGGTTCTTCCAAAAGCCAGGTCACAGGAGAGGCTATAACTCTCGACCGAGCATTAAGCTTGCTGGCGTTTGTTGACGAGCGGTAGGCCAGAAAGAACAGCGGCACCTTGATGTCTCAGAGGCCTAGTTTTACAGCTCACACCGCCCTTTGTTCTTTTGGGAGACTTCAATGTCCATCACCCTCTTTGGGGCTCTTCTAGGGCTTGTGCAGGGGCTAGACTTCTTACTGCCCTTTTCCACCAGAACCAGCCCTGTGTTCTTAACACCGGCGAACCCACTTACATCTCGGATTCTACCGGCCATCAATCTCACTTGGACCTCTCTGCTTGTTCATCATGGCGTGCCAATCGTCTGCAGTGGAGTGTCGTGTCTGACACTCTCTCCAGCGATCTATTTCCTTGCATCATTACCCTACTGTCTCATCACGTCCCGTCTTCATCTGTACCCTACTGGAGAATCAACCGAGCGGACTGGTCCCTGCATTCCCGTTTAGCTGTTTTTGACGAACGTCCATTTTCTGATACCGACCAAATGTTAGAGTACCTTACTTCCGTTATCCTGAACGCTGCCAAACAGGCCATAGCCCGGTCGGGTACTCGCCTAAGGCGTCTACCGGTTGCATGGTGGACCGACGAATGTCGGACGGCAATCCGTGCTAGGGGGGCTGCCCTTCGGATTTTCAGGCGCCACCCGACGCAAGAAAATCTGATTCGTTTCAAGCAGTTACGCTCGAGAGCTCGTCGCATCATACAGGCCAGTAAGCGTACATCCTGGCGCCGTTTTGTGAAGTCTTTTAATAATTTCACATCGTGTTCCGGCGTTTGGGATAGGCTGCGCCGCATAGCCGGCAAGGCCTCACGATTCACCATACCTGGACTCCGCCTTAACAATAACACTGCCGTCTGCCCTAGAGCCGTTGCCGACGTACTGGGCGCCGCTTTTGCTAATGTTTCAAGCTCTGCCCATTACCACCCGAATTTTATATCAGTAAAGAACCGAACTGAATCACTGGACCTATCCTTCTAGTCTTTTAATCGCGAGTGCTATAATGCCCTCTTTACCATCTCCGAACTGGAGTGGGCCTTGGCCTCTTCCAGGCCTTGCGCTCCTGGTCCAGTTACTGTTCATTTTCTAATGTTACAGCAAATTTCTTCCGCTGGTAAGCTTTTCCTCTTAAAGGTATATAACCGCATATGGCGGTCACCACTTTTCCTTCCGTTTGGCGTCAGGCTGCCGTCGTCACATTGCGGAAACCAGGCAAGGACCGACACCTACCTTCAAGTTAACGTCCGATCTCTCTCACTAGCTGTCTATGTAAGGGGATGGAGCGAATGGTTAACGGATGGCTGAGCTGGGGGCTAGAATCCCGTCATTTACTGTCGAACGCTCAGTGCGGTTTTCGTCGCTTCCGTTCCACGGTCGATCACTTAATCTCCACTCATATCGTGGACACTTTTCTGCGGAAGAACCATACGGCTGCTGTATTCTTTGATTTAGAGAAGGCGTATGATACTTGCTGGTGCAATGGCATCCTTCGTACTCTCCCATAATGGGGCCTGTGTGGTTGTCTACCCGTTTTTCTTAAGGAATTTTTGCGTCCGCGTGGGTTCTGTTTTCTCTCGTATTTCACCTCAGGATTCTGTCCTCAGCGTCACCCTATTTGCCATTGCGATCAACTCCGTTGTGGAATGTGTCCCTCACGGAGCATCTTGTTCATTGTTCGTGGACGATTTCGCAATTTACAGTACTCGGCGGACCTGTCTTTTAGAACACCGCCTGCAAGTTTGTCTCGTCCGCCTGTTCACTTGAAGACTTGACAACGCTTTTAAGTTCTCCGTTGAGACAACCGTCTGTAAACTTCTGGTGCCTAAAGGCATTCCTTGCTCCTACTCCATCTCGGTCCAGACGTTCTACCTTTCGTTCTCTGGTCCGGTCGAAGCCCGACTGCGGTTGTATTGTGTATTCTTCGGCTCGACCATCTGTTTCAAAGCGTCTCGACACCATACGTCACCTTGGAATACGCTTGAATATTGGGGCTTTTGTAACCAATCCCGTCGCCAGCTAATGTGCCGAAGCTGCTGAGCCTCCTCTTTCTTATCGGCGTGATGTTCTTTTATGTTGCTATGCATGCAGACTTTCTAGTCTGCTGCAACATCCGTCTTTTAGTTTGTTTTTTAATGAATCTTTGGAGTAGTATCTGCCTTTATCCATGACCATCGGACTTTAAGCTATCATCTTTTACCGCAGTGCTCCATTTTTACCGCGTATCTCCATAGTATTTACCAAGTGCTTTTTACAAGTATGTTCGTTGGCAAGCAATTGCAGTCCTAGGTTACACTGGTCAATAATGAAAATGCTTAATGAATAATTTCTGCTGATTATGTATTTGTATGTGCCAAATTAAAAAATGAAGCTACAAATGCTCCACCACCTACCAATTTTTTGTAATATTAAAAAAAAACTTATGATTATTAGCATAGGGCGGTAAATGTGCTGATTAAAAGAAAGTAGTTTTATCTTATTAGGTCAACAAATGACATATTTGCTTTAGGTGATTGTTGTCTGTCACTTCAGAAATGACAGTGTCCTACAATGAGCCTGTCCAAAACTATGCTTTTACCGTCCAGGTGAATGTTACTCCAACAGCAGACAAGGAAGGTATGTTTCAGATATAAACAGTCCTGCATAGTTGTCAAAGGAGTAGAAGCTAATCCTGTGTGCTCTCAGTAGTGTGCAGTGTTTCTAACAGATAAGTCTTGCAAATGTGTAATGATAAAAACAACTTTTGTTGTACTTGTGGTGAGCTCACTTTAAAAGCACAGAGGCAAAATTTGACTCCTCCAATTAAAAGAGCTTATTTGTGCTATTTTTACAATAAAATTGATGAGAGTAAGTTTTGGGCTCCGTAAATCTGTTGTGCCAAATGTACAACATTATTAACCAGCTTGTAAAAAGGGAACCGTCATGTGCCTTTTGCAGTTCTTATGATATGGCAGGAAACTAAGAATCATGTAACAGACTGCTACTTCTGCTTGACAAATATATCTGGAATAAGTTCCAAATCCAAACACACTGTTAAATATCCATCTTTGGAATCAGCAATTCAACCAGTGCCTCATGGACCAGGCCTTCCTGTACCAACTCCACCAGACAGCAGTAATGTGACTAAAGATTTTGAAAGTGTTAATAACATTAGTGAATTACAACAAACTGACCCAGATTTTGTGGAAGGAGTTACCGTAAACAAGCCGCACTTATTAATCAAGGAAGATCTAAAAGATTTGGTTCGTGATCTCGGGTTATCTAAAAATAAAGCCGAGTTACTAGCTTCAAGATTGAAAGGCTGGCATCTCCTACAGGATGGTACCAAAATAACTTCTTTTGGTCAATGCCGAAAGGAATTTGAGCACTTATTTTCTAAACAGGAGGACCTAATGTTCCTTAACATAAGTCTGAAGATTGGCGCTTGTTTATTGACTCTTAGAAACCAAGCTTGAAAGGAGTCTAGCTACATAATGGAAACAAGTTTCCATCCATTCGTATAGCCCATGCAGTTGGTATGAAGGAGAGTTACGTGAACATGCAAATCTTGCTATGCAGTATGCAGTATGACTACTCATTGCAGATATGTGCAGATTTTAAAGTGATAGCTATCTACTTGGATTACAACTGGTTATACAAAATTTTGCTGTTTCTTGTGCATGTGGGATAGTAGAGACAAAAGCAATCTTGTTAAAAAGTTGGCCAAAGACAACCCAGGATAAGCAAATGGTGTTCACCAACCACTTGTAAGTGCTGACGAAATCTTATTACCTCTGTTATACATCAAACTAGGTTTGTTTAAGAACTTTGTGAAAGCAATGGACCGTGATGGAAGTGCATTTCTGTTCCTGAAAACTAAGTTTCCAAAGATCAGTGAAGCAAAAATAAAAGAGGGAATATTAGTTGGCCATCAAATTAGATAACTTATTGTCGCTACTGGCGGCGACACGCACAGAGGGTTTGGGTTAAATACCACGCCTGCACATCCAATGTTTGCGCCATTTTTTTATACCTTCTTTGACGTGCGATATAGCAACACACGTTCAAATCCAAAGCCGCCAAGTTTTCGCTTCCGGGAGCTTCTTGGACGGTATGACCTTGAGCTGCCCAAGATGCTTCCTAGGGGCGAAAGAGTGTATCCGCCTTGGTTGCGTGCAGCACCTGTCGTAGATCTTCGCATAACCGAGCACACCAAGTCCACGACGCCCCCTAGTAGTATCCGGAGGCTGTTTTTAGAATTTTTAGCAGTCTATAAAGATTTCGTTTTAATTTATACCGACGGTTCCAGAAGCCCTGCCGGTGTTGGATGTGCGTATGTTCATGGGGCCGAACCCTTTTCATTCGGTCTCCATGGCAGCACTTACATTTACATTGCAGAGCTCCATGCAATACACCGGGCTATTTTATATGTTTGCCGCAGACGGCTTGGTGATAGCCTAATCCTTAGTGATACCCTCAGCGCACTGCAGAGCTTTCGTGAGCTGTACAACTACCATCCCCTTGTACAGCGGATCCAGGACGCCCTCCACGTCTTACACGCCTCAGGCGTTAGCGTGGTGTGTGCATAGGTTCCTGGTCATGTGGGTCTGCAAGGGAATGAAATGGCGGATTCCGTGGCTAAGGTGGCAGCAATAGCACCTAGTGTTACCCTCCCTTTGGCCACCTTGGAAGATTTTGGGCTTGTCCGCAGAGCGGCGCTCTGGTGCTGGCGCGATGAGTGGTCTGCTCTGCGTGGCAACAAACTTCGAACAGTGAAGCAGCTTCCGATTAACTGGGCGACCTCTTGTCGCTTATCGCGATGGCAGGAAATAATTTTAGCTCGGTTGCGCATTGGGCACTGCTATTTTACTCACGAATCGGACTCCGGTTCCAGTTTGCCCGCTGCGCAGTGCCGAACTGTCGGTACGACACGTTCTTTTAGATTGTTTTAGCCTAGAACGTCTCCGCAGGTCTCTCCAGGTGCCGGTCAGCTTGGCAGATATTCGCGGAGGACGAGACGGCAGTAGGCAGAGTTTTAGCGTTCGATTTAGATGTCAGTTTTAGAATTTAGGCCCCAGTAATTGGGTATTTCACTAGTTTATCCTTTTTATAGTTTTAAGTCTCCCTTTTAGTCTTTGCCACCCCGTCCTTCGTTTTATCTCTATTTTATTTAATAGCTTTCTTTTAGCGTGTTAGTCTTTTAATCAGTTTTACCACAATTGACTTTTTAAGGGCGCTGATGACCTAGAAGTTGAGCGCCCTTAAACCCAATCATCATCATCATCATCATCATCATCATCATCATCATCATCATCATCATCACAAAGGGTTCGGCGCGGAGAGATAAGGGACGGATAGTGTATCACGGAGACAAAGAGCTTGCTAAAACAGATAAAGATTGCGCGGAGATAAAGGACCTGCCGAAACAAATAAAGTTAGATAATTGGAAAATTCTAGTGACATCTTGATTGATAGAGAACATTCTACAACCGTCTGGAATCATGAATGGTCGTATAAAAGAAGCCGTGGCTAGTGTATCGGACAGTCGTAAACGGAGTCGAAATGAGAGTGTAATCGGAACTGAGTATCCTGTACCTACAATTGTGTTTTGAAGCGAACTCTTTTGTTTGTGGTCGGTTACCTTGGAAGATTGTGATTGTGTATGTTACGTAATTCTGCTACTGTAAAGGTTGACCAAAGTGTGTTTCTGAGGAAATAAGGAGCATTTTGAATTTCTGCAAATTGGACTTTTAATTCTACGAACCCACAAAGTCACAATTGGTGTCAGGAAGTGGAACATAGACAATGGACGTACCGTTCTAGAACAGCTGAAAGAAATAAGAACGGCGAACGATAGCCTGGCAACAGAAATGAAGACGGCTAACGACAACCTCACCGAGAAAATGGAAGAAATGAGGGCCAAATTAACAATGAAGACGAAAACGGCAAATAACAACCTGGCCGCGGAACAAAGAAATGAAGACGGCAAATGATACCCTCGCTGCGAAGACGGAAGCTGCAAACAATAACTTGGCCGCGACAATGACCGCGAATATGACCGAATTGACCATGGAAATGAAAGCGGCGAATGAGGCCCTCGCCGCAAAGTTTGAAGAGCAGTTGACCGGCGTGAAAGAGGTCATGGAGCTGGGCAAGCGGATAGGTCAAATGGACGAGCGCGTCGAAGACCTGGAAAACCGCGTTAACGACCTGGAGGGAAAGGCCGACAGCAACACCAAGTTCCTCAACGCCATGGTAGAGGACATCGTCGGCAGGAGCCAGCCTCCAGAGACGGGCCGCAGAAGTCCTGAACGAGGTCCAGACAGCGGCTTGCCCAAGGACATCTGGGAGGCCCTGGAAAACCGCTTTGGGAACCACCACTTAGCCAACAGCCTACCGCAGCCAACTGAATTTCAGGTCGCAGCAGCCAGTGGAGACACTGTAGGAGTTCACTCTGGCAGTTGAGCAGCTGGCCAGCAGTCTTAGTCGACCTCCCACTCGATTTCATACCCCGAGAGGCTGCCTACTATTCGTTGACGGTGAACGAAACACCGAGATAATCAGAGCCTAATGCTCGGCGACTACAAAACCATCCACGAGGCGCTAACGGCAGCATTGAGGGAGGTGGCCAAGGTGACAGCTATCCCGACTTCCACAACAAGGAGTAACCGCTACACGGGAGACCAAAGGCCAGCCGAAAGACACCGGCGGAGACCAAGTGGCGTGTGTTGGGGGTGTGTGTGAACAGCCGGGACACCTGGAAGGAGACTGCCTACACCTGGGAGAGCAGCCGGAGAAACGAGTAAGGGCCGGCGTGGGCAGGGGCGCGTGGTGCCGTCACAACCATTCCCTCGAGTGACACTGCGCGCCGTCAGCCGACGGATGGATGACAGCCTCATCGCTTACGGTTGGATGAAAGGGAAGCCGTGCCGCGTGCTTGTGGACACCAGGGTAGCCGTGACCGTCATCAGACCGGACGTATCCAGGGGTTTGTCATCGAGGAAACCAAGACGACCGTGCGAGCTTGTGACGGCATCGAGCGACACCTTGCCTGTGGAGGAGGCCCTACTGAAGTTGACCTTGGAAATGAAATGAAATGTGTAGTGTTTAACGCCCGCTTTTACTACATACGGCACCGCAGGCGGAAGTTGACCTTGGGACGGAGTGCCGTGCGTCAGTGGGTGATAGTCGCGAAGGTGACTGAGGAGGTGATACTGAGACTGGATGCCCTCAGGAGCCACGAGGCGATGGTCGACATTGGCAGGAAGGTCCCGCGTCTTAACGGAGAACAGGTCATACTCCAGCAACCCGAAGAGCATCTTGGAATCTGCAGGGTCGTCTTGAAGGAAGACAAGAAGCGAGGTGGTGGTGACGGCGCGACTGGATGGCCAGCGGACGAACAACATGATGCAGGACCAGAAGACGCCTGTGCACGGATTCTGTGTAGCCAGAACATTGTTGCCGTGCCGAGAGGAGATGCCGGTGAAGCTGCTCAACCCAACTGACACCGATAATGACGCCCAGGCCGGAGCGGAGCTTGGGAGCTCGTGGTCGGTGTGGGAGCAATCGACAAGAGACAGGAACCGGCGCCGACGCGACACCTGGGGCCCCGGTTGGAAGGCTTATTGGAGAGGACGGCTGACCACCTGACCACAGAACAGCTGGAGAAGATTCGACAACTGCTGAAACGATACCAGCGTGTCTTCAGCCAAGGCGACAGCAACTACGGGCTCACGGACCAGGTGCTCCACCACATCAACATTGGAGACGCTGAGGGGGTCCGGCCTGTAGTGAACCACGTCGCACTTTTCCTTGTGCTCAACACCTCACAATGAAGGATTGGTGGCGTGCTGAGATTAAGAATAGGGAGATTGGAACCTGTTCGGAGTGACTTGTGATGTACCTCTCGGGTGAGTACTCTCATCTGAGCTTCAGGGAATGGGTGCGTCCTGACTAGTTGTGGGTTGAATGAAGAAGACACCTTGAAGTTGTATTTATTGCTTTTGATCTGTTTTGTAATGTCTGTTATTTGTTTCACTCCACAATCATTAGTTTGCTTAGGTAATGTATGGTGGCCCTGTGCTTCATTTGACCCTGTGTTTGTATTCCATAGTCGTTGCTGAACTGCAGGAACTGAACCTGTGAGAGTTGTATGCACCTACTTGCACACGCTTTGTTGTCATGGATGTGTCTCATTTCTCTTTGAATTATGTATATCCATATCTGTTCATCTTGATTAATTTAATTGAATTTTGATTCTGTGTCAGAAAGACTTTAAAAGTCTTTTGCTACTGTTTCAGGAATTTTATAAGAGGTGGCCCCAAGGATTAAAAGGAGCCCTCTCAGAGCTGGGATTACCATTTGAAGGTCAGGAACATTCTGGAATTTGTGATGCCCGCAATACAGCTCGTTTAGCCTGGAAAATGGTACAGGATGGAGTTGCTCTCCGGTTGACTAGTAGTTTGGCAAAACAGCAAAGTATGGTAAGATTACATTTAAGATAATTGTGTATGTGTGTTTGCTTGTGCGTGGATATATGGATGTGTATTTGTACCTGTGTTCAGGAGCTAGCAAAAGCATTCTCCTTGCTTCCCAATATTTTAATGTTAAATTTCAAAAACCACAACAGTGTCACAATTTTTATGTTCTATGTCCATTGCTTCTTCCTTGGACCACAGTAAGCAGTTTGCAGGTGTCATTATTCCGATTTTGTAAAGATTTTCAGTCAATCATCTCCTATAATAAGTTGGAATATAGCAAAAGATTTGTATGGTATATCAGGAACTATTGATGGATCATTCAAACTGTTCTTCCGTTTTGACTATTTATTTTGTTATTAGACCCAGGTTTACATTTTCCCTTTATTAAACAGAAATTTATCTTACACTGAGGTACTTTTTGTGCTCCCATGATTTTAAGGCAAGAAGCATTTACTAGTTGAAGTATATTCCGGGCTTGTAGGCCGTGGTCTACTGGGCTCTTTCTTCTTCTTCCCAGACATTTCGTCTGCGACTACGGCAGACATCCTCAGTGGCAGTGGCGAGATCGAAGTACTCTAGTGGGTATTTCAACAGCGACTGTGCTGTTTGCACCGTGGACCGCGGTATTTATACAAGTGGCTGGAGGGGGGTCTGCTGTGATTGGTCCGCGTGGACGGTGGGCTGGATTGGTGTGGGCGGAGTGTTGCGTTCTGTTGGCGTCTGATTGGTTCCAGTGAGTTTCTTCGTTTTCACTTTTACTAGAGCTGTTTACCATATTCTGTTCAGTTTGAGGCCTTCTTCTTTGCGATTTATGTTGTTATTGTGTTTATGTATTTCGATGGCTTCGCAGAATAAGCGTGAATAGTAATGTGATGTTGATACCAGAATATCTGTATTTTCATACTGGATGATATGTTCTCCCTCTTCGAGTATGGCATGTTCCGCAATCGCTGATTTTTCCGTTTGACCCAGACGGCAGTATCTTTTGTGTTCGTCAATACGAGTTTTTATGCTGCATTGGGTGGTTCCAATGTATACCTTGCCACAAGAACATGGTATTCTATATACTCCCGCTGTGGACAGAGGATCTCTGGGGTCTTTGACCGAACGGAGTGTATTGCAGATCTGTTTGGTGGGCTTGAAGATGGTATCAGTGTTATGACGTTTGAGAAGTTTACTGATGCGGTCTGTGACTGTTCGAATGTAATCAGGCACGTATTTAGAAGTTAATTTCTGGGGGGGGTCCAAAAATTCTACGTTGAATTATTTACTTTTAACAGTTAATTAGGGATGTGTTTCTATCATGTTAATAAAAATTAAAAACAAATGTATTGTTACATTCACATGACTTTCTCTCCTACCCGTACCGCTAGCGTAGATGGTAGCGTGTCTGCCTGACGTTCAAGAGGTCCCGAGTTCGAATCTCGCCCAGGATGAGTTGCCTGCATAAGGTTTTTTCCAAGATTTTTCCTTATCCTTAAAGAAGAATGTCGGATAGTTCTATGCTCCATGGACCCTGGACACAGTTGAGCATCATTTCACCCATTTCAGTCAACGTCCGATATGATTTAACGTTGGAGGACGTAAAATTACAAACATTCTCCACCCAAGCTTCTACAAAATTATTCTTATAAAAATTTGTTTTCTTGATTCTTTGGATAAAGTCTGTTGAAAGGCCTTTAGTTGCACAGTTTTCTTTCTTATAGCTGGAATAAACTGGTATAAGCAATAATCAGATATTTAAAAAGCGAACCACTGACTAATGCATTTAAAGTATTAGTTCTCCTTGAATGAAAAAGGGAATAGGAACTTAGAAGTAAAAAATTAAATACCTTTAAGTAAGTATCTAAGAATTGTAATCACCAACAGATAATATATCGGAATTGGTTAACCTTGCAATACATTATTGTAATTGACATTATTTGTATATTTCAACGAGTTCTACAGCTGCTGTGCAGTAACTTTTCGTTAGTTTCTTAGGTTTAGAATAGTTATACGAACATCACTTCCAGTAAAGTGGACTTTTGAGTTTTTCCTCAAAAAATTCACAATAGGGTATTTTAAATATGTTGTGTTTTAATTAAAATTATTGAAGCCATTTTTGGACGATTTTCTTGAAAATCTTCTCTTCGCATCCTTGAAAGATAATGAAATTAAAACCTACATTTCGTATTCCTCCAATTTTTGGGTTTTGTAATATGCTATTAGCAAACACAAAAAACATACACACTGGAGCGCGCGTGCGGACATTCTTTTTTAATTTTTGTCTTTGTTCTGGTTTCCTCTAAACTTGCATTCCTGGTGACATCTCGAAATCTAATTTTTAAATGGAATATAACATTTGTGCTTACTAAGCACATGGTAGAGGTACTAAACATTGATGCCGTACACTGACATGAGTCTCTGGTTCACACAGTTTCACTATTCATATAAAGCACGATTGCTCCATTTCGTATCGTCATCAGACAAACTGTTTGGTTATAAACGATTTCAACTGTAGTCCTCCTCCATAATGTGGTGGTACCGTGTCTGACTCCCAGTGAAGAGGTAGTGGCCAACCTTGCCGCGCGAGGGGAAGGAAGGCTTACCTCCACCTCATATGAGCAAAAGTTGAGCACCGCTAAAGCGAGTTCCAATTGAGATCAAGATAAGTTTCCTGAATTGGACTTTTCACAGGGCTTTCCCTTATCTTAAGAAGACGAATGTCGGGTAAAACTAAAGTTCTGGTGGCCGTGGACCGATTTGAGGGTGTCATCCGTTTCATTTACTTCTCAATATGATAATCCGGTTAAAGGATGTTAAAGTATTTAAAAATAAATAAAAAACTAGGTTCCGTATGAAATTATGCAGCTGAAAAAAAAAGTTGCAATTTTGAGACTGCCAAATGTACATATAACTTGTTACATACCATGAGATGTTTCGAAAACAACTGGTACAAGGAAACTAGAAATTGCCAGAGTTGCGCATTTTATGAGCTCCACGTTCGCTTGTAACCTGATATTTTATCTATGATGCCATGGTTTCTTAGTTGAATAATCAGTGAAATTGAAGTGGTGTTTATCACCTATTCCCAGAATATTCAAATTGTTGTGTCTCAAACGTGAAGCATTTTAATCGGAATCGTTAGACATGTTTTTGAGAACATAAATAATTTACGAAAGTTCTTCCATCCTTTTTTTGTAATTTTACGTCATCCAACGTTAAGTCATATCGGAGATGAATGGAATGGGTGAAATAATGCTCTAAAGAGCCCAGGGTCCATAAAGCTTGGAGTTACCCGACATTCGTCTTTCAGGATAAGGGAAACCCCGGAGAAAATCTTATCCAGGTAACTCACCCTGGCCGAGACTCGAACTCGGGACCTCTTGAACGCGAGGCAGACCCGCCTCCACCATGCTACCGAGGCGGGCTTTTTCCATCTAAAGGATAGTTTGATGTGGAGAAATTTTTTCAAAACCTTCGTGTCACATCTTCGAAACATCCTAAATGTAAATATATCTGCAATTTTTCGTTTTTGAAATATGCTGTTACATTAACGCAATGATACTTCTATACGTATATCTAGGGTCAAAACTAAGTGCAGTTTACCGATGTACCTGCAATACAATACTTTCTTACTATATAGAGGATAATAAACCTATTGACAGGTTAGTAGCAAATATGACTCCAGCCAAAATATACACATGAAATACTGCAGCAATTACTAGAAGTTTCCTAGACATGCAAGATAAATAATATATTAGTAACATTAAAAGGGTCTAACTTGAAAACTCACCACAAAGAGCTGAGAAACTGTTGAAGAGAAGCCTTGTCCATGATGATCTCCGTTACAGTCCTTAAGTTTATATGGAAAATATTTTCACACTATTTACACTATGTACACGAAGCTTAAGTAGTGCTATAGTACTAAGTTGATACGCCTGCTTCTCCTGCCCATTATATTTAACACTTCCTCAGGATTGATTTTCTGATCCCAGTGTACAGACAACAAGGCAAGATTAGTTAAACGCTCATCACTAGTTCTATTTCTGAGGTAAGTTTTGAGCCGTTTCATTGTTGAAAATGATCTCTCGGCACTGGCAGTTGAAATGGGTAGGGTGGCTAAAATTTTAAGCAGACGATGAATTGAGGGATATAATGCTGATGAACATGTTACAAAAGAACTTATGGCATCATTTGGTCTATTTTGTTTCTCTGTGAATTTCCATTTTTGACACCACAACCGATATTCTGCCTGTGTTTCGCAGTCACTGATATTTCCGCCTAAATATAAAGAAAGCTTGTTTAACCTATCAGCTTTAGTTTCTCCTACATTTCTGGGCAATAAAATATCAAAAGCAGACAATGCATCTTTGTTCTGTTCAAATCGTTCCTTAAGACTTGAGATCAGTTCGTCAGTGCATGGAATAAACAGACATCTTCTGAAGTACTCCTCTGCTGTATCTGCTGGGTGATTGTCCCTTTTTGTCTGCTTCCCTGCCAGTCTTTGAATTCTGATTTCAGAGTCAAATAGGGATTTCATAGTGTTTGAACACTGCTGAAAGATTTTGTGAAATTCTTCAACAGCACTCTTTCTTAAAGCTTCCAGCTGCTTTACTACGTCACTGGCATATTCCAAAGCAGAGCTAAGATCATGTTCAGGGCTTTGCAGATACGTAGAAAGGCGGACTGTGAAACACAGAAGTTTCTCGCATGTCAATAGTGAGATTAGAAAGGCACTATTCTCTATGGCCGCCAATAGTTGTGCTGCAGTTTTGGAAATTGATTTGTTGCTTATGGAAAGCTCATGAAGGCTCTGAACAATCGGTTCTAGAAGTTCCACAAACACAATGACAGAATCATGCCTCTCTACAAATCTTGTATTGCCTAGGCCAATCAGTCTTGATTTCTTACTGGTAGGTAACAGCTCATTAATGCTATTCTTTAAAGCGTTGCCAGCAAAAGGATGATTGCAAAATAAATCACAAATGTCACTCATAGTGCCTAAGCAATTACGAATGTGAGTTGTAGTAAGTGCAGAGGACAACGCTAAGTTTAGTCTATGACTAGCACAATGAACAAATAAAGCTTTTGGATATAGCTGTTTCACTTTCGCTTGAACTCTATTGAACTTTCCAGCCATAGAAGAAGCACCATCGCACTCCTGTCCCACCAGATTGCTCATATTTAGTCCAAGGTTAACGCATTCCTGTACAATTGTCTTAGCAATGTTGCTACCGGTAAGGTCATATATAGGCACAAATCCCACAAAGTCTTCTCTCAAAACATGGTCAGAATTGACATACCTTAAACAAACAGATAGCTGCTCCGTTCCGGAATATCTTAAGCTTCATCAGCAATGACACTAAAGCATTCTGCAGCATTTACAGCACTGAGAACCTTTCCTCGTACTATTTCGGCACATATGCCCAGGACTTCATTCTGGATTAAGGGACTAATATAATATAAGTTGCATTTTTCTTCGCATTAGCCACATGCTTTTCTAATATTTTGTCACCAGCATTATGGCGAAAGCGTAAGAGAACTCGAAATTTTCCGTCTTTCTTATCAGGCTTTGATAACATTAAGGGACCACTATCTAAATCACCTCTGAGAGGCAGTTCTTCTTGTCCGCAAAATATAATTGTTTTTATTATTGGTAGAAGAGCTTCCCTATTTTCCCTAATTTCTTTTCCCTTCTGACTATTAATCTGAGATGCCACATCTTCTTCCCTGCCATTCTCTATTGCCAAAAACCGCTCGGCTGATAAGACACAGTTTTTATGATAACCACTTGTCTGGTGATTGTTAAATGCTTCTACAGCATCCTTCCATTTACAAAATGGTTTTGTCACCAAATATCCTAAGTTTTGGTGACCGCCTTGACCTACGCCTTGTTTGCAGAAGAGAACGCAGTAACGGCAATATGCACCGTCTTGAACTTTTGAAAACTGAGTCTCTTAGAGCCATGCAAACGTACGGGAAACACAAATGAACTATTAGGCTTCAAATCATTTGTGAGTATGTCATACCTAACATCTCTAGGAATATTGACACAGTTTGTTTCTTCCAGCAGCGTGCCGATATCATAACCGGCATTAAAACTGCGAAGTTCTTCACTCGCGACACGAACACTGCACATCTCACTTTTAGTTTTTAACTCACCAACTTCAGGTTTAACTTCACTTAAGCGCTAGTTCTGCATATCTTGCTCGCATTGGTAGGTTTGAAAAAATTATCGATTTTTGCGTTCCTCTTCATATCTAAAAAAAACCACTGTTTCAAACTGTCGAAAAACACTTTCACAATACGAGAAACTTTGCTTACTAGCTACACTGCGTTAAGTACAGCTTTTCAACCCTAGCAGGTAGACACTCACATTGGTCAATGACCCTTCCTTCAGTTTAAAAAATAACTCAGTTCTTAATGACAGTCCTAAGGACAAGTTAGATGTGCACAGTCGGAACAAAAGAAAGAGCCGCAGTTTCAGATTCGTTTGATTATTTAGTTGTTGCTATTATTTTTCTCAGAGAAGTTTATTTCTTGTGATATCATTTATTTTGGGATAAAAGTACTTATTAAGAGTTTTCACTGCATTGGAAGGCTTTGTTTAGTACCTAACTATTCCCCTTTTTCTCCATTACATGTGAGGATGATAGTTAATGAATATTTACATTCTCTGCAACCCGCCGCTTTAGTATAGTATGGTGTATGATGTATGTGTTTCTCCCAGAGACAGGGTTTCGATTACCGATTGATGTATCTCCCGGATGAATCCTCTTCTTAATGTTTCCTCACCACTTGATCCTTTATGTTTGGAAAACTTAGGCTCCTCCCCTGCATTATTTGCTCATTTGTAAAAGTATCTGGGAGATCGCTAATCTGAAAGCCCCGTTGAGAGAGTTTAGGTTCACAGTTTCTTAAATATTCTTAATTACCTTGTAGGTATATCACATTTAAAGAATAATTTTATCATCGTCATCGTCATCGTCATCGTCATCGTCATTATTATTATTATTATTATTATTATTATTATTATTATTATTATTATTATTATTATTATTATTATTATTATTATTATTATTATTATTATATTATTATTATTATTGTTATTATTATTGTTATTATTATTATTGTTATTATTATCGTTATTATTGTTATTATTATTATTATTATTATTATTATTATTATTATTATTGTTGTTGTTGTTGTTATTATTGTTGTTATTATTGTTATTATTATTATTAATTTGTTTATTTATTATCATTATTATCATTATTATTATAAAACCATTATTCGAGTGTTATTCGTTGTTCCACTGATCATTAAGTTTCGGCACATGAATGACGGCTGCAGGCCTTAGATATAGAACACCGCCGTTTTAAATAACCGTAAAATGTAAACATTTATTTGTCGTATATTTGGTAATTGATCTTGATTTTTTAATAATTAGTATAAAAGTTGTTGATATAATTATGCAGGCTGCTCGTATAACTTACAGAATTTGACGCCATTTTTCACTTAAAACATTACCCTTACACGTGGAACAAATGTAATGTAGTTCTGACAAAGAATACGTAATTGTATTTTACTAGATTGAGCATAAAAATAAATAATCCAACCTAATTTTCTTTAAACCCCGCAGCCCTCGATGTTAATGAGGACTGTTAATCCACATGCATTAATAAACCAGACTAGCCCCTCAAAATCCAACCTCTGCGGTCCTCGTCCCGAGGGGTGGGCAACAGGAAGTAGGGGACTGACTGATGGGGTGATGTACGGTGGGGACTTGGTGTACCCCACGACCGCTACGGCTGCCGAGAAGGCCCATCAGTAACCCCGAAAACTGGCAGAAGAGGCTCTGGTATTTTTCCCCAGGGACCTACTACGGTAGGTACGGGATTGGCGATCCCGGGGTCCCTAGCCACTCACCCCCAATTCATCCCCTTCATCTCCATCAACTGTGCCACGTTGAGTTACTGCTTGTCAGTAAGCATCACATTCTTCCTCTTCTAGTTTTTATTATTATTAGCACGTAAGGTCTTAGGTTTATAACTCCTGTCTCACCAGCAGGGATCTCTCCTATCTCCGTGGTTCTGTCCCACGGTTTTCAGCGCGGCTTCCGACATGTGTGCTCTCCGGAGGTCTCAAAAGTGAAGGTTGAGCGGACCCTTCGCACTGCCCCTATGTGTAGCCTTAGGTGCGGAGCCCGTCCACACCGTCAAGTGCACCCATGTAGCTCTTTGAGGGCCCGGTCTGTGTTAATCTCCCGACGGCCGTGTTGCCGTTGGGTTAGTATCACGGACCGGACGTGTTACTGCTGACGGAACCCCGGTGTAATCAACCACAAGTCTCCTGAATCTGCGTGTGCCCTTTATGCGCAGCGCGGCCTAAAGTGGGGAGCCACAGGCGGTTATTCCTGTGGTAGGGGCATAAAGCCGGGGTGTGCGTGGTGAACGGTTTACCCATACGGACAAGCAGTGGATATTGAAGGGTAGGTTTTCTGAGGTACAAATGAGATCGGTCATGGGTGGGGTCCCCATGACGGCACAGACCGTGAAGATTCGGTGTCTTTTTTTCTTTAACCCCCGGATGGCAGGCTACGCTGACGGTTCCGGATGGGGGTCTATATCATCATGTCTCCGCGCAAAACCTCCTTCATTGACCCTTATTTATTGATGACCTTGGCATGTGATGGCAAAACCTTTAAGGATATTAGTCCATTCTATATAAAACGTGAGCTCGATAAGATCAGTGGCCCTGTCAAAAATGCTACCCGTCTCCGAGACGGCAGCTTACTATTAGAGACCACAACAGCGGACCAATCTAAAAAACTGCAAAAAGCGTCTTTGTTGGGCTCCTACCCTATCCGGGTAACCCCACACAAAACGCTCAATACCTGCAGAGGAGTAGTCACCATCTCCAGCTTAGATGGTCTAGCAAATGAAGAGATAGTAAGTTGCCTCTCCGACCAACTTGTTTGTCAGGCGTACCGGCTAACACGGAAGCAAGATGGCAAGGAGTAAAAATAAATAAATAAATAAATAAATAAATAAATAAATAAATAAAATCTGAAAATCTAATCCCGGTACCTAATTTCTCATACCGGGACATGATTTCCAAATTCTAATTTATTAACTACCACATAAATACAAAAATACAATTTAAACAATCATTTTTCAGATAATAAAATAGAAAACAAAAATTAAAAAGAAAAAAAAATTTAAACAAATACAAAAACTACCAATTTAAAAATTTACAATTTAACTAATAAAAATTTACTGGAATCCAGTATACAAATAACTGGCAACCAGCTACAATTACAAAATAAGACTACAATACCGGAAACCGATACTTAATGTACTGGTAACCAGTACATTTAAAACTTATCAATTTACCATTTTAACTGATAAAAACCTTCTTAAAAACTTACAAAACATTTAACCAAAAACTTATATAAAAATAATTCATAAAATTTACATTACAACAATCATAAAATTTACAAATTATTTACTCCAAATTCTTTAAACAAATTAAAATACATTATATCAATTTATATAAACAAACAATTTCAATTATTATTTTTAATTCTACACCAATCAATATTTTTTTTTTTTCAAATCTACTTTATATCAAATAAAATATAAATTTCAAATTCAAAAATAACAATACAATTCAAACATATTAAACAAACAATAATTATACATTCAAAACCTTCATATATTTCAAAATTAAACCATTACCTTCAAACAACTAAACCAAACAATTCAATTTAATTTATTTATTTCATTTATTTATAATTTCATTTTTTTTTTTTTACCTTATTAACACAAAAATATCAAATTAACATTATACTAAAACACATTTCAACTATTAAATCTCCTAAATCTTCAACATAATTATATATATCAATTCCTATTCTATAATTTCTCAAAACACACTTTCTCAAAATTTAACTATCCTCAATTTACACCAAATTTAAATAAAATAACAGCTCTATAATTTATCAAATCAACTCCTTAAATCCATTTTTCCAATATCCACTTCTCAAAATAATTCATTCAAATCCTCCTTCATCTTTCACTCAAATTATCCATAACAATAATCCATAACTCAATTCACCAATATCCTTCACTACAAAACAACCATCCAAAAAAACTTTACTCATCCATTACTACACCACATTATTACTTACAACACTTCTCTCATCATCCTACACCGGGGAAGGAAAATCCCTCCCTAAACTGAACCACAAATAAACTTCATCATTCACTTTAAACACCGCCCCTCCCCCAAAAATATATACTATTAACTCTACTCAAAATTATATTTAATTTGAGGGGAGGGCAATCCCTCCCCTAAAGATTTCACAGGATACTATATTACACTGAAACACTAAAACACTTTCATTTCTGCGATCACCTCCTCGATTATACAGATTGTTGGCTTACTGGATCAGTTGCACCAACAACCTTGAAGCGGGTACCTGATTCGCCGGCAGGAACTCTATGTATCCTCCTCAGAACTGGTAGACATGGAAGGGGAATTGCGCCACCCTCATCCTCTCTGCATCACCTCCGGATTCTGCTACGGCTCTAGTTCTCCTGTTGCCCCAATCTGGTCGACCAAGGGGAACACAATATCCTCTTCTCCTACTATTTATATTTTGTTAATCATTAATATCCATACCTTCTTAAATAATAATATTTTCTTCATTACGTGGATTAATATGTCTTTGGGATCTTCTTAACTCAATTGGTGGTTGAATTTCTTGAACAGGTATACATTTGGGTAGAATTGATTTCCATGCTAACTCGCTGATGGTATGTGCTAATTTGGCCAAGGTATTATATAATTCTGGGATTCTTATTATATTCCATAAATTAAATCCTCTTAATTTATTTCGTTCTTCAGTAATTAGATGGTCATACTTAACGCATTCAAATAAAACATGTTCTGGATTATCTACTTTACTACATATATTACAAATGGAACTATTTAACTTCTTCACTTTATACCAATATGTACCATAAGGTCCATGTCCAGTCAAAAAATGAATTAGACCTTTTGTGGGTTTTACATGTTTCAATTTCAAGCGTTCGATTATAAATGGAAAGAATTCATGAGTTCTTCTACCTTCATTTATACTGTCCCATTCATTCTGCCAATCCTTCAACAGATATTTCTTGATATCTTGTCTGGTATTACACACCTTTCCAACTATACTATTTACTTTATCAAAATTATTTTTCTTGAACCAGAAAATTGCACCTCTCAATCTAATTAGAAGATCGATGGGCCATATTCCTGTCGTTACAAGGAGTGCTACTGTAGATGTCGTGCAAACAGCTCCCGTATGGCGAAGCAGGATCTTCCTCTGTGTACTTCTTAATTTGTTTCTAATATTCAAATTATACAATTTTTGAGCCCAGGTTGCTGCGGCATATGTAACAGTTGATCCAAAAATAGTATAATGATAGGTGATAATATTATTTAAGGATATTTTATATTTTATATTGACAATTGTGGCTAATTTATTCATAACTTTTTCAGCCTTCATTCTAACATACTCCACATGATTTATAAAATTAAATTTTTCATCTAGCATAACACCTAGATATTTTATTTCTCTACAACGTTTAATTTTTTCATTATTATACTTAATAATCGGATCTCGCTTTAATTTTCCTTTAAATAAAATATATGATGACTTTTGGGGAGCAATTTGCAGTTTAGTCTCATTACACCAGTTGGCTAATTTTGATGATATAAAATTTGCCTTAGTTTCTAGTTGTAATCTTGAGTCGCCTGCTATCAGAAAAATTACATCGTCCGCATATGCTATTATATTAACTACATTTTCATCATTTTCAAAATTCTCTAACAAAGTTTCCATCACAATGTCCCAAAACGTGGG
Source organism: Mantis religiosa (assembly GCA_030765055.1). Lineage (NCBI taxonomy): Eukaryota > Metazoa > Arthropoda > Insecta > Mantodea > Mantidae > Mantis > Mantis religiosa. The sequence continues at coordinate 134,735,755 of CM060951.1, forward strand.
GCCCAGAACAGATCCTTGTGGACAACCTTTACTGATACTTTTATAGATCTTCTGGTTGATGCCTTGAATATATACTTTCCTGTTATCACAATAACTCAAGAGTAATCTATATATGGGATATGGATAATTAAGCTTTCTTAGCCTTTCAAAGAAGAAAGGCCACCATAGATTGTCAAAGGCTCCTGAAATATCAACTGATAATCCAATTATATACTTATTTGTACAGCGAGTCACGGAGTCCATGATATCAATGATAGCGTCCTCGGTAGATCTTCCTTTTCTAAAGCCATACTGCCTATTATTCATTCCTATCATAGTCCTATATTCTATTATCCTCTTATTAATTAGATGTTTAAAGATCTTGCCCATTGAGTTTAACAGGCAGATTGGTCTATATGACTTTGGTTTCATCGGATCTTTATCAGAACCTTTCTTTAGGACAATAACCCTAGCCTCTTTCCAACAATCTGGAAAATATCCTCTCCACAGACAATCGTTAAAAATACTGGTAAGTTGTGGTATTAACGTATTATGGAGGGTCATTAAGACCTCATTCGGTATATTGTCCGGACCACAGGACTTCTTCTTCTTTAACTTTTTGAAGATTACTTTTACTTCTGATATATCAAAAGGATATGTTAAATTGAGGTTATTATAATCAAATTTCATATTAAGTCGACATAATGTGTTTTGGAAATTATCCGAGGATATATCGTCATCGGGCAATAGAGTATCCAAAAGTAATTTCGTGGTTTCCTCCCAATTTGAGGTCATACTACCATCATGTTTTTCTAAAGTACTCAAAATTTCAGGTTTCTTAATCTTGTCCATAATGATTTTATAAGGAATTCCCCAAGAGTTATTATCTAAATGGGTTTCCACAAATGTGATCCAGGATTTTTGTCTAGTGTCTAACAATAATTGTTTAAATTTAAATTTGGCATTTCTATAGCAATTTAGGTTTGCTTGTCTATCTGATTCAATCACGGATCTTTGATAAATTTTTCTAAGTTTCCTCATTTTTCTCCTTGAAGTTTCCAAGGCATCATTCCAAATATTGTCTGAGAACTTCTTTACTCTCGAATGAGGTACTGATTGCTTAATAGCATAATCGATATTATAAGTTAGATTATTTAATTCAAAAAACACCAAAACATCTATTTGAAGAATTGAAAATCTCCTTCACTTGGTTCCAATTAGCTTGGGAAAAATTTATTTTTCCACTTTTATCTTGACAGGCAAATTGTGAATTAGTACTTATGGTATAGTAAAAATAGATCATTGTATGATCACTGGAAGTCATATCCTGTCCTACTTTCCATCCATAAATATTTTTTAAACTTTTACTACTGCAGAGTGTCAAATCGATGTTAGATGAAGCCCCTTGACGATTTTCAAATGTTGGTGGATTATTACCTTGATTTACTACATGCAAATTTAATTCTGAAATAACATCTTCCATCTTCTCACCCCTTGCATCCCTATATTCATTATACCACCATAATGATTTCGCATTAGAATCCATAGTATGAATTATTTCATGATGCCGAAAATAATGTTGTATACTCCTAACTCTATTTATATATGGCTCTATTTCTTCACTCCATTGAAAATAATAATTAGCTAAAATAAATTTACCATTGTCATGTGAGATTTCCACACAGTTGGTATGCGAATCGGAAAATTGTGTAATGTTCACGACTTAAAGATTGGAATTAACAATAACAATTGCAGCCATGGGATTAATATCTCCAATTATTATCCTAGCCATTGCAGGCAAATGAACTAATGTTCCATTTGCTGTATAGGGTTCTTGAATGCAAATAATATCGAGATTTAATTCCTTAATCAACTTTCTTATCTCTGCCATCACCAATTTGCTTCTTTGGGCATTAATTTGAGCAATTCTTAAATTTTTACAATAATTATAACAATCAGGATTCATGGCAATGAATAGATTTATTTAAATTGATCATATTTGCTATGTGCTGCATACTGCCCTTCTGCTGATTGATAATATTCCTTAATCATATTTGTCATATTTTGTCCCACTAATCTGCTGGAGGATGAAATCTGATGTAGACTATTCGAACTTCGAGACTGTGCTGATGTTTTCAAAGATTTACTTTGCTTTTTGGTGCTGACTGTTCTGGATGTAGATTTATTTTTATTATGGGATTCATAGGTAGCACCTTTAACAAGGGTTTTGAAAACATTGATACCATTCTTAGAGGGTTGGGATTTAGAGGAATTTGTTTTAAGGGAGAATTGTTTGCTTTTGAATGGAGTGCTGGTACATGGATTTGATACTTTCGGGATAATAGGAGTGATGGATTTAGGAGCCCTGGATTGAATAATTTTAGAATAAGTGGAACCATCATGTCTAATGTGAGCATAGCAATATGGCCAAGGCTGACTATGATCAATTATTATTTTACCATAACATTTAACAAAATGGCTATAAATTTCTTCGAGATCAAAGACTTCATTCCTTCTACTGAAGACTATATATAACAAATTTAATAATTCCTCCGGATCTGTTGTGATATTATGAACCCTTAACTCCATTCTGTCAATGGCATCAGGTAATGGAAAAACAATTGATTCCCCTTTCTCATGTAATTTCCTTATCACATGTCGTAATGCTGCTAATAAAATTTTTGTTTCCTCCAATCTACTAAGTTGCATTGCATTTTCAATGCCATTATAAAAATTTATGGGGAATTTTGATGATGTGTCTAATTTTATACCAGCGTCATGTTCGCTTTCTTCTATATCCATTATAGCTTCGTAATCAACGGGTATCTTGATTGGATTACTTAATTCCGATGCTAATATATCACATTTATTAAAGATTAATTTTGGTTTTGGAATAACTTCATCTACAAAGGATACAGTTTTTGATATCGCTTTGTCCATCTCTTCATTACAAAATATTTTATTTATTTTACATTTAGGTGGTAACTGTGGCTTGAATGGAAGATCACGAGAATTGTCTTGATGGTCGGAAGATGTATTGATATCCATTTGATCATAACTTTTAATAAAAGGAATGTCCGTTTGGACTCCCTTATCATCCATATTACTTCTATTTAGTTGCGATAACTTGAGTTTATGTTCAATAACTCGTTTTAAATTTCTTCTAATTCTACTGGGAGTATTACTCTTAGGCTTCTTTTTAGCATTCATATTAAGTACTTGGTCCATTAGTCATAATTAGTTCTATTAATTGTCCTCTCCCAGAATAGTTTATAAATGGCAAGGAGTACCCACTATGTACGGTTTTTATAACTTTTGCTGGGACTAAGTTACCCGAGTACATCTATTGCGGCTATAAACGTGCGAGTGTCCGCCAGTATGTCCCGAACCCCATGCGCTGTTTCCAATGTCAGCGGTTCGGACATACTAAGGTCGCGTGTACCAATCCTGCTCTTTGTGAGCAATGTGGCCTAGCGAAACACGACGACCCAAACTGCAGTCGAACACCTTGCTCCGTGAACTGTGCGGTAGTCATCCCTCCAGCTCGCGTCAGTGCCCTAGATCCATGGACGAAAAAAGCATTCAGGAGCTACGTGTAAAAGAACGCCTGACTTTTCCAGAGGCACGACGGCGCTTTGAACAACTAAAGCCTGCTACCACTACTACTGGATATGCATCAGCAGCTCGCCGTACTCCTAATACCACTGTTGCTGTTCAACACGTCCCTGTCGCCCACGCATCCACGCAGACTGACTTTCTAGCCGTTAAACCCACGTCTCAGACTGTTTGTATATCCACCAGCACAGCCTCCGCTTCAGCCGTACAGACTCCAGCCACCAAGCCATCAGCGGGTAACAAACATCCCGTAGTAAATGCGAAAAACCGATCCCGACCACAACATAGATCGCGAAGTCGCTCGCCTTCTGTTAGATCCCGGTCTCGTTCTACGAGCCGTAGGAGTTCTGACTCCCGATCATCAGCGGAGTCACAGGAGGCTAACGATTTTCGAATCGTAGGGCCCAAATCAGCCAAGGTCAAGAAAAAAGTTAAAACGGCCCGTTAAAAACTCTTGATGGAAATAATCCAGTGGAATGTCAATGGTTTTCGAGCTCGTGCTCAGGACCTACAACATTTAGTTTCTCAACGGTCACCGTCAATTATTTGCCTCCAGGAAACCCACTTACATCCCAATCACTCGTTACACCTTCACTCTTTTTCTGCATTTAGAAGCGACTCTCTTGCAGGTATGCGTGCAAGCGGTGGCGTTGCTACCTTAGTGGCGCCTAACATCTCCGCCGCCAGCGTTCCTCTCACCACACCATTGCAAGCTGTGGCCGTTCGGATACAGCTGGAGAGCATCAGTTTTACCATCTGTAACATGTACATGCCGCCGCTCAGTATAGTTCCAGAGCGGGATCTTCTAGCTCTATTGGCTCAGCTCCCCTCACCGCTACTCCTTGTGGGAGATTTGAATGCCAAGCACACGCTCTGGGGATCAGACACTGATGACGCCCGTGGATGCCTCCTCGTAGACGTCTTCGATAAGTCTGACCTGCTTCTGCTAAATACTGGTGACCCGACATTCCTATCATCCGCTTATGGTACACATTCCGTACTAGACCTTTCTTTCTGCAGTCCGTCATTAGTACCACTACTTGAGTGGTCAGTACTTTCCGACCTCTTTGGCAGTGATCATTACCCCATTAACATTCATTTTTCTGGCCGCCAATGTGTACCTTCTCGACATCCTCGCTGGATTATTTCCAAAGCTAACTGGGGAAAATTCCAATCCCTCATACACCTCATCGACGATGGTTTCGACACCATCGATGCAATGGTCGAATATTTTACTTGCTCGATCCTGCTCGCAGCAGAATCCAGCATTCCTCGAGGTTCACCTACACCACGTCGTATCCCTGTACCGTGGTGGTCTGAGGAATGCAGTTTGGCTGTCAAAGCACGCAAACGTACTTTGCGCGTTTTTCAGCGGCACCCGACGGAAGGGAACTTCGTTGCCTTCAAACGTTCTCGCGCTAGGGCACGCTTTATACTGCGCAACGCAAAGCGTAAATCTTGGGAAGCCTATGTGTCTTCGCTTTCCCGGCGCAGCTCTACCCAACAAGTATGGTCAGCTGTTCGGCGGATGTATGGCAAGTATCGCCGGACGGTAATTTCCGGCCTTACCATCAACGGTTCCATGTGCACCACTGAGCAGGACATAGCTGAAGCCCTAGCTACCACATTTGCTGCTACTAGCCAAACTGCCCGCTATGACGCTCTCTTCCTGCCTATTAAGGAAAAGGCGGAGCAGGTACCACTTAATTTTAATAGTGACTGCACCGAGCCGTACAACCAACCTTTTACCGCAGCTGAGCTCGCCCATTCTCTGGCGTTAGCAAAGGATTCTTCTCCTGGTCCCGATGACGTACACCGACAGATGCTGCTACATCTTCCATCTGAGGCGCTATGTTTCCTTCTAAACATCTATAACCGCATTTGGCATGAGCGGGTTTTCCCTTCCTCCTGGCGAGAGGGTATTGTCATCCCCATCCCTCGACCCGGAAAGGACCGCACACTTCCATCCAGCTACCGCCCCATTTGCCTGACGAGTGCCATCTGTAAGACCTTCGAGCGAATGATAAACGCTCGGTTAAATTGGTGGCTAGAAAAACATAACCATCTGTCCAACTTGCAATGCGGTTTTCGTCGCCATCGCTCAAGTGTCGATAATCTAACACGCCTTGAGGGGTATATTTCCGATGCCTTTCTACTGAAACAGCATGCCGTGGGCGTATTCCTCGACCTGGAGAAGGCCTATGACACCACTTGGCGGTACGGCATACTCCGTAACCTACATGGTTACAGTATGCGTGGTCATCTACCCGAGTTCCTATGCAACTTTTTAAAACTTCGCCGTTTTCGTGTGCGCATAGGAAACACGATATCCCGGGAGCGGATACAGGAGAACGGCGTACCTCAAGGGTCGATATTGAGCGTCACCCTTTTTGCCGTAGCGATTAACGGCATCACTAGTGCCGTTCGAAGTGGAATTCCATCATCCCTCTATGTTGACGACTTCGCAGTTTATTATAGGTCTGCCAACATAGATCACATTGAGCGCCAACTGCAGCTGACCATCACCCAGCTAGCAGCTTGGGTGCTTCAAACCGGCTTCCGTTTTTCAGCTGCGAAGACGCAGTGTATCCACTTTCACCGCCTACGAGGTATTCACCCGCCTCCTGATATTCATTTGAACGGCACATCCCTGCCATTTGTCTCGCACCTGAAGTTCTTGGGCCTCTACTTGGACCGACAACTCATTTGGGAGCACCACATTCGTCACCTTCGAGCCTCTTGCGATCGTTCTCTTCGGGTGCTGAAGGTATTATCTGGAGCATCTTAGGGGGGGGGGCGATCGCACGGTAATGTTGAGGCTGTACCGCTCTCTGGTTCGGTCCAAGCTGGACTATGGCAGTTTTATTTATGGCGCAGCGACCGCCTCTAAACTTCGCCTTTTGGACACCGTGCATCATACTGGCATCCGCCTTACCACAGGAGCTTTCCGCACCAGTCGAGTCGACTGCCTGTATGCAGACTCAGGCGAACCTCCACTCCATATTCGTCGCTCGCTGTTACTCTGCTCATACGTCTCGAAGTTGGCAAGTTATCCCAATCACCCTTGTTTTAAACCATTTCTGTGTCCAGATTTAGTCCACCGTGATATGCGCCCTGGTTCTCGGACACGCCCCATGGGAATAAGATTTCGGGATCTCCTACATTCCCATGGCCTCCGAATGCCTCGTATGGAGAGGTCGTCCATCAGCCCTTATCCTGCTTGGCAACTGGATCGTGCGCGGTTCGATCTCGCTCTTTCCAGCAACTCTAAACTCGCTACTCCACATTCGGTGTTCCAACAACTTTTTGCCGAACTACTGGGCCGTTACCCTAAATATGTTCCGGTCTTTACGGACGGTTCTCAGCTAGGTAGCACGTGTTGCGCGTTTTTCATTAACGGTGAGGCTCATAAATTTCGACTTCTGGACTCCAATTCGGTCTTCTCAGCAGAGCTATATGCCATCTTTTATTTGCTCAATTTTATTTGCAAGTTAGCTCCTGGCTCTTTTATTGTCTGCACTGACTCTCTGAGTGCTCGTCAGGCGTTGCAACAGCACACTGCCGCTCACACCCTTGTTGTAAAAATACAGGCCCAGATCTCGCAAATGCTCAGTCGCGGATACCATTTTGTTTTTACTTGGATCCCAGGCCATGTGGGCATTTCCGGGAACGAGGAGGCGGACGCGGCTGCTAAGTCCGCTTGCCGTTTGCCCCGGAGTTTAACAACTACGGTGCCATACCAGGATGTGCAACGTTTTTTCCGTCGCCAGCTCCTATCTGCTTGGCAGCAATCCTGGACAGCTTTGAAAGGCACACAACTCCGGGCAGTAAAGGAGAGCGTACAACCCTGGCTAACTTCCTGCAGGGATAACCGGCGAGCCGAGCTGATACACACCAGGCTGAGAATTGGGCACACACGAGCCACTCATGGCCATCTATTAAGAGGGGAACCGGCCCCTGTGTGTGCTCCGTGTTCAGTACGCCTCACTGTGCGGCATATATTAATCGATTGCCCGCAGTACGCCAGCGTTCACCAGTCTTTGGGCTTGGGAGCTTACTTGTTCAGTATTTTAGGGGACGACCCAGTGGCCATGGATAAGGCACTGCGGTTTGTTTCAGAAATAGGTTTTAATAAACAAGTCTAACTTGTATTTTATATTTATTAATTTTAGAGATTTTAAATTATTAGTTTTAGATGGTTTTTATGTGCTTTTAATAGTTCAGTGTTTTATTTTATTGTACATTTTTAGCTAAATTTGTGTAGGTTTTAGGTTTTATTATTGACTTCGGGCCCAAATGACCTTGCTGTCGACGGGCCCTAAAACACCACACACTCACTAAACCAGACTATCTGTAAGCAGTGGAGAGTGTTGCGTTACTGAAATTAGTTATTTTTATTAAGGCGTATCTCACCTACATCGCATGTTCATTAAGTGCAGTATCTAGTGTTGCATTCTGTATTCATGGGATCCAAAGGTCCTCGTTGCCGACGGTCCTTAAACCCCAAATCACTCATTCACTAACTGTATTCATGCTGTTTATTTCTCAGCGGACTGTACTTCTACCACCGTATTTGACCTTGGATATAGGAAATGCCAGAAAGTAGAAAAGAAACAGTTTTCGATTAGGGGCGGAAACCTTTACATTTACAGTTCCGCACACACCCTTCACAACATCATGTCTACCTGACAGTGAATAGAGACGTTAAGATGAGAAGCTTGAATAAACTTTTCTGATTTATTTTAAAGTGAGCTTTATTTAAACTATTTATTACAAAATTAAAACGACAGTTCATTTGGGGGTTGGGGTCCTGACCCCCTGGACCCCCCTTAAATACGTCCCTGAATGTAATGTAGAAAAACCTTGCCTTTCCTACTATTTGCAACTGTTTGTGTAATGGTGGAACCTCTCTTGGGGTGTAATGCTCTATTGATTTCGCGTTTTGTGTAGCCATTTGATTGTAGTACCTTGTCTAAGTGTTGAAATTCTTGCTGTAGGTATTGTGGTTCACAGATGCGTGTAGTCAGTCTGCCAGAGTTTTAATCATAGAGCGCTTTTGTCTCGGATGGTGATTGGAGTTCCTGTGAAGGTATTGGTCTGTGTGAGTCGGTTTACGGTATACTCTGTGGCCTAATGTGCCATTCTCCTTTCTCTTTACCATTATGTCTAAAAAGGGCAATTTTCCGTCCTGTTCTATTTCCATGGTGAACTTAATATGATGATTGATGCTGTTGAGGTGGTGCAGAAATTCGTCAGAGATGATTCTCCGTGGCTCCAAATGACGAACGTGTCGTCCACGTAGCGCCACCAGCACGAAGGTTTAAGTGGTGCTGAATCTAAGGCAGTAGCTTCGAAGAATTCCATGTAGAAATTAGCGATAACCGGGCTGAGAGGACTTCCCATTGCAACACCGCCTGTCTGTTCATAGAAGTCATGATTCCACTGGAAGTACGTAGTTGTGAGAACCTGGTGGAAGAGTGCCACGATGTCTTCAGGAAAAAGCTGTTTAAGTTGCGTTATGGCTTCACTGACTGGGACCATGGTGAATAGAGATGTGATGTCAAAACTGACGAGTATGTCGTTGGGTTGTAGGCTGATGGTCTTGAGTTTTTGAATGAAATGGTAGGAGTCCTTGATATATGTGTCTGTGTTGCCGATGTGAGGTTGTAGTATATTTGTGAGGTATTTTGCAACATTGTAAGTTGGTGAGCCAATAGCGCTTACAATCGGTCTTAAAGGCGTGCCAGGCTTGTGAATCTTCGGCAGTCCATAAAGTCTGGGAGGTAAAGCTTCACCCCTTCTTAGGTTCAGTTGCTCACTGGGTGGAATAGAGGACGACTTGATGAGTTGGTTGGTTTTCCGGAGAATGCGTGCCGTTGGGTCCTTGGAAAGCTTTCTGTAGGTGGCCGAATCTAGGAGCTAGACACCTTGTGTTCATAGTCACGTTGGTTCATCACTACAGTGGCTCTTCCTTTGCTGGCAGTACTATAATCTCCTTGTTCGCTTTCAGATTTTTGAGGGCTTTTAGTTCTTGGTGGCTTAGCTCGTTGGAGAATTCTGGAAGATTCAAGACGTATTTCATCCGCTGGTTTAGACGGAAGTCCATGTATGCCGGCTTCGATGCAGGAGATAATCTCTTCTGTAGGTAGAACGCGAGGTGTGATCGCGTAATTTCCGCCTTTGGAAAGAACGGAAGTTTCCGAGAGTGACAACTGAATGTCTGAGAAGTTGATTACGGTGCGGCTTGTTGCTGAGGATGTTGTAGCTTCTTTGTTGTTTGAAGTGTGCAGATGCTGCATTTTTGCGCTGGTTTCTAGGCAGCGAGCATATTTCTTTTTGTGTCTTTCTGTAGTTCTCTCGCTGTTAGTGACCATTGAAACAAACGTGATTCTGTCTACGTGATCCCAATGCTCCTTTTTCAGTTTGTGGCTGAGTTGAAGATGTACAGATAAAAGTTCCTTGTTGTTGTAGGCTAGTTCCCGGCGGGTTTGATGGATGCGTTCCCAAAAGAGGGCTCGTTCTGTGCGGTTGTGTATTCGGTGAGTTGCAGCGGTAGACAAAACGGGTTTTAGGCGTACGCAAAGAGGAATTATGCCAGTATCACGGCAACGTAGTAGAAAACAAAGTGAGCAGAGTAATTGCGATTTCTTCTTTCGTAGCACCTCTAGGCGTCGAATCTGTTGAAGTCTTTCCTCCCCATAGAGGCGATTCATCAAGGTTCTAAGGCTTTCACGGCCGGTGTCAATACTAGTTGAAGTATATTCCGGGCTTGTAGGCCGTGGTCTACTGGGCTCTTTCTTCTTCTTCCCAGACGTTTCGTCTGCAACTACGGCAGACATCCTCAGTGGCAGTGGCGAGATCGAAGTACTCTAGTGGGTATTTCAACAGCGACTGTGCTGTTTGCTTTTTTTTGGAAAACGGGAATAAAGGTGTAGATTGGGTATTTAGGTAGGAAGAAGGATGGGGCATGGGAGGGATGTTGAGTCGAATTTGATGGCCGGTACCGCCTAAGCAACCCGGCTGTTCGTGGGTAGAAACTAGCTGTGCGGAAAAGCCCGCTTGTGGTGATCAGGTAGCAGTCATGTTCCAGGGGACCCTAACAACGACCTGTGTACAGTGGTGATCGTTATATGCGTGACTGGATGGAGTCGTCAAGTCCTCGTGGGAACTGGATTGCGGTGATGCAGAAGGGCCAGGGCCGTCAACAGCTCATGGCCGGGGAGGGAGGCGGCGTTGCACGTCTGATGGCGGCGGCGTCCTGCGTGTGCAGGTGTCTCGATATGGCTGAAATTGCGGTGGAGGGAACCTGTGTTCTGGAGCCAGGGACATCTTCAGGTCGTAGATGCTCTGGGTGATGTGGTCCTGGTGTTCGCGAAGGGCTTCGTGTAGCTTCTTGTTGGGTGCTGTATCATTGATGTATCCAACAATCTTTTCAAGCTTGCCCTTGCAGTAGCTCAGTGTGTCGTTGGGTGGGTCGTCGCAGAAGGCGTTGGTGATGCGGTCAATCTTGGATAGAAGGGCGGCAATCCCTTCTTCATGTTGGGCTGCACTGTCCTGGAGCTGGGTGTTGATTGACTCTACTATCTGTTTCTGCGGTGTAAGTCCGTCCATGAGTTGGCTGCAGAGCGTGGTCAGCCTGTCTTGCATGTCCTGGAGGGTGGCGTTGGGCGGCAGCAGCTGCTAGGGATTCCTCTATGTTGGCCAGGCGCTGGTTTATGTTTAGGACCTCAGAGTGAAGGTCCTGAACTTCCTCCGCTGGGGGATGGTTGTTGACGGCGGTGAGAGTGGTCGTCAGGAGCTCCTCGAGTCTGCATAGCTTGATGCTGGTTCGGTGAAGCTCCTCTCGTAGATAACCAAGAGCTTGCTGCCAATCGGCGGGCTCACTGGTGGTTGTGTTCCGAGGTGTTGGTCCACTGGTGTTCCAGCGTGGGTAAAGTGGGCACTGCGCCTGTCCAGTAAAATGGCCTAGACCATTACAGGTGGCGCAGTACCTGCGTCGTCGCCTGAGGTCGTGTGCCTGACATACTGCTGTAAGATTAGGAGCGCCACAGTAGTGGCACCGGGGAGGCGCGGTGCAAGTGTCAGCGGTGTGCCCATAGTCACAGCAGTATCTACATGGAGTGTGGCGCTGCGGTTTACTGTTCTCAACTTTCAGACACTGCCCAAGTATGGGCAGGCCTGAAGCTAAGGCGGCGTCGCGATCCTTCTGATCTTTGAACTGCAGTCGCACACATGTTGTTGAACCCCTCCTGCTAGTGATGAGGGTGGCGCTGATCACTGAGGGCCACTTCTGTGATGCGGCGGTGAGTAGGAGCCTAGAAGGTAGGTCCCTAGGAGCTCCAACGATAACTGCGGTGTGTGAGGTGGCAGTTGTCGGCTGGTGTGGAGTGGCGGTAGTAGTTGCCGTTGCTTGGATGGTTGGTGATGATGGATTCTGTCTGCCTGCATGGCTGCGAGGCGAGGGATATTCTGGCATCAGCATCACATTACTATTCATGTTTATTCCGCGAAGCCATCGAAATACATAAACACAATAACAACATAAATCGCAAAGAAGAAGGCCTCAAACTGAACATAATATGGCAAACAGCTCTAGCAAAAGTGAAAACGAAGAAACTCACTCGAACCAGACGCCAACACCCCCAGGGGCCTACTTCGGTAGGTACGGGTTTGGCGAACCCGGAGTCCCGAGCCAACAGTCTCCCTCGTGTGGGCTCCTCTTCGTGGTTGAGGGAGACGGTCAACAGGCCCACCCACGTGTAGGCCGTGCGTGGAGACCCGTGTCGGTGGAAAGGTTAGTCCTGGTGGTTGAGGGATGCGTATCTGAGCTCGTAACAGTGTTTTTTTGAATTCGGGGAGGGTACGCATTACTAATACACTACTTTGGCTTCTGCTTCGCCTAAACGGGAGGTTAGGGACTAACCCACCCCTAATCAATCGGCCAGGACTAGGTATTGTACCGACCTCCAGGGTGAGTGGGACGGCGAGCTCGCTATATCCCCTGTGTAGCCCTGTCATCCCAGTGGGATGACCCCTTGTTGGGCTCCGTGGTGGGTGGGGAGCACTGGGGGATGACTTTTTTCGCCAACTTTCATGTCAAACCTTCATAAAAAATCCAATCAAAAAAATTGTAGCAATGGAAAAGAAGTAGCCGAGTGTTGTGGTCCTCGCTACTTGGTAATCAGTCGCACTGAAGAAGGCCAAAAGTTTACTACCGTTAACCCCGTTACCATCCAGAGGGGATTAGACAAAATTGCAGGTCCGGTCAAATCTTGTATACGATCGAGAAATGGCACGCTCCTGGTTGAGGCGCATTCTAACTCCCAGGCAGCATCACTATTCAAAGCTAGCATGCTAGGCAGTTATCCGATAACCGTTACATTACATAAGACCCTGAACACCTCGCGCGGGGTGGTAACCACCCGTGCGTTGGACGGTATGTCCAACGAGGAGATTCAGGAGAACCTAAATGACCAGGGTGTAACTTGTGTGTACCGAGTACAGCGCAGAGAACCTGGGGAATTGTTGCCTACTCGTACCCTGTTCCTTACCTTTGATAGGGTAGATCTTCCTCAAAAGATTAAGGCAGGATACGAGAGTATTGAGGTTAGGCCGTATATACTGAACCCCCTGCGGTGTTACAAATGTCAGCGTTATGGTCACACTAGTCAACTGTGTAACGGATTTCCAGCATGCGTCAACTGTGGTTTGGCTTTACACGAGGGTGAGTGCTCCTCGCCCATTAAATGCATAAACTGTGCCGGGAGGCATCCATCTAGCTCCAAAGACTGCCCACGTTTTGTGGAAGAAAAGGCAATACAGGAGATCTGGGTTAAGGAGAAGGTTTCCTTCTCGGACGCCCGGAAGCTCCTGCGTACTCGCTTGCCCTTCGTTCCTAGGTCCGGTACTTATAGCTCTGTATTGGCTAAACCCGTTCCTAGGAAAGAAATTGCAACGCAAACCTGCGGTGCAGAGGAGCCTACCATCTCCGATAGAGTTCTTGTCCCGACACAAGTACGGCAGTCCACTACATCACCAGCGTCGGCAAATACATCGCCTAAACGGACGAAGGAAACTAAAACCTCAGCCCCGTTCCAAGCCAAACCGTCGACTTCTACAAGGAAATATGACAAGCCTGTAATATACGATCCGCCGGCTAAAGAATTTAAGACCAGTTACCAGAGGACAGATTTTCTGAAAGATTCGACCCGTACCCCCAGGAAGAAGAAAACCTCTAGAGCATCCCGAAGCTCTTCTTCTGAAGAGCTTTCTGGTGATGAATCGGATCGACGACTGTCATCTTCGTCGATCTCTGTGTCCAATAAGTTTGAAGCTCTCGAACCTAAGTTCTCTTTAGGGAAAGGGGCTTCCTCCACCGAAGAGATGGACCTAGAGGATACCGACCCCAGAACGGCAACAAAAAAGCGCCAGGATAAACCGGCAGAAAAAGGTGTTAGCCCTACGCCTAAGAAAAAGGGTAAGCTGATTCGGCCACCGTTAAAGTCGGTTTAATGTAGACCACCTTTTACAACGTATCTCCATAGTTCTAATGGCTATCCTCCAATGGAACATGCGGGGTTTAAGAACACATCGACCAGAACTGGAACTTTTGCTCAGTAAGCATAACCCCTTGGTTATGCTCAGTAAGCATAACTCCTTGGTGGTATGCTTGCAAGAGACTAAGCTACGACCGCAAGACCAGTTTAAAATCCGACGCTACACACCACTGCGGTGTGATATTGACACAGAAGAGGGCATTCCTGCTCACGGGGGCGCTATGATGCTCCTCAGGGATGACTTATTTGTAGATCCGGTACAGCTGCAATCTGATATACAATCTGTAGCTGTAAGGATTAAGCTGCCATCAATCGAATTTTGCATTTGCACTGTATATCTCCCGCCATCAGATGAACTCTCGTTAATTGACCTTGAAGATCTGGTTTCCCAACTTTCTACACCATTTCTAATAGTTGGAGACTTTAATGCCCATCACCCACTATGGGGCTCAACTTGGGCATGTTCGAAAGGCCACCTCATTGCAAAATTTTTGGAGAGCAATAACTTGGTTCTCCTGAATTCCGGAGAGCCAACGTTCCTTTCAGACGCCTATAACACCTATTCGCACATCGATTTGGCAGTATGTTCATCCCAGTTAGCAGTTTCATTGCAGTGGAATGTCATCTCTGATTTAAATTCCAGCGACCACTTCCCATGTCTTCTTAGTCTCTTAGCACACGATGTGTCTACCTCACGTATCCCTAGATGGCGCTTTGATCGTGCCAACTGGAACCTTTACATCCCGTTGGCTGTCTTTGATTACAACGAGCACGATTCTGTGAATGATCTAGTCGATCATCTCACAGAGAAAATTCTTTCCGCTGCAGAACAGTGTATTCCACGTTCGGCTACCCAACCCGGTCGACTTCCTGTCCCACGGTGGAACGACTGCCGGAATGCTATTCGTGCTCGTAGACGTGCTCTACGGGTATTTCAACGACACCCTACCCAAAGTAATCTAATTGAGTACAAGAAAGCGCGTGCACAGTCTAGGCAAATAATTAAGGATAGCAAAAAGATCTCATGGAACAACTTTGTCTCATCCTTTAACAGATGGACACCATCATCTGTTGTATCGGATAGGTTAAGGCGCGTGGCCGGAAAATCAACCCACTTGCCAATCGCTGGTCTGAAAACACCTGCAGGAGTTGTTGTTGATCCGTTTGTCGTGGCTAACACCTTCGGCTGTGCTTTCGCTCAGGTGTCTAGCTCAAGTAATTATGCTCCTGAGTTTATCTCAATTAAGACTCAGGTAGAATCTCATGGTTTCGCGTTTAGTTCCAGAAACCTTGAAGATTATAACCGCCTCTTCACCTTGGCGGAGTTAGAACACGCTCTTTCATCATCGCGACTGACAGCACCAGGACCGGACGGAATCCACGTTCAAATGTTACATCTCTCACCTGAAGGTAAGGCATTCCTGCTCGAGGTCTATAACCGTGTTTGGGTTGATGCCACGTGTCCGGACAAGTGGCGAGAAGCCACCATTATACCTATCTTGAAAGCTGGCAAGGACCGTCACCTCCCTTCTAGCTACCGTCTTATTTCCCTCACCAGTTGCGTCTACAATGTGATGGAACGCATGATAAATGGGCGGTTGGTATGGTGGCTGGAAACGCACAACCTACTGAATAACATCCAGTGCGGTTTTCGACGACGCCGTTCAACAGTGGATCATCTTGTGTCCATGTCGACACAGATTATGAACGGCTTTCTTAAAAACTGTCAAACAGTCGGAATATTTTTTGACCTCGAAAAGGCTTATGATACGTATTGGCGTGCAGGGTTGCTACGTACTATGCACACCTGGAATATACGTGGACGCCTACCACTCTTCCTTCAGGAATTCTTGAAGGACCGCGTTTTCCGAGTAAGGGTTGGCTCGGTTCTTTCGAACCTTTTCGTTCAAGAGAACGGTGTACCACAGGGATCGGTGCTAAGTGTTACATTGTTTTCTATTGCGATTAGTTATATCTCGAAATGTGTACCTCTGGGGGTCTCGTCATGCCTATTCGTAGATGACTTTGCCGTCTACAGTACATCTCAGCGCACTTCGTTTATAGAGCGCCGTTTTCAAACCACCTTGGAGAACCTTAAGGTTTGGAGTTTAAAGAACGGCTTCCGATTCTCAGCTGAGAAAACCATCTGTGTGAACTTCTGGCGTCAGCAGAGTCGACTACCTCCAAGGCTCCGGCTAGGCGCTGATCTACTACCTTTTGCAGATGAGACGAGGTTTCTTGGATTGATATTTGATAGAAAACTTAGTTGGTCGTCGCATATAGCACAACTGCAAGCACTATGTGACCGATCTTTAAATATCTTGCGGGTACTAAGTGGAAAATCGTGGGAAGCGGATCGTACAGTGTTATTGCGACTGTATCGCACACTCATCCGTTCCAAATTAGATTATGGTAGTATCGTTTATGGCTCAGCACGACCATCTGTGCTGAAGAGATTAGACACAGTCCATAATTGTGGCATACGTATAGCAGTTGGTGCATTTCCGAGTCGAGTAATAAGCCTGTATGCTGAGTCTGCAGAACCTCCTCTACAGTACAGGCGCAACATGCTATTAGCAAATTATGGCTGTGGACTTTATTGCATGCCCACACATCCAACGCTTACGCCGTTCTTTAACACCTTCATGGACGTGCGTTATAGGAACACTTCTATTAAACCAAAGCCACCTGGTTTTCGTTTCCGGGAGCTCCTTAGACATCTTAATACTGAAATGCCCAAGATGTATCCTAGGGGGGAGAGGACATACCCTCCTTGGTTGTGGAGAGCGTCCCACGTTGATCTGGGCATGACCACACACGATAAATCTACCATGTCTATGTCTAGTATCCGCACATGCTTTTTAGAATTTTTATCGCGATACCAGGACCATGTTAAAATTTACACCGATGGGTCCAAGAATTCCGATGGTGTTGGTTGTGCTTACGTGTGTGGAACCGAACCCTATACATTCGGATTCCACACTAGCACTTCCATTTTTACCGCAGAGCTCTATGCAATATACCGGGCCATTTTACACGTACGTCGACGAAAGTTGGGGAACTGCTTAATCCTGAGTGATTCCCTCAGTGCACTTCAAAGCCTACGGCAGCTGTACAACTACCACCCTATTGTGCAGCGGATACAGGATGCCCTCCACGTTTTACACCTTTCTGGCGTAAGCGTGGTGTGTTCATGGATTCCTGGTCACGTAGGCTTGCGGGGGAATGAAATGGCGGATTCGGCAGCCAAGACGGCTACCATGAAGCCCAGGGTTCGAGTACCATGTGTGACATCGGAAGATTTTAGGGCCGTATTACGGAGAGCTGTGCAAACCTGTTGGCAGGAAGAGTGGTCCGCTCTCCGCAATAATAAACTTAGATCTATTAAGAAACTTCCGATTCCCTGGGTTACCTCCTGTAGGTCATCTCGTCGCGAGGAGGTGACTTTGGCTCGGTTGCGCATTGGGCATTGTTATTTTAGCCACAGCTTTTTATTGAATAGGACCCCGGTTCCCGTTTGCCCACTGTGCAATGCTGACCTGACTGTCCGTCACTTGCTTTTAGATTGTTTTAGCTTGGCACGTCTCCGTAGGTCTCTCCAGCTGCCGGCCAGCTTGGCGGAGATCCTCGCGGATGACGAAACGGCGGTGGGCAAAGTTTTAGCGTTTGTTTCAGCTGTGGATTTTAGAATTTAACCTCAAGTTTTTTTTTTTATTTTTTTTTTTTTTAGTATATATATGTGTGTAGTTTTAATAGGTTTATAGATAATAATATATATTTTTAGAAATTTTTATATCTGGCTTTTGCCATGACTTGTTTTTTAAAGGGCGCTGATGACCGCCGTAGTTGAGCGCCCCTATACACATCATCATTATCACCCCAGACGCCAACAGAACGCAACACTCCGCCCACACCAATCCAGCCCACCGTCCACTCGGACCAATCAAAGCAGACCGCCCCCCCGCTCCAGCCACTTGTATAAATACCGCGGTTCACGGTGCAAACAGCACAGTCGCTGTTGAAATACCCACTAGAGTACTTCGATCTCGCCACTGCCACTGTGCCACTGAGGATGTCTACCGTAGTCGCAGACGAAACATCTGGGAAGAAGAAGAAGAAAGAGCCCAGTAGACCACGGCCTACAAGCCCGGAATATACTTCAACTAGTATTGACACCGGCCGTGAAAGCCTTAGAACCTTGACAAGAAGCATTTGTTAATTGTCTTCAGAAACTGGAAAAATTTTCAGTCATCATAATCTAGGGAATAATTTGGTTCATTATAAACGTTATATCACTAGAGTGGTGAATAGAAGGTCAGCATAGTCCGATATATAATTAAAATTCATTAAGTTTAATGGATTAAACAGATACTACTGCAGAAATAGAAGTTAAAATAAGTCTTTATGCAGCAAACTTCCAATACTCTAGAGTTAAAATTTAGAATAATTTTAGGCATCCTGTAATTCTATAGAATTTTGTTTTCCTTCTTCCTTTCACTACTTGAAGAGGAATGAATAAGTGAATGAACAGGGAGGAACCCAGTAAGCGGATACTTTTTCTTTCTCCTTCATAGTTTTTCTGTTTAATTGCTTATACCTCTTGGTATATACTTGCCACTTAATTGGTGTCATGTTCTAATAGTCATTGTGTGCTAGTGATTGTCACTTACACAAGGATACAACTTATAAGTTGTTGAGATCTGTTCTCACTTCTTTCCAGAAGTTCTACTCAGTGGGCTTCTACTGTTATATAAATTTTAATGATATTGAACTGAAAGAAGAATAGTATCAAGTGAAAACTTGTCATTATGCTAAAAAGCAGTAAATATAACTGCAGTAATTTGTCTTACAGAGTTCTAATTTTGATATGCCTACTTCTGATATGTTTACTTATTTCTAAGGATTAAGTGTTTGTGGAAAGTCACTAGCAAATAAATTAAACTGCTTACTGAAAGCCTTGAGACTGCTGGAAAATAGAAAATGACTGTTTTCTATTAGGTGGAATATTTGGATGAATAGGTAAGCACAAGATAATCGTTAGTTATACTCCTACTTTGCTTTCTTCATATGTCTTCATTAAATGGAAACCTGCCTTATCTGAAAAGATGTCCTGGGTTCTTAAGATTTCTTTAAGTAAAATTTGATAGCATGTTTTTAGCAGGCTAAAGATTGACAGCAGAGCTCGTAGATGTGGGGAAAAAAATAAAGATAAAAATTGAGTTGGCACACAAATGCACACAGAAAATTTAAGTTATAATAGGTTTATTAAAGTACTAAGCAGTTCAAAATATTACATACTTGCCAAGCCAATAGTCACCTGATACAAGAACAATAATTTAAAATATTTTATAAAATATAAGGAGAATTTGAAGGAGATTTTCATTGTTCAGGACACATTCTGCTTGAGGTTTCTTGTAATACCTTTTGTTTCTAAATTCCTAATCCAAGCTGTGTTAACCCTTCCCTCTCTTTCTTATTACATCTGCCAGTATAATCTTCACTCATACATTTCTTTTAATTTCCAATATTACATCAAAGAACTTTTTCCTTTATGTTTGGCACAGTATGGTGCATGGCATATTTTACTGTCGAAGCTTGACAATGAAGAATTTACCCATCAGAGGCGGAGTCCCCCAAGGCTCTGTCTTATCCCCTACACTTTTTAGCATGTATGTGGCAGATCTCCCCACGGAGCTGCATGTCAACATAGCCCAGTATGCAGATGATGTGCTGCTATACAACACAGATAGAAATGCACGCAGAGCCTTCAACCCAATACAGCGACACCTAAGCCTCATTCACGACTGATGCAGGCTTTGGCGATTGTCCATCAACCCAGAGAAAAGCCAAGCCATACTCTTCACCAAGCATCATTTTCCTGCCAACCTCCACTCTTAATTATTCTGGCAGAAGGATAGAGTGGACAACCTCTCTCAAGTATTTGGGTGTAAAGTTGGACAAGGGCCAAACTTTTGGGGGTCACATCCAGGAGGTAGCTCATCGGACATGCGGAGCTTCGGCTTCGTTATACCTCATTATGCGGTCAGGGATGCCGACACCCCTTAAGTTGCGCCTTTTTCAGGCTTTAATTCTTCCAATTATGCTTTATGTGTGTGAGATCTGGGGCATGGCCGCAGGAACCAATCTGCAACAACTCCAGCGTGTACAGAATAGATGCCTTAGGGTTATCTATTGTGTGTGCTGGAGGTTTCCCGTGAGATACCTTCATGAAGCCTCATCTCTCCACTATATGGAAGATGTCATTAGGTGCCGGGCCACAAAATTTTACGCGAGTTTGCCTCAACATCAGAGTGCCCTGGTTAGGTCTCTAGGGAACTATCGAACTACAGAAAGACGCTTCAAGCTCTACCGGCTTCCCCGCATGGCATGCGGGCACCCAAACTTTCTCATACAAGCGGTGCACACAAGCGTTGCACCCGAGTTGGCTACCATGAGGAGCTAACGGCTACCTCCCTTCTTTTCATCCATCTAAATTTAAACCACCACCCTGCAAAACCCCTCATATCATGTCATTAAGTGGTTAAGTCCGTGTAGGACAGGTACACGAATGACACACCTCGTGCTGACCCTCAGTCAGCCGCCAGCTGCTTGAATGAATGAATGAAGAATTTAGTCTTCTTTCTTCCCAATATTTCAATAAATGTAAAATATTTAGGTATATCTTTTGACAGGAAACCACATGGAAGAATTATATAGTGTAACAGGATTACGGAGCTGATGGAAGATGGTGTTCTCGAAGCCCCACATTGCGGCGATCATGTGTAACAGGATTATTCTCACCTGATGTCGTCCCGCATTGTTACTGGGGTTGTGGGTTGTATTCAGGTCATCGGGAAGACGATGATGAAGCCACGAGTTGCTAACTCTGCTTGGTCCTATCTGGCGCTCTGGTGTATCGATGTATATAAAAAAGCCTCCATATCTGCTTCAGTCTGAGTTATGAGAACTCTTGAATTTTCAGACTTGGTTGCGAGTGAAATGATAAATTTTCTAAATAAACTTAGATACTAATAAATTCTTTTTACTTTAAAAATATTAAGATGTTCATTTTAATTTGTATTATTTATACAATTTTTTGCATAAAACTTGACAATAGTATTGTATACCTTGTTTACAATTAACAGAAAATGAATATTAACTGTTTTACAAGGTTTTGTCGTGGCACATGTAACAGTATTTTTTAGTAATGTTCGAAGGAATAATAAATATATAAAAATGTATGTAGTTGTGTGATTGGCCGAAGTAGTAGTGGTATCACGTGGTGTGATGACGTGTCAGTGAATCGGCCAATCACAAAATAAAGTGGGAATCACTATGGGGACAAGAAAATCAATAATCTAGAAAAGTGTTAGAATCTTGTGTCTTGCTGGAGAACGAGGAAGTTGACTTAAGATGTTACGATCATTATAATTGTAAAGAAAAATTAATAAGATTCGAAAAGTGTTATTCAATATTTATAATATAAAAGAGTGAATCGTAGTTTATATTATATAATTAAATAATATATAACAAAATTGGACTCATCTAAATTTTATTTTCACCAAAAATCCGCGTCCACACCTTAGAAAGATCTCATGACTCTTATTAGATTAAAACTTGACTTGGATATTACACAGAAGTTGGCGTGATTCTTATTGGAAGAAGAAGATCGAAAATAAAATCCCATTCCAAATGGCGCCCAACGTGGGGCTCGAATAGGATAAAGAAGAGGAGATCGTGCATCGTGCAGCTCCGTGGGAATTTAAAAGGAAAGAAGAAAGAAGAAAACGAGAACTGGTTTAAGTGAGTGAAATTTAAAAAAAAAAAAAAAAATAATAATAATAGTAGTAGTAGTAGATTTATGTTGTTAAGAAATCAGAAAATAGTTAAAAAGATGGCGAGTAGAAAAGAAATAATAGTGGAAGGAGAAGTTACTGATAGTGTAGGAATGAATAGGGAGGATGCAAGATTAAGCATAGATAATGAGTCAATGTTGGAAAGAATAACAAGAATGTTAAGTAATTTAGATTCTAAAATAGAACAAAATGCAAATGATTTAAAATCAGAAATGAGTAATTTAGATTCTAAAATAGAACAAAATGCAAATGATTTAAAATCAGAAATGAGTAATTTAGATTCTAAAATAGAACAAAATGCAAATGATTTAAAATCAGAAATGAGTAATTTAGATTCTAAAATAGAACAAAATGCAAATGATTTAAAATCAGAAATGAGTAATTTAGATTCTAAAATAGAACAAAATGCAAATGATTTAAAATCAGAAATGAGTAATTTAGATTCTAAAATAGAACAAAATGCAAATGATTTAAAATCAGAAATGAGTAATTTAGATTCTAGAATGAAAGATGTAAAATCAGAAATGAGTAATTTAGATTCTAAAATAGAACAAAATGTAAATGATTTAACTAAGAAAATGAATGATTTAGATGTAGGAGTAAGACAGGAACTAGCACAAAATGTGAGTAACTTAGAAATTAATTTATTACAGAAGTTAAAACAGGAATTAAAATCTGAAATTTCACAGGAGATTAGAGAAGGGAGAAAAGAGTGTAGGGATAATATGGAAAGGCTTATGCAGATCATAGAGATTAATAAGGATGAGAATAGAAAGGAAGTCAATGAGTTGAGAGAGATAATTCAGGAAACTAGGTTAGGTCAGGACATTGTGAAACAAGAAATAAGAATGGAATTAAACAAAGAGTTAGAAACATTTAGGATACAACAGGCAGAAATAACACAAAAACAAAGAGAAGAATTAGGAGATAAAGTAGAACAAAGAATCAATGTAATTTGTTCTGAAATGCAATTACAACATGATGAAAGTAAGATACACCAAGAGGAAATAAAGTTACAAATTGATGAGATAAGTAAAGCAAAAGAAGAAGTAATTTTGCAAATTAAAGAGGTAAAAGAACATTTTGAAAAAGAAAAGGATAACTTAGGAAAACTGACACAAGTTGTAATTGCATTACAGGCTAGAAAAGTAAATAACGGGAAAGAAATGTCTAGAATTACAAATATAAACGATTGTGACTTACCAGGTGAATTAAGCAATCATCAGAAGTCTAGTGATGTAGTAAGTGAATGTAGTGATTTTGTGAGTCCAGATAATGATATTAACTATCACAGAAACACACAAAACATGTCCTCACACACACAACTCCACAGTCTAGGTCAAAATGAATGTGTACATTATTCACTAAATGATATTAGTCCACCAAGTTTTGATGAGGAATCAGGTGATAATCCAAAAGTATTTCTTAGGGAATTGGAAGAATATTTCCGTATTAAGAGAATTCCCAATGAATTTCGGATGGTAATAGTAAAACGCTGTTTGAAGAAAAATGCTCTTGAGTGGTTAAGGTTAACTTTGGCTTCACATGAAACATACAGTACTTTCAGAAATCTGTTTATAAATAGATTTTGGGGACCTGAGAGACAAAGAAGAATAAAAGTTGAGTTAGCAACGGGTAGGTTTGAGTTTAAAAAAGGGATTTCTATGACTGAATATTTCTTAAAATTAGCAAACAAAAGTAAGTTGATCAATCCCGAAATTTCTGAGACAGAAATTGTCAACATGCTAATACGTCATTATCCACCACATATCAGAAATCATTTAATTGTGGCTAAGCCTATTGATTTCTCTGATATGATTGAATTATTATCCGAATTTGAAGCACATAACCTCATTAATGATACTACATCCTGTGATGGTAACTATAATAACGTCCATATTGAGCGAGGAAGAAATCGACAGGAATCACAACCTACAAATAATAGGAATAATAGGACGAGTTTAAATTGGGGCGGGGCACCCGTGAGAAATCAAAGATTTGAAGGAAGAGGTTATGATCCTAGAAGAACTTATGAATCTGTAATTCCCGGAACAGGAAAGGGAGTTCAAAATAATGTGCAAAGGAATTATCATAACAATCAGTCGACGAGAATTGGAAGAAATGATCACATAAACCATGTAAGATTTTATCGAGGAAATAATCAGCGAATAAGTAACTTTAATAGGGGTAGAGGTACTAGTTTATTTAGTGCAAATCAAAGAGATTTTA
This sequence comes from Mantis religiosa, assembly GCA_030765055.1. Taxonomy (NCBI): domain Eukaryota; kingdom Metazoa; phylum Arthropoda; class Insecta; order Mantodea; family Mantidae; genus Mantis; species Mantis religiosa. The sequence continues at coordinate 134,759,990 of CM060951.1, forward strand.
GGGGTGTGAGATTTGAAAGAAGTAATCAAAATGAAAGAGTCGAAAATACACAAAGCACAGAGAATGATGTGAATATAAACGATAGTACCAACCTAACCAACAATGAAAGTAATAATCAGAGGGAGACGGAAAACTAAAAACCAAATCATTTTGTGCTCTGGAAAGTGGTTCGGTGAGGATGACACAGGGCGAATTGAAAGTTGAAGATAACGGAAATAAGCTCACTCTCTTGCAGAAAAATAAGGAATTAGTTAACCCACCTCAGATAATTATTTACCTATGGGATAAAGAATATACAGCCTTAATTGATACTGGAGCCAGTTCTACTGTGATAAGTGAGGAATTGTTTAAAAATCTGTTAGCTAACTATAAAGTGGAATATTTAAATGTGTGTAACGTTTACTGCAGTACTGCAATTGGGAAGAAAAAGGGTAGGATTAAATATCAAGTATTAATTAAGGGGCGAATAGGTGAATGGAATTTCAATTTCATTGCGTTGGTAATTCCACATTTGGCAAGAGATGTAATTGTGGGTAATGATTTATTATATGAATGGCAAAGTGTATTGAATTTCGAAATGCATGAAATGAAGGTTAAGACAGAAAATGATTTATTAGTAATAAAATTATTGGAAGAAGATGGAAGAAAAGAAGTGAATATGGATAATATAAATAATGAAAGGTTTTTTGTAGAAGATATACTTTTGCAAGAAAATGGTAATATTGAATACGAAGAAAATGAAAATTGTGGGAAGAGTTTAATTATTGATGGATTGCAAAATAATGTAACTGACCTTGAAAAGCATTGTTGCCAATTATATACAATACAAGATAAGAATGGCGGAAGCCAAGTGGAGGAAGAAATAGAATTCCAGAGAATATTACAAGTAAAGTTAGAAAACACATACAATCTAGATCAAGCGGGAAAAGAACAGCTGAAATTATGTATATTAAAGAACAGAAAAGCCTTTAGTTCAAAACCTGGACTGTGTAACAAATATACTCACACATTTAAAGTGAATGATACTGCTCCGTATACACATAAAAGCAGACCTTTACCCATAGCTATAAGACAGCAAGCATCAGAGGTGATAAATAAAATGTTAGAAAATGGAATAATAGAAATTTCTAACTCACCTTACTTACATCCTCTATGTTGGGTTCATAAATCAGATGGCTCATTGCGTATGACAATTGATGCAAGAAAAATTAATTCATTAACCCAACCAGACCATTTTAGGCCTCTTGGAGTGGATGAAGTGCTATCTAAGTTAGAGCGTGGAAAATATTTTTCGAAATTAGATTTGGTGTCCTCATATTGGCAGATTCCCCTGGATGAATCAGTTAGAAAATATACTGCGTTTAATTTTGGAGGGAGAATTTACCAGTTCAAAACATGCGGTTTTGGATTGTCAACAAGTGGAAGTGCATTACTTCGAGCCTTATATAATATTTTTGGAGATACAATTGAGAAGTTTGCTATTCAATATATAGACGATTTTCTTATCTTTGATCAAGATTTCGACGAACATATATCTCATCTGAATTACATATTTACAAAATTTTCTGAAAGTGGTATGACTATAAATTTGGATAAATCAAGTTTTATTGCCAAAGAAATTGAATTTTTAGGGTACATAATATCCGAAAAAGGTATGGCACCAAATCCAGATAGAATAAAATCCATTGAATCTATTCCACCACCAAAGAATATTAAACAACTAAGAAGATTTATTGGCATACTACAGTATGAAAGTAAGTTTGTGGTAAATTATGCCAAGGAGCTTAGTCCTTTGAGAGAACTTTTGAAGAAGAATTCAGTCTGGAAGTGGACAGAAAAACACCAACAGTCTTTTCAAAACATTAAAGAGTTATTTAAAAACGCCATTCTTTTGGAAAGACCTATTAGAAACCAACCCTTTAACATCTATTCAGATGCTAGTATCCATGCTTATGCAGCAGTATTAACTCAAACTGATTTGGATGGGAATAATCATGTAATTGCCACTGCTTCAAGAGTTTTGAACCAAAATGAATCTAACACTTGTATTACGGAGTTAGAAATAGGAGCTATATATTTTGCTTTGCAAAAATTTAGGCAATATGTGTACAATACTAAAGTCATTGTATATACTGACCATATTAGTCTATCATTTATAAAAAAATGTAAACTAACTAGCTCTAAAATATCTCGTTACATACATGAAATTACTTCCTATGATATTGAGGTTCGGCACATCTCAGGAAAGAATAATATATTTAGTGATTTGTTGTCGAGACAGAAAATGCATGGAGAAATTCCAGAGACATTGTCACAATCTCAACATGAGATAAAACTTTTCGAGTTAAATTTTACATGCAATAGAAATCTTACTCTAAAATTTAAAAATATCTCGGAAATTCAACAAAATGATTCGAAATTATCTGCATTGTTGCGACAGGCTCCAGCAGTTGAAGATGCTGCGAATTGCACCATAGCCAAGAAAAATGGTGTACTTTATAAATTACATGGAGATGTGATAAAAAAATGGAAGGTTATAGTTCCCAGTAGTTTAGAAGAAAGTGTAATCACTTCATTTCATCACCACCTAGCTCATTCTGGATGCGAGAAAACTTCCATGACCATCAAAGAACAGCTATATATAAAGCACATTGATAGGAAAGTACGGAAATTAATTTCAACGTGTGAACTGTGCCAAAGAGCTAAACCTATAAACATCAAATATGATTTTGAACCTCAGACCATCATCAGAGATAAAAAGAATGAATTAGTTGCGATCGATGCACACGGGGAGATGCCGGCTAGTCAATATAATTGTAAATACATTTTTGTGATGTTTGACATTTTTACTAAATTTGTGAAAATTTACCCTGTTCAAAATATTAAGAGTAAAACATGTGTCAATAAAATTTTAAAGGGGTGGATACCAGAATATGGGCAAATAAAAGCCATACTTTCAGACAACGCCACAGTTCATCGAAGTAAATTGTTTACATCCGAGATGAAGAAAAACAATATCAAAATTTATAATTCTTCGGTTTATTATCCACAAGGAAATCCTTGTGAGAGAGTGATGCGAGACTTAACTTTTTATTTTCGAATACTGTGTCATTCAAATCACCGGTGTTGGTATAAATATTGTACTGTCATAGAAAAGATAATAAATAACACCCCAAACGCTACTACAAGATTCGCTCCAATAGAGCTAATGACTGGAAAACCTCCTGAACCTCTTATATTAAATGTACCAACGACTTTTGAGGAGAAAACAAATGTGCTAAATGATGAAGAGAAATGCGCTGAAGCATTTAAAAGAATACTAGAAAAATCTGAAAAAAGATTAAAGAAAGTACAAAGAAGAAAGGCCAAATGGGATCCTGAAATAAATGATATGGTTTTAGTGAAGACATTTAACATCTCAGATGCTAGACGAAAAGTGTATTGGAGAATGAACTTAATTTATAAAGGCCCGTATAGAGTAGTAACCAAATTTGGAGATCACACTTATGAATTGCAAGATTCGAATAATAAGATTGTGGGAAGATATCATAAGACATTAATGAAACCTTTCAAAAGCATTGACAGTAATTGAAACAATATTGAATATATACTATGTGTGTGTTAAATAATAATAAAAAAAAAAAAAATTGTTAAACATCAATATATTGTTGTATTTTAATTAATGTTAATTTATTGTTGTGTTTTATGTTTGTGTAATAATGTGAAATTGTTGTTAAATGTTCATTTATTATATTTTATCCAATGTAGGTATATTATTATATTTTATGTATGTTGTATTGATGTTGTGTAATATTGGTGTAAACAAAATTGTTAATTGGGGCTGTTCTTCGAAATATATGGAAACAGATTGTTAATTGTTAATTCCTTTATTTGGTTATTTTCCATATATTTCGAAGAAGGGCATTTGTAACAGTATTTTTTAGTAATGTTCGAAGGAATAATAAATATATAAAAATGTATGTAGTTGTGTGATTGGCCGAAGTAGTAGTGGTATCACGTGGTGTGATGACGTGTCAGTGAATCGGCCAATCACAAAATAAAGTGGGAATCACTATGGGGACAAGAAAATCAATAATCTAGAAAAGTGTTAGAATCTTGTGTCTTGCTGGAGAACGAGGAAGTTGACTTAAGATGTTACGATCATTATAATTGTAAAGAAAAATTAATAAGATTCGAAAAGTGTTATTCAATATTTATAATATAAAAGAGTGAATCGTAGTTTATATTATATGTATAATTAAATAATATATAACAAAATTGGACTCATCTAAATTTTATTTTCACCAAAAATCCGCGTCCACACCTTAGAAAGATCTCATGACTCTTATTAGATTAAAACTTGACTTGGATATTACACAGAAGTTGGCGTGATTCTTATTGGAAGAAGAAGATCGAAAATAAAATCCCATTCCACACAGAATTTACGTCTCTTCACCTTAACGTTCTTCCATCAAAAGATGCCTTCTTTCCTAGCTGTTCTCCCAAAATTATTGATTTTTCCTTCTCTTGTTGCCATCACTACCAATCAAACTTAATTTTTACTGGTCCAAGTCACACATTACATAATCTCATTTTTAAAACTAGCAGGGATAAAACATCACATCATATCACTTACATGTTGCATCATCTCATGACCTACTGAATTTTAACAATTTCCTTTCTTATTTAGTTTAACCTGTCCATATCAATTAAATCATTAAATGTATTTAAATAATTTTACAATTCTTGGAGCCAAAACGAAAACAACCGTTACAAATGCCCCTCTTCAAAGTATATGGAAAGTAACTTTAATTAAATGCTTCAACAATGTGTTTCCATATATTTTGAAGAATACCCCAACAACAATATTTCATAGCAATGATCAATAACATAAATACATAAAATATAACATTGAATAACTTTAGTTAATTATGGAAATTAATCATTTCTTCACACTAGCCTTATAAAGAGGAAGATTTTTGATACATAAGAGTCAACATGAAAAATTCAATTCCACGGCCGGAATTTGAACTACAGATCTCTTGGTTTGCATCCAGTCGCTCTAACACATTGAACTACCATGGCCATGGTAGAGTTAGGTAATACGGACAAAATATTGTGACCTCTAGCAACAGTAACATTGATAACAAAAGTGGAAGTAACTGAGGATGTAAACGAGAGTTTACAAAACTAGTTTTGCAAATTTTCTTGAAATTTTCTTCAATTTCCATAAAGATAAATGAAGTTTTGTTACAAATAATAATATTTTGTGTAGTATTTGTTGCTTCACTGTTGCTAGCTTCTAGTTTTTACGTACTGTGTAAGTAATCACACCAATCGGCCCCAAACTTACACCAGATTTGGAAAAATTCAGCTGATAGTCCTTCAAAACCTTACTTTATTGTTTTTTTAATTAATCTGTTTGACAACCTTTTTGCATGAAAACTAAGTTTTGCACCTGTTAATCTTTTTAAAGCTATCCATTCATTTACATTAAAACTGAAGAATTGCTCATAGTGATGTATCCACTTCTCATGTTTAATCCCAAATCCAAACACTTTGAATCTCAACCACTTCCATTGTGCCTATGCTTTTCCCGACATAATTTTTGTATCAGTATTCAGTACTACTGCTTTTTTCCTCATTCTTCCTTCTTGCTGTATAGCAGGCTGCTATAGGTTGCTCTGACCTTGTTCTTCGTTGTATTCTTTTCCTTCAATGTAGTAATTCGTTGTTTCACTAAGCTTTTTGTATCAAACTTTATCATATTGCCCATTTCCCATTTCCTGGTAGCATCAACCTCCAAACCATCTTGTTATCTGACTAATTTGGTGTAAATTCCATTAAGTTCAAAGCATTGTGACCGCGTGGGCCAAGCAGACTTGGAAATCTGACCCACAGAAACATCAAACAACTCATGCTACAATGGGCAGAACATTCCGGAGCCTCTCTCTGTCGTTTTCTGTCCTGAACACGCGCCCGACTCCGGTTTTTGGCAACAGCACAACAATGACACACAGTGACACTGTCCCTGATCAAGGCTGGTCATCCCGAACAGCACCATCGTAACGGGCCAGACGATCCAGGTGTAACACCGACATCTTTCCTCGGAGCACCTTCTCGATGTGTCGTTAATTCTCTTTACTACCCGGTACGGTCCTTGCCACGGTAGTTGAAGTTTTGGACAGCGTCCCTTAGTCCAAGACGCTGTCCAACAACGTCAACCAGAACAGGTTGCCTTGCTGGAATCCTTAGCTGTTGGCTTGCCTTTCGTACGGGGTTCATGCGGTCGCTCGTTATTTGGATGTTCTGACAAACCATTTCATGCATGTCTTGCAGATGGTCTGTGAGGTTCGCCACACACTCGGCTGTTGGTTGCTTCGCTTCCGGGGGGCTCCCAAGGGCCATTTCACAAGGAAGGCGTAGCTCTCGGCCGAATATTAAGCTTGCTGTCGTAAACGCAATGGTGTCGTGTGTTGACGAGCGGTAATACAGGAAGCACAGTGGCACCTTGATGTCCCAGTCTTGCTGATGACTGGCCACGACCTTCCTCAGGTGTTCTTATAGGGTCTTTATGTATCTGTCGACCATGTCGTCCGACTGTGGATGTAGAGGTGTTGTGGGGGTCTTGTTCACCCCAAGTCTTTCCAGTGCCTCCATCAGGTGGGACTCCAAATTGGTGACCTGGTCGCTGTGGAGGTCTAACGGCACCCCAAAACGGCAGAACAGTTGCTCCACGAGGCAATCGTCTTCAGCTTCTAGTTCGGGATGGCATACACCTCCGGCCACTTGGTGAAGTAGTCCACGGCCATGATCAGGTACTTGTTGCCTTGGTCGGACGCTGGTAATGATTCAGCTATGTCAACAGCAATGCGCTCGAAATGCGCTCCGACATTCTACTGCTGCATGCTGATGGCACCATCTTTCAGTGTCTATTCGGTGGCTCAGCCAGTAGTAGCGCTGTCAGAGTTTGTCGCTCCCAGCTGTCCGCCTGAAGTACCTGCGTGCACTTCCTCCAAGATTTCCGGGACTCTACTCCGGGGAAGTACCAACTACGTCGCCATCCTGGACTTGGGATAGGATGTCTCCAATACATTGGTCGCTGGCGTCGGTATTCACATTGAAGGCGCCGCCTGGTTGTGTCTTCCTAGCTGCTGGAAAGCGCCTACGGCGTCCTCCGTCCACACATGTGGCCGGTGTTCCTCTGTTAGACGAGTGAGGGGCTTGGCGAAGTTGGAGACACCCTTTATGAAGCGGCGATAATAACTGCATAGGCCCGGGAAACTGCGCAATTTTCGGTTATCCTTTGGGCTAGCCCATCTCTCACAGCCTGTGTATTCTCCGAGTCTGCAACTCCGGTTTGTGAGACTATGTGGCCCAAGTAGTTGACTTCCTTGCGGAAGAGCTGACACTTCTTCGCGTTCAGCCTCAAGTTGGTGGCGTGCAGTCTCTGTAGCACCTTGCGCAGATTTTCGAGATGGTCCTCGAATGACTTGCCGACGACGATGTTTTCCAGGTATAGAAGACAGGCGTCATAAACCAATCCTCTTATTACTGACTTCATGAGGCATTGGAAGGTAGCTGGTGCGTTGCAGAGACCAAAGAGTATAACTGTGAACGGCCGAAGCCCTTGGCCTGTGGAGAGTGCAGTCTTCTCCTTGTGTCTCGGGTCTAGAGCAAACTGCCAGAACCCGACTTCAGGTCCAGGCTCGAGAACCGCAGCGCACCAGCAAGCATGTCCAGGGTGTCGTCAATCCGGGGTAAGGGGAAACAGTCCTTCCTGGTGACAGCATTCAGCTTTCTGTAGTTCACGCAGAAGCATAGCTCGCCGTTTTTCTTCGTCACCAGGACTACAGGGAACACCAAGGATTGTGAGAGTCTTCGATCACTCCCCTGGATGTCATGCCCCCAGCAAGTCTAGTACCGCCGCTTGTTTTGCCTGTGGGACACGTCTGGGTTGTTGCCGAATAGGCCGGTCGTCTCCGCTGTCGATGTGGTGGAGCACTCGGTCTGTGCGACCATAGTCGCTGTTACCTTGGCTGGAAGATGGGCTGATATCGTCTCAGCAGTTGTCGAACCTTCTCTAGCTGTTCGGCGGTCAGGTGGTCAACCGCCCTCTCAGTAAGTCTTGCAGCCGGGGCTCCAGGTGTTGCGTCGGCACGGCTTCTGGGTCCAGTTGATTGAGGATATGCTGACAACGGGCTCGCACGTCTCCAGCTCCCTTCCCGGACTGGATGTCGTGATCGGTGTCTGATTGATTGAGCAGCCTCACCGGCACCTACTCTCGACACGGAACAATGTCCTGGCTATAAAGAGTCCGTGCACAGGCGTCTTCTGGTCCAGCGTCAGTTCTTCGTCCGCTGGGCTTCCAGTCGCGCCGTCACCACCACCTGCTTCTGGCGGGGACAACCACGTCTTCTCTCAGGATGACCGTGCTAATTTCAAGGCGTTCTTCGGGGTGCCGGAGCATCACCTCTGCTCCATTGAGCAGCAGAATCTTCCTGCCGACGTCGACTGTCGCATCGTGGCTCCTGAGGGCATCCAGTCCCAGTATCACCTCCTCAGCCATCTTGGCAACGAACACACAGACGCAAGGCACTCCGCCTCAGGGTGAACTGCAGCAGGCCTTCCTCTCGACGGGCAAGGTGTCGCTCTATGCCGTCACTAGCTGGTATGATAGGCTCGGTTTTCTCGACAATAAACTCCTGGCTACGTCATGTCTGATGCCCGTCTACGGCTATCCCGGTGTCTACAATCACGCGGCACAGCCTGCCTTTCACCCAACCTTCCGCGATGAGGCTGTCATCTGTAAGTCGGCTTACGGCGCGCAGTGTCACTCAAGGAATGATGGCTACGGTTCCGACGTGGCCCTCGCCATGCCGGCCCTTACTCATTTTCCGGCTACTCTTCGTACTGGACGGCCCAAAGGAGTAAGTAAAATTCCATTAAGAGTTTAAATTCAATTAAATACATTGAGTTAGGTTGGAGAGGATATTTTGGAGCACAAAAAAATATATTATGTCCTGATAAAGATTAGAGGGTATAATCAATGATTCCCTTGGTGTCGGCAGTCTCTCTCCAGGTGTCCCGGCTGGCCACACTCCCAACACACGCCACTTGGTCTTCGTCGGCGTCCCTGGATTGATCTTCGGTCTCCATCATAGCGGATACTCCTTGTTTTCGAGGTCTATGCTCAATACGGCCGTTTGTGCCTCTTGGATGCTCTTCTAGTCGCCGAGCATTAGGCGCTGATGTATCTTGGCGTCTCGTACCCCATCCAAGAAGATATAGGTAGCTTCTCGGAATAAATATAAATAAATAAACAAAAATCTTCAATACCATACCCTGGCACCTAATTTCTCAAGCCAGGGTATAAAGATGCCAAATGTTTATATTTATTAACTTTTATTATAATTCATACATAAACTTTTTACAGATATTAAAACTACTACTAAAAATAAACAAAATACAAATACACTACAATAAATAACCTTTTTTTCATAACAAAACATATATGCCCATTTTTAATACATATAACTTTAAATAAAAACTAAAATGAAATTAACAGTGAGCAGATATATTAATAATATATAATATTATTACTGGTATCCAGCTAAGAACAAAACAAGAAAAAAGAAAAAAAATCTACCCCTAATAAATTAGCCGCCGGGGACCGACGGCCCCAAACTGTACTGGTAACCAGCACAACGTAACTATCTATTTTGTTTTTTAATGATGCTTAATATAGAACTTTACAAAGACATTCACAACATGTATTACCCATATTGCACAACCAAAAATATTAATTAAAAGAAATTATTAATCTTTATACCAACTCATGAGAGATATATTTATTTTCCCTTGCTTTATATATAATATTAAAAACTTCAATAGAATTATTAAAACCTAATAAGATATAAACAAAAAACAAAGAATATTTTTACTCTATTTATGCATTAATATACCTGACTATAATAACCATAAACTTATCTCTAAGCAGTATAAGAAAATGTAAATTACACTTTCACACATGTATATTACCTTATCAATTTTTATCCAACAATTATATATATATATATATATATATATATATATATATATATAATTTATAAATATCCTAATAAATATATGTCCCTAATTACTTCAACAATACATTATTATAATTAGTTTCCACTTATTATACCATCTTTGATTTTATTTAAATATTTATTTACTTTATTATATTTTATTATTATATTAATTTATATTATTATCATATATAATTACGTTTAATTTATATTATATTTTACTATTATATAATTATTTATTTTATTTACTTTAATAATAATAATAATAATAATAATAATAATAATAATAATAATAATAATAATAATAATAATAATAATAATAATAATAATAATAATAATAATAATAATAATAATAATAATAATAATAATAATAATAATAATAATGTCACCCAAACGTCGAAACTCGCTATAGACCCGGCTGGCAGCGGCAACAGGAGACGGAGGCGTTCGGACACACCCACCCATTAATTTAAGTCACTAACTGAAGGGATGATTAGGAGAGGGATCGCGGCTCACTGTGCCGTCTTTTTCCCCTCCACCTGGATTCTCGAACTTACGGGATATTTCATCTAATCCAGAACATTCTAGATTGGCCCGCTGACCCTATATAAGCAACACGTCGGGCTGAAGGGAAGTCAGTCAGTTCTTGGCGTAAGAGTGCAGTGCTAGTGTACGGACGAGAAGACTGAGTGCTTGGCAAGCAGTGAAGTAGCGCCGTGTTAGTGAACGAGAAGACTGTGTGCATGCAACGGAAGAATTTACGTAATTGTGAGCGTACAGTGGGACTGCAACGGACGAACTGGTGAATTGTAATTGTGTGCATTACGTAATTCTGTGTAATCGGCAAGTGTTCAACTGTAAGTCGGTTTAAATAAAGAACATTATTGAGTTTGTGTAATTGGACTTTTCATTTCACGAACCCACAAAGTCACACTGGTGTCAGGAAGCGGGACGATAACATCACCGAACATTACGGCCATGGAATCGGTATTTGAAATGCTTTTGGCGAAGATGAACGAGTTACCAACAAAAACGGAAGCGGCAAATAAACAGCCTGGCCGCGAAGCTGGAGACTAAAATAACCTGGCCGCGGAACTGAAGCAAATGAAGACGGCCAACGACGACATCACCGCCGAGTTGAAACAAATGAAGACGGCCAACGACAACATCACCGCCGAGTTGAAACAAATGAAGAGGGCCAACGACATCACCGAGAAGATGGAAGAAATTAAGAGCGAATTGACCACAGAAATGAGGGCAGCGAACGACAGTCTGGCCACGGAAATGAAGGAGGCGAACGAGGTCCTCGCCGCCAAATTTGAGGAACAGTTGGCCGGCATGAGGGATGACGTCACGAAGCTGGGCAAGCGGATGGGTCAAGTAAGACGACCGCCTTAATGATTTAGAGGAAAAGGCCGACAATAACGCCAAGACCCTGAACGCTGTGGTGGAAGACGTCGAAGACCTTGCGAACCGCGTAAAACAACCTTGAGGGAAAGGCCGACAGCGGCGCCAAGTCCCTGAACGCCATGGTGGAGGACGTCGTCGGCAGGAAGCTGAAGGATTTGAAGGCCGACGCGCCGGGACGCGACACAACATCTGCGCGCGTCAAACCGCCGAAATATGACCGCGCGTCAACGTTTGAGGTCTTCCGCCGCCAGTTCGACACAGTGGCCAAGCACAACAGATGGTCACCGGAGGAGGAGGCCACACAGTTAATAACCAGCCTCCAGGGACGGGCCGCGGAAGTCCTAAACGCGGTGCAGACAACGGCGGCGCCCAAGGACATCTGGGAGGCCCTGGAGAATCTTTTCGGGAGCCACCGCTTAGCCGCAGCGTACCGCAGCCAGCTAAAGGCAAGGTCACAGCAGCCGGGGGAGACGCTGCAAGAGTTCGCCCTGGCAGTTGAACAACTAGCAAGCAAGGCCCCAGTCGACCTCGCACCAGAGTTCCTATCCCGGGAAGCTGCCTACACATTCGTGGACGGGGTACGAGACACGGAGATTCGTCAGCGCCTAATGCTCGGCGATTATAAAACCATCCACGAGGCGCTGACGGCAGCATTAAGGATGGAGGCGGCCAAAGTAACAGCTATCCCGACGTCGAGAACGAGGAGTGTCCGCCACGCCGGGGACAGAAGACCAGCTGAGGGACGCCGGCGAACACCTAGTGGCCTGTGTTGGGGGTGTGGACAGCCCAGACACCTGCAGAGAGACTGCCCACACCAAGAAGAGCAGCCGGAAAACTAGTAAGGGCCGTCGTGGAGAGGGGCACGTCGGCGCCATCACCACCATCCCCTCGAGTGACACTGCGCGCCGTCAGCCGGCGTATGGATGACAGCCTCATCGCGGACGGTTGGGTAAGAGGAAAGACGTGCCGCGTGCTGGTGGACACCGGGGCGGCCGTGACCATCATCAGACCTGACGTGGCGAAGGGTTTGCCGACAAGGAAACCGAGCCGACCATACCAGCTTGTCACGGCATCGGGCGACACCTTGCCTGTGGAGAAGGAGGCCCTGCTGGAGCTGACCTTGGGACGGAGTGCCGTGCGTCTGTGGGTGTTCGTCGTGAAGGTGGCTGAGCAGGTGATACTGGGATTGGATGCCCTCAGGAGCCACGAGGCGACGGTTGACGTCGGCAGGAAGGTCCTGCGGGTTAATGGAGAAGAGGCGGTAGCCCGGCAACCCGAAGAACCACTTGGAATATGCAGAGTCATCCTGAGGGAAGATGTGGTTGTCCCGGCGCGACTGGGAGGCCAGCGGACGAAGAACATGATGCTGGACCAGAAGAAGCCTGTGCGCGGACTCTGTGTAGCCAGGACATTGTTGCCATGCCGAGAGGAGGTGCCAGTGAGGCTGCTCAAACCTACAGACACCAATCAAGATGTCCAGGCCGGGACGGAGTTGGGGACGTCCGAGTCCGTGGTCAGCGTGACAACAATCGACAAGACACAGGAGCCGGTGCAGACTCAACACCTGGGGCTCCGGCTGGAAGTCTTATTGGAGATGGCAACGAACCACCTGACCGCAGGCCGCGTCTTGGTTCAGTGGTTAGACCGCTTGGCTCTCTCCAAGGCGGCCCGGGTTCGATCCCAAGCGACCGCAAAGTGAGATTTGTGGTGGACAAAACGGCGCTGGGCGGGTTTTCTCCGGGATCTCCGGTTTCCGCCGCCATCTCATTCCACCGGTGCTCCATCTTCATCTCACGTATCATCAGTGTCATCGCCTGCGGTGCCGTATGTAGTAAAAGTGGGCGTTAAACACTACACCTGACCGCAGAACAGCTCGTGAAGGTTCGGTAACTGCTGAGATGATACCAGCGCGTCTTCAACCAAGGCGACAGCGACTACGGCTGCATGGTCCGAGTGCTGCACCACATCGATACCGGCGACGCCCGGCCTATCCGGTATCCACCCAGACGCGTTCCGCTGGCAAAACAAGCGGTGGTACGGGACATGTTTGAGGACATGAGCTCCAGAGGAGTGATTGAAGAGTCTGACAGCCTTTGGTGTTCCCCTGTAGTTCTGGTGACGGAGAGCTACGTTTCTGCGTGGACTACAGGAAGCTGAACGCTGTCACCAGGAACGACTTTTCCCTTACCCCGGATTGACGATACTCTGGACACGCTTGCTGGTGGTTCTCGACCCTGAACCTGAAATCGGGTTATTGGCAGGTGGCTCTAGACCCGAGAGAAGAAGAGACCGCATTCTCGACAGGCCAAGGCCTTTGTCAGTTCACAGTTATGCCCTTTGGCCTCTGCAGCTCACCAGCTACCTTCCAACGCCTCATCGAATCGGTATCCTGGAAAGGACCGCACGCTCCCATCTAGCTACCGCCCCATTTGCCTGACGAGTGTCATCTGTAAGACGTTGGAGCGAATGATAAACGCTCGGTTAAATTGGTGGCTAGAAAAACATAACCATCTGTCCAACTTGCAATGCGGTTTTCGTCGCCATCGCTCAAGTGTCGATAATCTAACACGCCTTGAGGGGTATATTTCCGATGCCTTTTTATTGAAACAGCACGTCGTGGGCGTGTTCCTGGACCTGGAGAAGGCCTATGACACCACCTGGCGGTACGGCATACTCCGTAACCTACATGGTTACGGCATGCGTGGTCATCTGCCCGAGTTTTTATGCAACTTTTTAAAACTTCGCCGTTTTCGTGTGCGGATAGGGAAAACGATATCCCAGGAACGGATACAGGAGAACGGTGTACCTCAAAGATCGATTTTGAGCGTCACCCTTTTTGCCGTAGCGATTAACGGAATCACTAGTGCCGTTCGAAGTGGAATTCCATCATCCCTCTATGTTGACGACTTCGCAGTCTATTATAGATCTGCCAACATAGATCACATTAAGCGCCAACTGCAGCTGACCATTACCCAGCTAGCAGCTTGGGCGCTTCAAACCGGCTTCCGTTTTTCAGCTGCGAAGACGCAGTGTATCCACTTTCACCGCCTACGAGGTATTCACCCGCCTCCTGATCTTCATTTGAACGGCACACCCCTGCCATTTGTCTCACACCTGAAGTTCTTGGGCCTCTACTTGGACCGACAACTCAGTTGGGAGCACCACATTCGTCACCTTCGAGCCTCTTGCGATCGTTCTCTTCGGGTGCTCAAGGTATTATCTGGAGCATCTTGGGGGGGGGCGATCGTACGGTAATGTTGAGGCTGTACCGCTCTCTGGTTCGGTCCAAGCTGGACTATGGCAGTTTTATTTATGGCGCAGCGACCGCCTCTAAACTTCGCCTTTTAGACACCGTGCATCACACTGGCATCCGCCTTGCCACAGGAGCTTTTCGCACCAGTCGAGTCGACTGCCTGTATGCAGACTCAGGCGAACCTCCACTCCATATTCGTCGCTCGCTGTTACTCTGCTCGTACGTCTCGAAGTTGGCAAGCTACCCCAATCATCCTTGTTTCAAACCAGTTCTGTGTCCAGATTTAGTCCACCGTTATATGCGCCCTGGTTCTCGGACTCGCCCCGTGGGAATAAGATTTCGGGATCTCCTACAATCTCATGGCCTCCGAATGCCTCGCGTGGAGAGGTCGTCCATCTGCCCCTATCCAGCATGGCAGCTCAATCGTGCGCGGTTCGATCTCGCTCTTTCAAACAGCTCTAGACTCGCTACTCCACATTCGGTGTTCCAACAACTCTTTTCCGAATTACTGGGCCGTTACCCTAACTATGTTCCGGTCTTTACAGACGGTTCCCAGTTGGGTAATGCTACGGGTTGCGCATTCTCCATTAACGGTGAGGCTCATAAATTTCGACTTCTGGACTCCACTTCGGTCATCTCAGCAGAGCTGTATGCCATCTTTTATTTGCTCCTTTTTATTTGCAAGTTAGCTCCTGGCCCTTATATCGTCTGCACTGACTCTCTAAGTGCTCTTCAGGCCTTGCAACAGCACACTGCCGTTCACACCCTTGTTATAAAAATACAGGCCCAGATATCGCAAATGCTGTTTCGCGGATACAATTTTGTTTTTACTTGGACCCCAGGTCATGTGGGGATTTCCGGGAACGAGGAGGCGGACGCGGCTGCTAAGTCAGCTTGCCGTTTACCCCGGAGTTTAACAACTAGGGTGCCATACCAGGATGTGCAACGTTTTTTCCGTCGCCAATTCCTATCTGCTTGGCAGCAATCCTGGAGAGCTTTAGAAGGCACACAACTCCGGGCGATAAAGGAGAGCGTACAACCCTGGCCAACTTCCTGCAGGGATAACCGGCGGGCCGAGGTGATACTCACCCGGCTGAGAATTGGGCACACACGTGCAACTCATGGACATCTCTTAAGAAGGGAGCCGGCCCCTGTGTGTGCTCCGTGTGCAGTACGCCTCACTGTGCGGCATGTATTGCTGGATTGCCCACAGTACACCCTCGTTCGCCAGTCTTTGGGCCTAAGGACTAACTTGCTCGATGTTTTAGGGGACGACCCAGTGGCCGTGGATAAGGCACTGCGGTTTGTAGCGGAAATTAGTTTTAATACACAAATCTGACTGGGATTTTATATTTATTAATTTTAGAGCTTTTAACTATTAGTATTGGGATGATCTTTTATATACTTTTAATCGTTGACTTGTTTTTATCTTATTTTACCTTTTTAACTAAATTTGTGTAGCTTTTAGGTTTTAGTCTTGACTTCGGGCCCAAATGACCTTGCAGTCGACGGGCCATAAAGCACCACACTCACTCACTCGAATCGGTAACGAGAGGACGGACTTAACGACGCCTGTCTGCCATACCTGGACGTCATCATCGTCGGCAAGACTTTCGAAGACCATCTCGACAACCTGACTAAGGTGCTACAGAGAATGCAGGCGACCAATTTGAAGATAAACTCAAAGAAGTGTCTGCTCTTCCGCAAGGAGGTCAACTACTTGGGCCACATAGTCTCACCAACCGGAGTGCCACAGACCCGAAGAAGATACAGGCCGTGAGAGATGGGCTTCGCCTAGAAGATAAGCGAGAGTTGTGCTGTGTCCTGGGGCTGTGCAATTACTGCCGTTTCATAAACGCTTCTCCAACATCGCCAAGCCCCTCACCCGTCTGACAGAAGAACACCGGCCTTATGCGTGGACGGAGGAAGACAACAGCTGAGGAAGACAATGGGCAGTGCTCCATTTTGGGATTCCCACAACCAGGTGGCGCCTTCATTGTGGACACCGACGCCAGCGACCATTGCATTGGAGGCGTTCTATCTCAAGTCCAGGACGGCCACGA
The DNA here is from genome assembly GCA_030765055.1 of Mantis religiosa. Lineage (NCBI taxonomy): Eukaryota > Metazoa > Arthropoda > Insecta > Mantodea > Mantidae > Mantis > Mantis religiosa. The sequence goes on from CM060951.1 coordinate 134,776,783, forward strand.
GCGGGTGGTAGCCTAGTACAATAAGACGCTGTCCAAGGCAGAGAAGAAATACTGCGTTACCCGGCCAGAGCTACTGGTGGTAGTAAAGACCTTGGAGCACTTCCACAAGTACTTGTACGGTCAGCCATTCCACCTGAGGACTGACCACTCCGCTCTCACCTGGCTATTGAGCTTTAGGAACCTAGAAGACCAGACAGCCCGTTGCGTCCAGAGGCTCCAGGAGTACGACTTCACCTCCGAACATCGTAGAGGGAAGAGCCACGCCAACGCTGGCGCCATGTCCTGAAGACCCTGTCCAGAAAAGTGCGGCCAATGTACAATTGTGGAAGAGAAGGAGCGGGTCGCAGCTGTCAGAGTGGTCATGGCAGTGTCTGCGGACGGATGGGATAGCGCAGGGCTGAGGAGGGAGCAGCTGGCGGACACCGATTTGGGGCCCCTCTTGAGGGAAGTGGAGGCAGGGACGAAACCAACCTGGGAGGACATCGCACCGAAGAACGCTACATACAAATCATACCGGGCCCAATGGGACTCATTGAAGATCAGATAGGGCGTGCTGTTCCGGGTATGGGAATCACCCGATGGGAAGATGCAGAGGGAGCAGCTGGTGCTTCCCGGAGTAGAGTCCCGGAAGTCTTGGAGGAAGTGCCCGTCGGTACTTCAGGAGGACACTGGGGAGCAAACCGAAAAATCGACAAAGTTCGACAGCGCTACTAGTGGCTGAAGCTCCGAGCAGACTCTGAGAAATGGTGCCGTGAATTCCACGTTTACGCGACGAGTCGCGGGCCCCTAACTAGGAGCCGGGTCGCATGTAGCAGTACAACGCCGGAGCGCCATTCGAACGCACCGCTGTTGACATAGTTGGACCGTTTCCAGTGTCCGACCGAGGCTACAAATACCAGATGGTGGCCGTAGACTGTTGCACCAAGTGGCCGGAGATGTATTCCATCCCGAACCAGGAGGCGAAGACAATCACAGACTGCCTCGTGAAGCAACTGTTTTGCCGTATTGGGGTGCCGTTAGAGCTCCAAAGTGACCAGGGCAATTCTGAGTCTAACCTGATGAAGGAGGAAAGACTTGGGGTGAACAAGATGCACACAACACCCCTACAACCGCAATCGGACGGCATGGTCGAGAGGTACATCAACACCCTAGAAGAACATCTGATGAAGGTCGTGACCAGCCATCAGCGAGACTGGGATGTTAAGGTACCACTGATCCTGCTGGCCAACCACTCGTCAACACACGACACCGCTGGGATGACGCCAGCTAGTTTAATGTTCGGCAGATAGTTGCGCCTCCCCTGTGACCTGACATTTGGGAACCCACAGGAAGCAAAACAGCCAGCAACCGAGTATTTGGAGAACCTGGTGGACCTTCTCCACGACATGCATGATATGGCTCGTCAGAACATCCAGGAGGCGAGCGGTCGCATGAAGACTCAATACGACAGGACAGCCAAAGGTTTCAGCAAGGTGACCTGGTCTGGTTGTACCGCCCTGCCCGGACCAAGGGGTGCTGCCCAAAACTTCAAGAACCATGGCAAGGACCGTACCGGATGGTAAAGAGGATTAATGACGTGGTCTACTGCATCCAGAAGGTGCCCCGAGGGAAGATGTTGGTGGTACACCTGGATCGTCTGACCCGCTACGATGGTGCTGTTCGGGACGACCAGCCTTGAGGTGGGATGTGTTGCGACTGGCGCCGACGCGCACATAAGGTTCGTCGCGGATATTTAGGGACAGATAGTGCAATGCGGAGATAAAAGCTTGCCGAAACAGATAGAGACAGATAGCTGACTGGAAGTTTCGATTTCTTGTTTGTTACAGAATATTCTAGGAATGTCTAGTAATATGAGTAGTGGTATTTAAGGAAGCCGCGACTCTCCTAGAGACAGTCGTAAACGGAGTCGAAATGAGAGTGTAATCGAAATTGATTGTCGTGTGCTGCAATTGTGTTTTAAAAGCGAACGCTTTTGTTTGTGGTCAACGACCTGGAAGATTGTGTTTGTGTGTGTTACATAATTCTGCTACTGTAAGGTTTGACCAAAGCGTGTATCTAGGGAAATAAGAGCATTTTGAATATCTGCAACTTGGACTTTTATTCTACGAACCCAAAAGGTCTAAATATAACTAAAGAATAGCTTCTTTATTGCGGTTTCATAAGCCAAAGAAATTCGTAATAGTAGCAAACTACTCTGGAATCTGTCGGCATGTTTACAAACAACTACAGCACGCGGCGTTGTTCCTGTCACTGCCTAATTTACACTCATTCTGGAGCGTCTTTTTATGCGGCTCTTTTGGCGGTACAAAATATGTGTCCTATAGAAACTGAGCAACTACTTCTATATATTCATTCGGTGTCGTTTCGAAACAGTGTGTGCGAGTGCGCGCGCGCGCATCCGCATAAATCCTGATCTACACTACTCCCCACCTACTTAACCTCTTCAGTGTCACATTCTCTTTCTTGCTCTCCTTAACATATTATTTCTTATTCCTTGAGGCTGTTTATAAAAGCGCAAGCATTAGCCTTAATGCGAATTACTCTCTAACAAGGTTTCAGCTAGTGCTATCACGGACACATTACTAAATTTCTTTAAAAAGCCTCTGCTTATCCCTCTTCACAGTCCTTCACAGGATATGTGAGGATATTTATAAAATGTTATAACCACAAATGAAATACTGGATATAACACAACTATAAACAAAGACAAAGCACAATCAAAATTCGATTTGTGAACAAAAGATTGTTTTCAGTAAATTAAATGCCAGGTCAGGAGATGGCGTGAGTATAGAAAATTGTGTCAAAGAAACGTAACTACTTAACTTGATTATCAAGCTGTATTGATCTTTGCTTCTTAATTCGACGGCTTTCCATTTTAAGGCTGGTTTCCAAGAGGAACTGAACTGAAATCCAGCATCACGAATAAGCATTCGGACTAGGATAATGCCACTGTGATTCTCTCCACAGTCCAATACTTAGAGAAAATGAAGCAGCTCTTAGATGACCCAGCCTACAGGATTCTCGATACCCCCCAGGGGCCTACTTCGGTAGGTACGGGTTTGGCGCAACCGGGGTCCCGAGCCAACAGTCTCCCTCGTGTGGGCTCCTCATCGCGGCTGAGGAGTCGGTCAACAGGCCCACCCACGTGTAGGCCGTGAGTGGAGACGATTAGATTCTTTTTAGATTCTTTTCTAGTTTAGGGTTTAGGATTTGGTGAACGAAATTTAATAGGGTTTGATTGATTTTTTTATGTACGTGTATTTTAATATGTTTTGTTACACTTGTATGGTTTTTGGAAAGTTTTATATCTGGCTTTTGCCATGACTGGTTTTTTAAAGGGCGCTGATGACCGCCGTAGTTGAGCGCCATTATATATCATCATCATCACCATCATCATCAGGATTCTCGATAAGAATCCTACCTGTTCCATCGAACATCGGACTGTACAACTTATTAAAAGATCCGCCTTACTTCAGAAATTAGAAGGCGGTATCACCGCTGGGTTCCAGGCCTCCTAGAATGTATGGACTTCCGAAGATCTACAAACCGGACGTTCCTTTACACTCCATTGTGGACACCAGGAGCAGCCCTACTTATCGGCTGGCACGTCACCTGTCTGATCTGTTACAACCTCTGGTAGGGGATTGCCCACATCATGTTAGTAATTCCACACATTTTGTACATACACTTAAAAACATTACCATTGGCCCTTCTGATCTTCTTGTCAGCATCGACGTGGTTTCTGTATTTACAAGAGTACCACTTCAGGAAGCCATCCAACTTCTGAAGGAGCATTTTCCAGCTGATATCATAGAGCTCTTCCGTCATATCCTGACGTCCACTTTCTTCTTGTTTGATGGTATTTTCTATAAACAAGTAGACGGAGTAGCAATGGGCTCCCCTTTGTCACCAGCTATAGGTAATTTCTATATGGAACACCTAGAACATGAAATACTTGCCACAGCTCCACTTAAAACATCTCATTTCTATAGATACATGGACGACACTTTTGTAATTTGGCCACATGGATCAGACACTTTGCCTAGATTTCTTGCGCATCTCAACAGCCTTCGACCTCAAATACAGTTTACCATGGAAGTGGAGAAGGATGGAACTCTTCCATTCCTGGAGATTCTTGTTTCAAAAAACAGCAACGGTACACTGGCGTATGCTGTATATCGCAAACCTACACACACCGATCTCAATCTGAACGCTCATAGTTTCCATCCTAAGTCTCAACGACTGTGAGTTCTCAATACACTGGCCCACAGAGCTTTGTCTATCTCTGATCCCAGCCACTTAAAACAAGAATTACAGCACCTGAGACTCGCTTATCGTCAAAACGGCTACTCCGAATATGACGTTGAAGCCTCGATCACCAAAGCTAAGAATGGGAAACCTGTAATACAGCAAGCGTCAGATAAGCCTACCGCTACAGCCTGCATCCCGTTTACCGGCAATCTATCCGGCAGAATTAGTAGAATTCTCGCCAAATACATCAGGACCATCCACAAGCTATCTCCATAGATTAAACAGCTGTTGAGACCAGTGAAAGACAAACTGGACTTCCAAGTTCCGGGAGTGTACCGCATTCCCTGTGAATGTGGAACACCGTATATAGGACAAACCGGAAGGACCATCGATACTAAAATAATCGAACATGATCGGAACATTCGTTTAATACAACCTGAGAACCCTGGGCTGGCAGAGCATTGTTTTGATAATGACCATAGAGCCAAATTTCGGGAGACACTTATCTTGGCAAAATGCAACAGTTACTAGGAGCGGAGGCTTTGGCGATTTCCTCTGAAAGGAGCATGCTTAATCGTGATGCTAGATTTCAGTTCAGCTCCTCTTGGAAACCAGCCTTAAAATGGAAATCCGTCGAATCAAGAAGCAAAAATCAATACAGCTTGATAATCAAGTTAAGTAGTTATGTTTCTTTGACCCAATTTTCTATACTCACGCCATCTCCTGACCTGGCATTTAATTTACTGAAAACAGTCTTGTTCAGTAATGCGAATTTTGATAGTGTTTTGTCTTTGTTTATAGCTGTGTTATATTCAGTATTTCATTTGTGGTTATAACATTTTATAAATATCCTTATGATGGGAGAGATGCACACTCCCGAAACGTTGATATCTAATAATTTTTTCACCTGGCTGGCTGCCCGAGAAGAAAGTGAGCGCATTCGTCGCCAGGAAAGCTTCAGGTCTTATTTGACAGAAATTTGTGGGTAATGTAATTAGCCTGGTCGAGGTGTCAATAGTGATTACCATTTCCAATGTCCAACAACCGCTTCGAAAACACATTTCTAGTTTGATCTTGTTGCAAAAACACTTGCATATTAGTTGTCAAGTTTACGTGCCGCCACAACTTCGAGGATTTTAGGCATGCCTTTAGTTCGTCCGCAACAGTTGATCGGAGAATCACTGGAAGAATCTGACGAAAATCACCTGACAACAGAACCATGGCACCACCAAAATGTTTTTGTTGTCATGAATATCTTTCAGAGTTCTGTCCAGTGCTTCCAGTGACCTCTTGTGGCTCATCATGCATTTGTCCCAAAAGATAAATTTGCGTCCCTAAAAACTTCGCCATTAGGTTTTTGGCGATGTTGCAACTTTCTGTTTCATTGATTTGCATGTTCAGTAGTAATTCCAAGGCAAAATGTGCTGTTCGTCCGTCTTCTAATAAATTCGCAGCTATTTCAGATGACCACAATGCTAGGGCTACTTCATTTTGCTATCAGATCCTCGCCCATAACTGTGAAATTAATGGTATATCATTTTAAAAAGCATTTTAATTTTTGTTTAAAAACTCTGACAGTGATGTCAGGTCTATTACGTGGTGTTTGGCTGTGTGGAAATTCCTTCGTGATTTCAATCCATTGTGGGTGACAGGTGAACGTAATGAACAGGTGTGGGCGGCCACATTGTCTAACATATGACACCGCATCTTGCGCATACTCGTGCATGTGGCGTGGGCTTCCAAAGTGGCCGGCAAAATTGTTATTCTTCTCATGTTGTTTGGGCATAAATAGCATCGTGTATTCTTGATCGAAGCTGTTTTACCTGTTACTTGATTAACCATTTTGATATTGAAATGGTATCCGTCTTCACCCTGCCAGAAAATTAATGGCTATTGTAAGGCGTCATAACTCGTGTGCGTTTCAGACACACATTCCAATTCTTTGTTCCGACGACGAAACCGATTATTCTGGATTGCGAATTTTCTCCGAGAATGTTGGGATGCGTGAAACATCTTTGAAGATTTTGGCAAGGAGTGGAATATCTTTTTACTTTGTACTGCTTTTGGTTGTTGAAAATTAAAAGTGTGTGTTAAGTAAACTTTTGTGCGTATACTTTCATATTTAGTTAACAACCCGGTCTGTTATACCTGTAGGACTTTATTTTTAAACCTTCCTTGGACTTATACCAATATTTCAAAACCAAAATTAGGCAAATCGGTTCAACCATTCTTGAGTTTTTGCGAGACTAACAAACATCAATTCATTTATTATTATTATTATTATTATTATTATTATTATTATTATTATTATTATTATTATTATTATTATTATTATTATTATTATTATTATTATTATTTTATTATTATTATTATTATTATTATTATTATTATTATTATTATTATTATTATTATTATTATTATTATAGAACCTATCATCCTCAGATTACACAGTTTTATCTGGAGGTTCAAGATTAAATGAAAGAATTCCATGATTGTCCTCAATTTTTCAGAAACTATCTAGCAAAATATAAAAATATAATTCGGTTTAAATGATTTTCGCTTTTGAAGTGCATATAGGAACTTTTCTTTAAATTTAACAATAATGCATTTTAAAATTCATAGCAATCATAACATTATAGATATCATTGGGCTGTGACACTATGCTCATTGTCATTTTACACGGTGTTCATTTTTACCTGTGATTTACCGCGCAAAATTTGACGTCATCAATAGCATCGCTGACAGCATGTTTATATACGGTTCCCCTAGGGCATGAGATTGTATTTGATGTGCTGACAGCAGCTTTGAGGCCTCCCTCTACCGGCAGATAAATATACTATTTCAGAGGTGGGTCATGCCCGCGTAATTTCGCCTGGTGCATAGGTACGATAACTGTTGTAGTTCGCTTTAATGAATGTGAACATAAATGATGGATAAATACAAATATCTTACAGTTAGGTGTTTTTGTGTGAGGATATATAACTTAATATAATTTAATAATTTCCTTTCTATGGTGCAAGTCATGAAAGAATGAGTGAATGAAAAGGTTAATAGATAATCAAATGAGTCCAGGGTCTCTAGAGCTCCGAGTTATCCAACATCGTCTTCCGTAGGATACGGGAAACCCCTGGAAAAAACCTTATCCAGGTAACTCATCTTTAGCGAGATTCGAACTCGCGACCTCTTGAGTGTGAGGCACACACGCTACCACACACCACAGAGGCAGGCAAGAAACATGTAAATTAACTGAATATGAGCTGCTTCTATACGTTTAAGAAAACAATGAAACCAATAATTGTTAAACATTTACTTCTGCGAACAGCTTTAATGAGATTAAATAGCAAGAAATAGCTGAACATAAATAAGTAAAGCTGAGCCAATGTGGCAAATTAAATATCAGCACTTCTTTAAACTAATGGTTCAATGTGACTGCCCTTGAAACCAAGACACTTCCTTACTCTTTTCACCATATGCTTATATGCAGCTTGCAGCATCACAGATGTATCTGTGATCATCTCATACATGATTAGCTGCTGCAATTGCTCTAAAGTCTCGGGTTGCCTCGAATAAACACAATCTTTGAGATAAACCCAGAGGATAAAGTCCAATGGGGTAAGATCTGGAGATCTTGTAGGCCACACAGGATTGCTAATGAATCTGTTGAGGAGAAAACACAATAATTCAGGTGAACACATTCCGAAAAATATGATTTGAAAATTTGCCATTTTAGTTCCCAGGAAAATGTCTTTCAAGGAAAGCAATTGTACTACTGGCAGTATGTACAAGAGCACCATCCTGCTGGGACCAGTCATCAGATTTTTCATTTCCATCCACTTGGCCAATAAATTCAGATAACATTTCCTCCCTATATCACACAGCGTTTAGTCCTCCTTATAAAAAAATTGGGCTGATTATTCGCTGTCGTGACATGGCTGACCAGACAATTCTTTTTTTTAATATTGTGGGATATTTCCACAAACTGATATGGAGGCTCAGAATACCATATGCATGCATTTTGTGTGCTGACATAGCCTGTCAGCTCGAACCAGTATTTGTTTGAAGTGAAGTATAGATGGAGTTGCTCATCACCCCAAAAATACTCCAGAAAGTAGTTGCAGAAATTTACATGGGCCGGTAGGTCTTGCTTTTGCAACTTATACAACCATGTGATTTTATAGCCCGCCTCGGTAGCATAGATGGTAGCATGTCTGCCTCACATTCAAGAGATCCCGAGTTCGAATCTCGGTCAGGGTGAGTTACCTGGATAAGGTTTTTCCCGGGGTTTTCCCTTATCCTTAAAGACGAATGTCGGGTAGCTCTAAGCTCCATGGAACCCGGACTCATTTGTGCATCATTTCACCCATTCCATTCATCATCCGATATGACTTAACGTTGGAGGACGTAAATTACAAAAAAAAAAAAAAAAAAATGATTTTATGCGGGTAGAGTTGCATTACCTTCTTGACTGCTGTATGGCAAGATTCAATGGAAAGTCCTGCCTTCAGTTATTGCTGCAAAGATGTCTGAGAACATTCTGTCATAATATTATTTATTGCTTCTAGATTGGGACCAGTCACTTTATAGCGTCCATGTCTCTCTTTCTGAGAGTAAAACTGATCTTGTATCTTGGAAATGTTTGAGATACTTATTGGTTTTGAAAAATATAAGGATACCAACATTAATAAAGAAATTTTAAATAAGCGTGAGAATGACAAAAAATTTATATCATATACTGATAAAATGTAAGATGTTTATGAAACAAACATATGTCAATTTCACACTACATGGACACTTTTGACAACATTACACTCCGAGGGACTTGTCTAAATGCCGGATAATGTTGCATAAACTCCTCTGGCAGCAATTAAAATTCTATTTATATGTCGCACCAATTATGTTAATGGAATACAGTAGGAGGAGTGAAGGATGATTGTATTAGTTATGATTGCAACCACACTTACAGCACTGTAATTTGCTTATTGTTCCACAAACATTACCTCTTCTTCTAGGTGGAGGGCAGTATGATTACAAGATAAGACTCACCAGTCAGCTATGATGTCATTCTTGACCTATTGGAGGGCGGGAATAAAATAAACATCAAGTTGTTACTTTCTCATTACCACTAACCAGTCAGTTTTGTTTTATCTCAGCACATGTTGTGTTCCTGTTTACATTGTGTTGTTGGTTCTCACTTGTTCTTAAGCATCATGTTGTATAATTATTATCTTAATTACAATGATTGATAGTTTAAATGCCTAAAAGGTCTTCATTTCACAAAGGCCTAGAGTAAGAATTTCCATTCTTGACGCTTGTGAGAAGCCTTAAATGCTGAGGGGAGTTTTCATTGGAACATAAAGGTCATAGGAATATATATTAAAGAGCATATAAATTCAAGAAACCATAAAATAGCAGAGGAAAACATGAATAAAACCATTATTAATGGATTTATTGTAGAAAGTGATTTGAAATGTGAAGAGGAAGTTTTCATTGCTAACCAATTAAGTTTCCCATACGACAAAGCTACACATGGGCTGGCCCCGTAGCTCAGTCAGTAGAGCACCTGCCATCACCGATATGACCATTGAAGTTAAGGGTGGGGTATAAATGGAACAATTTAAAAAAGAAGTTACACATGATTTTAGTCTTAAATTGAGTTACTGCATTTCTAAGTTGATTAGTTAAGTTTACAACACAAAGTTTTCTTCACATAGAACGAAAACAGAAGCACCAATTATAAATGTAATTTGTCCTTCTCTAGGTATTATGTGAGATAACAAAGAGGTTTATGAAGCTGAATTCCTCTGTTTCTATGGACTGTTCTAATCAACCTGACCTGAAGCTGGTTTCAGTTATAATCAGGTACTTTAGGTGGAAAGTGGAATTCACTTGAAGTTCATTAATTTTGGTAAAGTCAGTGGTAAGACATCAGTACTGCTCACCAATTGCCTTTAAATATGATTAGAAAACTATAATGTGTAGCAGAAAATTGTGTGTTACTGTGCTAACATTACAAATTCAGATTTTGGTGGCATCCAAGAAAAGGCAAAAAACTGTAGACACAAAAGTGCAATCAGAACTGTGTAGAGAACTTGCAGTTGGCTGTTGGAAATAACTTCCTATAAATATTTTCAGATAATCTGCCAACTTATTTTGAGCTTATCTTACTCAAATTGTTTGACTTTCCATATACATACATATGTAAGTGACAGTTAAAAGAATCTGGTGAATTTACTGCTAGATAAAAAAGAAGGTACTTTCTCAGAGCAAGATAAGGTTTTGAGTATGCATCACTTGAAAGAATGTTCACCATACAGTTTGGAAAACTGAAGAAAATAGTATTTTTTTTTTTTTAATTTCAGTCCTCCAACATTAAGTTATATTGGACGGTGAATGAAATGGGTGAAATGGTGCTCAAATGCGTCTAGGGTCGATAGAGCTTAGAGCTATCTGACGTACGCCTCTAAGGATAATGGAAAACTCTGGAAAAAACCTTATCCAGGTAACTCACCCTGACCAATATTCAAACTCAGGACTTCTTGAACATGAGGCAGACATTTAGATTAATTTGATTTGCATTCAGTTCACTAGTAGCCACAAAGGTCTGTGAGCTTTGAGTATGTCAATGAGGTGCATACTTTAATAGTATATGAGTATATGTATGTACTTGAATATTGAATATGGGACACACATACAGGCAAAATGAAAAATAAAGCAGGGATAATATTACAAGGTGTTAGGAGTACGAATTGCAGACTTCAATGGCAACTTCCTGGCGTTACGCTGCTACATAAGTTCCTACACCATTTTCCGCTGAAGTGCACGGTTGCTTTAATGAAAAATAAAATTGATTCAAGTTTTGATTGTGAATGTGTCATCACACCTTAATCATTTACATTTGCAATCAGGATGAAGTAGAGCTACAGAAGATGAGTTTTTTGTGTCTTTACCATATGCTGCTAAACTGAATTGTTTAGTTACAAAATGATATGAAAGGACTGCATTCCTGTGTGTCTATTGCAATAATGTTGTGGGTTGGCAACCCCACAACATTGACGTGCATTTAGAATGGAAGGTCAGGAATTTAAACAGTAAACCTACCTGCTGCAACACTTGACACATCTAGAGTATGCTTCTTGCATATGGCAAAGCCGATTGCAACACTTGAAATGTTTTCAAGAGGAGAGTTCCAAATCCAACATTCATAGCATAGAGCACATTTTGGGCATCTACTGAAAACAGATGACATGCTGATGTTGCAGTTATTGACCATTAATACATTTCATGTTTAGCAATCAATGTGGCTTTGATTTAACTTTACACGATACACCTGAATGAAGTATCTACAATTAACATTTGAATTTGTTATCCTTATCTTATGCGTAGCCTCTTACATTTAGGTCTCGTGAATATGATTGAATAAGTTTAAAAGAGAATCACCCCACCCCTCGTTACTAGCTGTAGCGGATAAACACACAGGCATGGGGCAAATCAGCTTTCAAGCGCTGGCCTAGTTGAGACTTACACCTGTTGCATGTGTGAATGCATGTCTGGCTGCAAACCAAAACAAAAATATTTTCCAGACTGTGAACATAATGTATTCACTTATGTTCAATGATTTTCTTAAATTGTTACGGGACTTTATTATTTGTCATATTTGGATCTCCCAGCCCACAAAGTCTGCACACTCATACCTCTAACACCTGTATATGTCTTCGAGGTTGAAAATGGAAGCAACAGCTCCCGAAACCAGACCCTCAAAAAATAAAAATTTAAGTAATGCAGTATGAAAAACTGACTACAAATACATTTATTAAACAATGTGGTAGTTTTCTTTTATATAACTTTCACTTGGCTCAACTAGATTCTACTTACAGAGTTACATAAGTGTCATCAGAATAATTTATCGTTCAGATAATCTTGTACAGAATAATATTATTTTGAGCGTAGGTACCCTCTAGCAGCTATTTTAAAAGGACTGAAACTATCAGTTTTAACTTTAAGATCATTCCATTGTAGTATGTTGTAACATTCTTTTCCAGCTTAATCTCTCTCCATCTTAATCGAGCCACACGTTCAGGAGCCAAATTTGTGGCGTTATTCCTTCACTCGCAGCAGATAGGAAGCACACCGACTGTTTGGAAGATGCAGGTCGAGATTTGATTAAATAAGAGTCATGAGATCTTTTCTCAGGCGTGGATTTTTGGTGACAGAAATAAAATTTTATATGACTCCGATTTCGTAATATATTATTTAATTGTATAATCTAAAGTCCACTCGTCAGTATTACGAATACCGAATAACTCTTTTTGAAGGTTATTAACTTTACGTTACAAAACTTTTATATTCACCGCGACATTTTTCACTCGTCATCAAATAAGACTGAAGAACCTATCTATCTCAAGATTATTGATTTTCTGTAACTATTGTTACTCTATTAATTTTGTGATTGGCCGATGTACTGCTATGTCACCGCTTTACATAATACAATTATTACTATGGCCAATCACAAAATTACACATATATTTGTTTTTAATATGTCATTACATGGCCTTCTAAGTCATATCAGAAAACAATATTCATATAAATAGTTCTAACTAAAACATCGTTATAATGTTCAAATCTCCAAATACAGTCCCCACCCGGAGATCTGAACGGAGGAATATTAAAAGAAAAATTCAACCTCAAAATTCAAAATTATTAAAATGATGAATGAAAATTATAAATTTGAATTAACATATTTGAACTTATGGAAAGGAACAATTCTCAATATATTTTGCCAACAATCTTCCGAATAATGTTCTAGAAATGAATTTTTTTAATATAACTAAAACAACTATCATGGGAGATTTCAATGCCCACTCCAAATGTTGGAGCCATAAAGATACTAATCCACCAGGGAGAGTAACAGAAGACTGGCTACATTCCAATAATATAGAATTAATCTTCAATAAAGACAATATTGGTACATATATCCATCACAATGGTTTAACATATAATCCAGATCTATTATTTGTTTCATCAGATTTAATAGATAGAACATCACGTAATATTTCAGAAAGTATGGGCTCCAATCATTGAGCAACACTTGCTAACATAACATTAAGTAAAAGCAAGACAAAGACTAACAATAAAAGCTCTTGGAATTTCAAGAAAGCCAATTGGAAAGGATACCAAATAGAATTAGAAAAATTAATGCCCTCTATGATCAAAACCACTAGATTTCTCCTAACAAAATTAATGATAATCTCTGCCAGCTTCTACTACATACTGCAAGAAAGTACATCCCTAAAGGAAAAGTTAAAACTTACAAACCCTTTTGGTCTAAAGATTTAGAGACCTTAAAAAATGAACGAGAATCAGCTAGAAAGTTAGCTGAAATTAACAAAGATCCTAAAAGTATTCTCAACTGGAAAATCAAAACAGCAAAATTCAAAAAAAAAAAATTCTCTGTGCAAAAAGAAACTCCTATATTAAATTTATTGAAACTATTGATTATCGGAAAGATAATAAAGCTATGCATAAGTTCATTTCAACACATTATAAAGATAATAATATTTCTAAACATCCATTATATATAAAGATAAAGAACTAACTGATAACCAAAAAATTGCCAGTGCATTTAATTCAAATTTTACATCATCTAAAATTCCAAGAATATATAAAAAGCTAGAGAAGAACATAAAGAAGGAAATAAAAGAAATAAAGAAAAATAAAAAAAATAAACCTTATTTAATTTCAACAGATGAAATATTTTATCATGAATTTACAGCTTCTGAACTTGATATAGGTATTTGTAAAACACCTAATAGAAAAGCTCCAGGACCAGACAAAATTCATCCAGAATTCATTAAAAATTTAGGTAAAAAGGCAAAAACTATATTACTCAACTTCTATAATCATGTCTGGAAATCTTCTGTTCCATCCAATTGGAAAAAAGCTATTATTATTATTCCAATACTCAAACCAGGCAAATCAGCAGCTGATATAAACAACTATAGACCTATATCATTAACCAGTGTTTTAGCAAAAATTATGGAGAGAATCATTTCAGCTAGATTAAATTGGTATCTTGAACAACATAATCTTCTATCACCCTGTCAAGCCAGATTCTGGAAAAACCATACAACCAGTGAACAAGTAATTAAACTGAAATTAATTATTCTTTCACACTGGCCGTGTGTAGGCTAAATTGTGGAAACGTAGAGTCAGACTGAAAAATTCAATGCCATAGCCGGGATTTGAACCACGGATCTTCTGGTTTCCGTCCAGCCGCACTACCATTGTGCTACTATGGCCAACGTGCCGATATGACATTAAATTCTCCAACTGACTCGTATTTTCCCGGTAAACCACTTAGGAGTTCTCATAAACACATGAGACAACTACCTTAATGGCGACTTACTACATGTAAGTACTTTAAGGCCCGGGCTTTATAGTTAACCAATATTAGGTTAATTAATGGAAATTAATTATTCTTTCACACTGGCCGCGTACGCCGCTAGACGGAAAAAAAAAAGACTTTGCGACAATATAAACATAAACTTAATAATAGTTATATTTTTTCACATTTTAAGGAATAAAGTTGAAATTTTAAGCTGTTGAGCCTTTCTAATAAGCGATAAGCATTCAGGAATATTACTACAGTACATAAATTACGAAAAATATTCAAAATCTAAAATCTTCAATTGCAGAGGATTATGAAGTGGTATGTGAAAATGGATTTCAAGTTTTGTTATTAGTGTGAAAATGTGATTCAGAAATACTCATTTATTTTAAAAAAATCCATGCAGAATGATATAATTAATAGAAATTAATTGTTCTTTGACACTAGCCGTGTGTAGGAAAGGGTAGAGCCAGACTGAAAAATTCAATGCCATAGCCGGGATTTGAACCGTGTGGTGCGAACTATAAAGCCCGGGCCTTGAAGTACTTAGAGCATAGTAAGTCACCATTAGGGTAGTGTTCTCATGTGTTTATGAGATCTTCTAGTGGTTTACCAGGAAAACACTTGTCAGTTGGAGAATTTAATGTCATATCGGCACGTTGGCCATAGTAGCTCAATTGTTAGAGTGGCTGGACGGAGACCAGAAGATCCGTGGTTCAAATCCCGGCTAAGGAATTGAATTTTTCAGTCTGGCTCTACCCTTTCATTGATATAATTAATTTTTTTTTTCCTTTTATTTAAACATGCACTAAACTATTAAACATTTCCACAACTTTATGCGGTTTTGCTAATATCATGATTGCCAACATTGAGTATTATTAAGTCCTTATGTAATGAGTATTTTCGTTTTTGTTTTTATTGTATTCCAAGTGGTTTTTATTTTATTGTCAGAGTGCTGAATTATTTTATTATAATGCAATCCTTTAGCTGCTTTATTATCTTTTTAAAAAGTTTACAATACCTTTTGTAATAGTGTTTTAAATCTAAATTGTTATTGATTCTTATTTGCTTATGTAGTTTTCTGTTATTTCTGCATGAGGTTGTAATTTCTAAAGTGATCCAGCTATAGTCTCTTTTGAAGTTAAATATTCTATTACACATTAAATAGGAAGCAAAATTCAAAATGAGTTTTAAAGCATTTAAGAAAGCTATTATATTCTGTTAATCCCATTTGATACCATGGGATTATTATATTAATCCATAGAATTTGTGCATCATGATTTGATACTCCATTAGTTATTGATGAGACAGTGCAAAACTTAGTTCTATCTGAATTTACAAATATATTATCTATAGATGTGAATGAAGTATTTTGGATTATTCTTTTTGGAAATTTTACTGTATGTGTCATGTGGTATATTGTAAATAAAGAGATAAGTTGTTCCTTTTGAAGAATCCCCATCCCTCGACCCGGAAAGGACCGCACGCTACCATCTAGCTACCGCCCCATTTGCCTGACGAGTGTCATCTGTAAGACCTTCGAGCGGATGATAAATGCTCGGTTAAATTGGTGGCTAGAAAAACATAACCATCTGTCCAACTTGCAATGCGGTTTTCGTCGCCATCGCTCAAGTGTCGATAATCTAACACGCCTTGAGGGGTATATTTCCGATGCGTTCCTACTGAAACAGCACGCCGTGGGCGTGTTCCTCGACCTGGAGAAGGCTTATGACACCACCTGGCGGTACGGCATACTCCGTAACCTACATGGTTACGGTATGCGTGGTCATCTACCGGAATTCCTATGCAACTTTTTAAAACTTCGCCGTTTTCGGGTTCGCATAGGAAACACGATGTCACGGGAGCGGATACAGGAGAACGGCGTACCTCAAGGGTCAATTTTGAGCGTCACCCTTTTTGCCGTAGCGATTAACGGCATCACTAGTGCTGTTCGAAGTGGAATTCCATCATCCCTCTATGTTGACGACTTCGCAGTTTATTATAGGTCTGCCAACATAGATCACATTGAGCGCCAACTGCAGCTGACCATTACCCAGCTAGCAGCTTGGGCGCTTCAAAACGGCTTCCGTTTTTCAGCTGCGAAGACGCAGTGTATCCACTTTCACCGCCTACGAGGTATTCACCCGCCTCCTGATCTTCATTTGAACGGCACACGCCTGCCATTTGTCCCGCACCTGAAGTTCTTGGGCCTGTACTTAGACCGACAGCTCAACTGGGAGCACCACATTCGTCACCTTCGAGCCTCTTGCGATCGTTCTCTTCGGGTGCTGAAGGTATTATCTGGAGCATCTTGGGGGGGCGATCGCACGGTAATGTTAAGGCTGTACCGCTCTCTGGTTCGGTCCAAGCTGGACTATGGTAGTTTTATTTATGGCGCAGCGACCGCCTCTAAACTTCGCCTTTTAGACACCGTGCATCATACTGGCATCCGCCTTGCCACCGGAGCCTTCCGCACCAGTCGAGTCGACTGCCTGTATGCAGACTCAGGCGAACCTCCACTCCATATTCGTCGCTCGCAGTTACTCTGCTCATACGTCTCGAAGTTGGCTGGCTAGTTATCCCAATCATCCTTGTTTTAAACCAGTTTTGTGTCCAGATTTAGTCCACCGTTATATGCGCCCTGGTTCTCGGACACGCCCCATGGGAATAAGATTTCGGGATCTCCTACATTCCCATGGCCTCCGAATGCCTCGCGTGGAGAGGTCGTCCATCAGCCTTTATCCTGCTTGGCAACTGGATCGTGCGCGGTTCGATCTCGCACTTTCCAGCAACTCTAAACTCGCTACTCCACATTCGGTGTTCCAACAACTTTTTGCCGAACTACTGGGCCGTTACCCTAACTATGTTCCGGTCTTTACAGACGGTTCTCAGCTAGGTGGCACTACGGGTTGCGCGTTCTTTATTAACGGTGAGGCTCATAAATTTCGCCTTCTGGACTATACTTCGGTCTTCTCAGCAGAGTTGTATGCCATCCTCTATCTGCTCCTTTTTATTTGCAAGTTAGCTCCTGGCTCTTTTATTGTCTGCACTGACTCTCTGAGTGCGCTTCAGGCCTTGCAACAGCACACTGCCGCTCAGACCCTCGTTTTAAAAATACAGGCCCAGATCTCGCAAATGCTCAGGCGCGGGTACAATTTTGTTTTTACTTGGACCCCAGGCCATGTGGGGATTTCCGGAAACGAAGAGGCGGACGCGGCTGCAAAGCTCGCTTGCCGTTTGCCCCGGAGTTTAACAACTTCTGTGCCATACCAGGATGTGCAACGTTTTTTCCGTCGCCACCTACTATCTGCTTGGCAGCAATCCTGGACAGCTTTACAAGGCACACAACTCCGGGCAATTAAAGAGAGCGTACGACCCTGGCTAACTTCCTGCAGGGATAACCGGCGAGCCGAGGTGATACTCACCCGGCTCAGAATTGGGCACACACGAGCTACTCATGGCCATTTGTTAAGAAGGGAACCGGCCCCAGTGTGTGCTCCGTGTGCCGTACGCCTCACTGTGCGGCATATTTTACTCGATTGCCCGCAGTACGCCCGCGTTCGCCAGTCTTTGGGCTTGGGAGCTAACTTGCTCAGTATTTTAGGTGACGACCCAGTGGCCGTGGATAAGGCACTGCGGTTTGTTTTTAAAATTGGTTTTAACACACAAGTATGACATGTATTTTATATTTATTAATTTTTAGAGCTTTTAAATTAGGACAGTGATGAATTTTTATGTAGTTTTAACAGTTGTGTGTATATTTTATTAAACCTTTTTAGCTTGATTAATGTCGCTTTTAGGTTTTAATGTTGACTTAGGGCCCAAATGACCTTGTTGTCGACGGGCCCTAAAGCATCACACTCACTCACCCTTTTGAATGTTAGATTTCAAATAATTCACACTTGTCACCACATATGATAATTCTCTTTTTGTTTCAAATAAAAAGTTTAAAGCATATTCGAGTTGCTTTATTTCAAAATTTCTTAAAGGAGATTGATAAAGTGCTACTATTATTAAATTCATACAACTTCCATTTAACTGAATTGCACACATTTCGAGGTCTTGTTGACAACAAAATTTGGATAATTCTAAACTGTATAAATCAAATCATTTCTAGCACATATACAAACTCCACCTTTACGAGTAGAATATTCTAGAAAGAAAGCTACATAAAGAGTATCCTTGAATGAAATTGGTTGAAATTCTTGTTATGTCAAATGTTGTTTTTCAGTATTAAGATTAACAGCAAGCTCATGCACTTTTTCTTAAGTCTCTTCTATTTTAATGAAATATAGATAAGACAGTTATCATCACTGGGTAGGGAGTATTTGTAACTGAATTGAGGGACATCAAGCTATTCGGGTTGATTATTTCAATTTGCTTTAAGCTTCTGGGATTTTATTAAAGAGCATACTTCACCTGAAAAAGACCTTCCACTTGCAACAATAAGTTTTTCATCTTAATTTTGGTGGCAGTTTAAAGTGAAAGCTTCTATTTGCCTCTAGAATTATACCACTGTGCTGTCGGTGAGTAGTCTAATGAACTTGTGTAAAATAATTTTCTGAGAGAGGAAGCCAATTACAACAAAATACACACAACCAATTGTGAAGATAGTAATCAGTAGGTTATCAGCTGAACAGATGTAACAGTCTAAAAACATTCTTATTTTTAATCGTGATGTGAGTTAAGTTTTAATAAAGTATGACTAAATAAGTCTTAATATGAGATAGCTTTTATTTGTAACTTACAATCCTTTACTACTTCTTTATTTTGTAATGTCATAAGTGCATAAGACTGTTTAGCAACTCATTTTGTAATTGCCCTGGTACAAAAGCTCTACATCAATACTCCCATTATCATTTTATAACTATTTTTATAACCATCAGTAATATCATCCCCATTTCCCAAATTCAGCTTTTCTTCCTTGATTTATTTTGGTAGCAGCCAGTGCAATGCAAACACGCTGCAGTGCTAAATAATGTCTACCCTGGCATATTATCTTAAACTTACAAAATGGGATCAGTTTCACTCCTAGCTGCTTCCCCCCCCCCCCCTCTAAAATTGTGCATAGTTCTGAAAAACTCTGCATCAGTAATATCATCCCCATTTCCCAAATTCAGCTTTTCTTCCTTGATTTATTTTGGTAGCAGCCAGTGCAATGCAAACAAGCTGCAGTGCATATTATGTTAAACTTACAAAATGGGATCAGTTTCACTCCTAGCTGCTTCCCCCCCCCCCCCTGCTCTAAAATTGTGCATAGTTCTAAAAAACTCTGCATCTTTCAGTTCTTCAGCTTTTAATTCACACAGCAAGGGGCATGAGGTTTAAACATGTAAAGTAGAATAGCAGTTCTGTTCGATTTGTTGGCCCCTTTTAAATTATGTAAGGGATACATTCTGTTTAATTGTAAATGTAGCTATCATCAAATTTCATTCTTACTTACGCTTGTTTGCACATGGAAGCTAAATGAATCTTACATGATTTTCAAGTTATACAAATTTGTCTTAGAAATCTCACACATTTTGTCTACTTTCATTTCAGGTAAAGCAGCAAAAGTCTTCTAACAACAAAGTACCAGTAACTCAATCACCAAAATCCCCCAAAAGGGTTCCACTCAAACAAATCAACACTTCTGTCTCCAGGAACATAGAAGCTAAGAAAACAATGCAGCAAGCAGCAAGCACTTGCTGTAACATACAACCCCATACACCAGTTGGCAATTCAAAAACACTGCAGTTTATTTGTACACCCAAAATAACTATTCCTCAGAGCAAACACATCACTCCTGAACAACTTATCTGCAGTTCTCCACATTCCAATGTCAAACAAACTCCACCTTTCTGTAAGTGTGGCCGTCGTGCTACTTGTAAAACTGTGTTGCTCCCTGGACCCAATCAAGGACGTATATTTTTCTCCTGTTCAAAGCGAAGCTCACTAACCATGGTCCAGAAGTCTGGGTGCAGCTTCTTTCGCTGGACTTCATAAATTATTTAAAAATGAGGGAGACACACTTTTCCAGCAAATAGCTCTGATATTACTGTAATCCATAATGCTAATACAAACAGGATGTATGAAACTCCTACTTGATGGCTATTTGGTAGCTGATATGGTTGGCCCCCAATTTCATCAACATGAAAACCCATTGGAAAAATCACGGCAGCAAGGCAGAATAATACCACTGAAAGGAGAGAGAACAGAAAATATTAATTATTACAATTTTTTATTTTCATATATTATACTTCTTTGCAGTAAAAGTATGAATTTAATATGAATTAATGTTTCTTATGTCTCAAATTATATAATTGTATAGCTTACAATTTAATCTATAACTTTTGAATAACAAATAAACTTATAACACTGACTGTCCTCTTATTTGATTACTAAATCTATAGTCCCGATACACCCAACTCCTAGCGATTTATAATAAAAGTGCTGAAGTGAAAAAGTTATATAAAAATTGGTACTTGTTATAGTTTGGTAATCATAAGATTGAAGTGGTTTCAAGATACGCTTTGCTTGCATGCTTATTGGCTGCTTCATTATATATTTCAAGGCTTAGTAAAACATATGGAGGAATATTTACTGAATGGTTAATTTATTTACTGTAAACTTCACCAGAGTTGATATGAGCTAGAGTTTCAAGATAGATTGAAATAATAATTCAGGTAGAAAGTTTGCTATTATAAATCTTTAAAAGTAAAGTTAAATAATGACTACACTGTTACATCTTAGTATATTTGCGAGCCCATTGTTGATCGAGGCGGTGCGGGCGACTAGTTCAAAGAGACAGGCAGTGTCATGTGAGTAATCTATAAAGAAGGGAGCTCGCCCGCCAAATGAGTCAGTTGGTAATGGAACTCGCGGGCGTGAACAGCTGTGTTGTGGTCGTTGACCTTGCAAGGTATGTGTGACGTAATCCTGCTACTGTAAAAGTTGACAAAGTGTGTTTCTACAGAAATAAAGTGCAATTTTTGGTGTTTGTAACCTGGACTTTTGATTTCACGAACCCACATAGTCATAATTGGTGTGAGGAGTGCGACGTACCACCATGGAGGCTGCATTGGCCCAGATTCTAGAGAAGTTGGAAACGGCAAATAACAACTTGGCCGTGTAGATGACCGAATTAACAACGAAGACGGAGGCGGCCAATAGCAATCTGAAGATAGCTAACGACACCCTCGCTGCGACGATGACCACGGAAATGAAGGTCGAACTATCTGAAATGAAAGCTGCGAACGAGGCGCTCGCCGAAAAATTTGAAAAACATTTGGCCGGCGTGAGGGATGACGTCACGCGGCTGGGCAAGCGGGTGGGCTAAATGGACAAGCGCGTCGAAGACCTGGCGAACCACTTTAATAATCTAGAAGGGCCCCTCAAAATCCAACCTCTGCAGTCCTCGTCCCGAGGGGTGGGCAACAGGAAGTAGGGGACTGACTGATGGGGTGACGTACGGTGGGGACTTGGTGTACCCCAGGACCGCTATGGCTGCCGAGAAGGCCCATCAGTAACCCCGAAAACTGGCAGAAGAGGCTCTGGTATTTTCCCCAGGGACCTACTACGGTAGGTACGGGATTGGCGATCCCGGGGTCCCTAGCCACTCACCCTCAATTCATCCCTTTCATCTCCATCAACTGTGCCACGTTGAGCTACTGCTTGTCAGTATGCATCACCTTCTTCCCCTTCTAGTTTTTTATTATAATTATTAGCGCTTAAGGTCTTAGGTTTGTAACTCCTGTCTCACCAGCAGGGATCTCTCCTATCTCCGTGGTTCTGTCCCACGGTTTTCAGCGCGGCTTCCGACATGTGTGCTCTCCGGAGGTCTCAAAAGTGAAGGTTGAGCGGACCCTTCGCACTGCCCCTATGTGTAGCCTTAGGTGCGGAGCCCGTCCACACCGTCAAGTACACCCACGTAGCTCCTTGAGGGCCCGGTCTGTGTTAATCTCCCGACGGCCGTGTTGCCGTTGGGTTAGTATCACGGACCGGACGTGTTACCGCTGACGGAACCCCGGTGTAATCAACCACAAGTCCCCTGAATCCGCGTGTGCCCTTTATGCGCAGCGCGGCCTAAAGTGGGGAGCCACAGGCGGTTATTCCTGTGGTAGGGGCATAAAGCCGGGGTGTGCGTGGTGAACGGTTTACCCATACCGACAAGCAGTGGATATTGAAGGGTAGCTTTTCTGAGGTACAAATGAGATCGGTCATGGGTGGGGTCCCCATGACGGCACAGACCGTGAAGATTCGGTGTCTTTCTTTCTTTAACCCCCGGATGGCAGGCTGACGCCGACGGTTCCGGATGGGGGTCTATATCATCATGTCTCCGCGCAAAACCTCCTTTACTGACCCATTTTAGTGATGACCTTGGCATGTGATGGCAAAACGTTTAAGGATATCAGCCCTTTTTACATAAAGCGTGAATTAGATAAGATCAGTGGCCCTGTTAAGAATGCGACGCGCCTCCGAGACGGCACCCTACTATTGGAGAGCACAAATGCAGACCAATCTCGAAAACTGCAAAAGGCGACTTTGTTGGGCTCCTACCCGATCCGGGTAGCCCCACACAAAACACTCAACACTTGCAGAGGAGTAGTCACCATCTCCAGCCTAGACGGTCTTGCAAATGAGGAAATAGTGAGTTGCCTCTCTGACCAGCTTGTTTGTAAGGCGTACCGGCTAACACGGAAACAAGATGGCAAGGAGTACCCATTACGTACGATATTTCTAACTTTTGCTGGGACGAAGTTACCCGAATACATATATTGCGGCTATGAACGTGCTAGCGTCCGCCAGTATGTCCCGAACCCCATGCGCTGTTTCCAATGTCAGCGGTTCGGACATACTAAGGTCACATGTACCAATCCTGCTCTTTGTGAGCAATGTGGCCTACCGAAGCACGACGATCCTAACTGCAGTCGAACACCTTGTTGCGTGAACTGTGGCGGCAGTCACCCCTCCAGTTCGCGACAGTGCCCAAGATTCATGGACGAAAAGAACATTCAGGAGCTACGTGTAAAGGAACGCCTGACTTTTCCAGAGGCACGACGGCGCTTTGAGCAATTAAAGCCTGCTACTACTACTGGATATGCATCAGCAGCTCGACGTACTCCCAACACCACTGTTGCTGTTCAACACGTCCCTGTCGCCCACGCCTCCACGCAGACTGACTTTCTAGCCGTTAAACCCACGTCCCAGACTGCTTGTGTATCCACCAGCACAGCCTCCGTTTCAGCCGTACAGACTCCAGCCACCAAGCCATCAGCGGGTAACAACCATCCCGTGGTAAATGTGAAAAACCGATCCCGACCAAAACATAGATCGCGAAGTCGCTCGCCTTCTATTAGATCCCGGTCTCGTTCTACGAGCCGTAGGAGTTCTGACTCCCGTTCATCAGCGGAGTCACAGGAGGCTAACGATTTTCGAATCGTAGGGCCCAAGTCAGCCAAGGACAAGAAAAAGGTTAAAACGGCCCATTAAAAACTCTTTATGGAAATAATCCAGTGGAATGTCAATGGTTTTCGAGCTCGTGCTCAAGACCTACAACATTTAGTTTCTCAACGGTCACCGTCAATAATTTGCCTCCAGGAAACCCACTTACATCCCAATCACTCGTTACACCTTCACTCTTTTTCGGCATTTAGAAGCGACTCTCTTGCAGGTGTGCGTGCAAGCGGTGGCGTTGCTACCTTAGTGGCGCCTAACATTTCCGCCGCCCACGTTCCTCTCACCACACCATTGCAAGCTGTGGCCCTCCGACTACAGCTGGAGAGCATCAGTTTTACCATCTGTAACATGTACCTGCCGCCGCTCAGTATAGTTCCAGAGCGGGATCTGCTAGCGCTATTGGCTCAGCTCCCCTCACCACTACTCCTTGTGGGAGATTTGAATGCCAAGCACACGCTCTGGGGATCAGACACAGATGACGCCCGTGGATGCCTCCTCGTAGACGTCTTCGATAAGTCTGACCTGCTTCTGCTAAATACTGGTGACCCGACATTCCTATCATCCGCTTATGGTACACATTCCGTACTAGACCTTTCTTTCTGCAGTCCGTCATTAGTACCACTACTTGAGTGGTCAGTACTTTCCGACCTCTTTGGCAGTGATCATTACCCCATTAACATTCATTTTTCTGGCCGCCAATGTGTACCTTCTCGACATCCTCGCTGGATTATTTCCAAAGCCAACTGGGGAAAATTCCAATCCCTCATACAACTCATCGACGATGGTTTCGACACCATCGACGAAATGGTCGAATATTTTACTTGCTCGATCGTTCTCGCAGCAGAATCCAGCGTTCCTCGAGGTTCACCTACACCACGTCGAATCCCTGTACCGTGGTGGTCTGAGGAATGCAGTTTGGCTGTCAAAGCACGCAAACGTGCTTTGCGCGTTTTTCAGCGGCACCCGACGGAAGGGAACTTCGTCGCCTTCAAACGTTCTCGCGCTAGGGCACGCTTTATACTGCGCAACGCAAAGCGTAAATCCTGGGAAGCCTATGTGTCTTCGCTTTCCCGGCGCAGCTCTACCCAACAAGTATGGTCAGCTGTTCGGCGGATGTATGGCAAGTATCGCCGGACGGTAATTCCCGGCCTTGCCATCAACGGTTCCATGTGCACCACCGAGCAGGACATGGCTGAAGCCCTAGCTACCATATTTGCTGCTACTAGCCAAACTGCCCGCTATGACGCTCTCTTCCTGCCTATTAAGGAAAAGGCGGAGCGGGTACCACTTAGCTTTAATAGTGACTGCACCGAGCCGTACAATCAACTTTTCACCGCAGCCGAGCTCGCCCATTCTCTGGTGTTAGCAAAGGATTCTTCTCCAGGTCCCGATGACGTACACCGACAGATGCTGCTACATCTTCCATCTGAGGCGCTATGTTTCCTTTTAAACATCTATAACCGCATTTGGCATAAGCTGGTTTTCCCTTCCTCCTGGCGAGAGGGTACCGTCATCCCCATCCCTCGACCCGGAAAGGACCGCACGCTACCATCTAGCTACCGCCCCATTTGCCTAACGAGTGTCATCTGTAAGACGTTGGAGCGAATGATAAACGCTCGGTTAAATTGGTGGCTAGAAAAACATAACCATCTGTCCAACTTGCAATGCGGTTTTCGTCGCCATCGCTCAAGTGTCGATAATCTAACACGCCTTGAGGGGTATATTTCCGATGCCTTTCTACTGAAACAGCACGCCGTGGGCGTGTTCCTCGACCTGGAGAAGGCCTATGACACCACTTGGCGGTACGGCATACTCCGTAACCTTCATAATTACGGTATGCGTGGTCATCTACCCGAGTTTTTATGCAATTTTTTAAAACTTCGCCGTTTTCGTGTGGGCATAGGAAAAACGATATCCCAGGAGCGGATACAGGAGAACGGTGTACCTCAAGGGTCGATTTTGAGCGTCACCCTTTTTGCCGTAGCGATTAACGGCATCACTAGTGCCGTTCGAAGTGGAATTCCATCATCCCTCTATGTTGACGACTTCGCAGTCTACTATAGGTCTGCCAACATAGATCACATTGAGCGCCAAATGCAGCTGACCATTACCCAGCTAGCAGCTTGGGCGCTTCAAACCGGCTTCCGTTTTTCAGCTGCGAAGACGCAGTGTATCCACTTTCACCGCCTACGACGTATTCACCCGCCCCCTGATCTTCATTTGAACGGCACACCCCTGCCATTTGTCTCGCACCTGAAGTTCTTGGGTCTCTACTTGGACCGACAACTCAATTGGGAGCACCACATTCGTCACCTTCGAGCCTCTTGCGATCGTTCTCTTCGGGTACTAAAGGTATTATCTGGAGCATCTTGGGGGGGGGGGCGATCGCACGGTAATGTTGAGGCTGTACCGCTCTCTGGTTCGGTCCAAGCTGGACTATGGCAGTTTTATTTATGGCGCAGCGACCGCCTCTAAACTTCGCCTTTTAGACACCGTGCATCATACTGGCATCCGCCTTGCCACAGGAGCTTTCCGCACCAGTCGAGTCGACTGCCTGTATGCAGACTCAGGCGAACCTCCACTCCATATTCGTCGCTCGCTGTTACTCTGCTCATACGTTTCGAAGTTGGCAAGTCATCCCAATCATCCTTGTTTTAAACCAGTTCTGTGTCCAGATTTAGTCCACCGCTATATGCGCCCTGGTTCTCGGACTCGCCCCGTGGGAATAAGATTTCGGGATCTGCTACATTCGCATGGCCTCCGAATGCCTCGCGTGGAGAGGTCGTCCATCTGCCCCTATCCTGCATGGCAGCTCAATCGTGCGCGGTTCGATCTCGCTCTTTCAAACAACTCTAGACTCGCTACTCCACATTCGGTGTTCCAACAATTTTTTGCCGAATTACTGGGCCGTTACCCTAACTATGTTCCGGTCTTTACAGACGGTTCTCAGTTAGGTAGCGCTACGGGTTGCGCATTCTTCATTAACGGTGAGGCTCATAAATTTCGCCTTCTGGACTCCACTTCAGTTTTTTCCGCAGAACTGTATGCCATCTTCTATTTGCTCCTTTTTATTTGCAAGTTAGCTCCTGGCTCTTTTATTGTCTGCACTGATTCTCTGAGTGCTCTTCAGGCCTTGCAACAGCACACTGCCGCTCACACCCTCGTTTTAAAAATACAGGCCCAGATCTCGCAAATGCTCAGGCGCGGGTACAATTTTGTTTTTACTTGGACCCCAGGCCATGTGGGGATTTCCGGAAACGAGGAGGCGGACGCGGCTGCAAAATTCGCTTGCCGTTTGCCCCGGAGTTTTACAACTACTGTGCCGTACCAGGATGTGCAACGTTTTCTCCGTCGCCAACTCCTCTCTGCTTGGCAGCACTCCTGGACAGCTTTGGAAGGCACACAACTCCGGGCAATAAAGGAGAGCGTACAACCCTGGCTAACTTCCTGCAGGGATAACCGGCGAGCCGAGGTGATACTCACCCGGCTGAGAATTGGACACACACGTGCGACTCATGGGCATTTGTTAAGAGGGGAGCCGGCCCCTGTGTGTGCTCCGTGTGCAGCACGCCTCACGGTGCGGCACGTACTGCTTGATTGCCCGCAGTACGCCCGCGTTCGCCAGTCAATAGACTTGGAGACTAATTTGGTGGCAGTTTTAGGGGACGACCCAGTGGCCGTGGTAAAGGCACTGCGGTTTGTTGCCAAAATTGGTTTTTATAGACATATATGACCTATATTTTAAATTTGTTAATTTTAGAGATTTTAAATTGTTAGTCCTGGGATGGGCTTTTTAATGTACTTTTAATAGTTGAGTAATTTTATTTTATTTTACCATTTTAGCCTAATTTGTGTAGCTTTTAGGTTTTAGTCTTGACTTCGGGCCCAAATGACCTTGCTGTCGACGGGCCCTTAAACACCACACACTCACTCACTCATCTAGAAGGAAAGGCCGACAATAACACCAAATCCCTCGAAGACCTGACGAGCCGCATTAACGACATAGAGGGAAAGGCCCACACCAACACTAAGTCCCTGAACGCCATGGTAGAGGACACCGTCGGCAAAAGGATACAAGATTTAAAGGCCGACAGGTCGAGACGCAACACATCTGCGCGCGTCAAACCGCCGAAGTACAACGGCACGTCCATGTTCGAAGTCTTCCGCCGCCAATTCGACACGGTGGCCAAGCAAAACAAGTGGTCACCAGAGGAGGTGCCGCGCAGCTAATAGCCAGTTTCCGGGGACGGGTCGCAGAAGTCCTGAACGCGGTCCAGACATCGGCGGCGCCCTAGGACATCTGGGAGGCCCTGGAGAACCGCTTCGGGAACCACCGCTTGGCCGTAGCCTACTGCAGCCAACTGAAGTAAATGACGCAGCAGCCAAGGGAGACGCTGCAAGAGTTCGCCCTGGCAATTGAACAGCTGGCCAGCAAAGCTTTGGTCGACTTCCCACCTGAATTCGTATCCCGGGAAGCCGCCTACACGTTCGTTGACGGGGTACGAGACGTCGAGATACGTCAGCGCCTAATGCTCGGCCACAACAAAACCATCCAGGAGGAGCTAACGGCAGCATTGAGGATGGAGGCGGCCAAGGTGACGGCTGCTCCGGCGTCGAGAACAAGGAGTATCCGCTACACTGGAGACTGAAGACCAGCCGAGGGACGCCGGCGAGGACTAGTGGCGTGTGTTGCGGGTGTTGCCAGTTAAAGGAGATCCAACTAAGGCGAAATGGAATACATTTCAGGACATGGGCCGTACAAGACATACTTTAAAAAGATAGGAAAGGCAGATGCACAACCTGAATGGAAGAAGATACTCCGGAACATGTTTTATTTGAATATATAAAGTATACACAACAGCTAGAAGAAGAGAGGAAAGAATTAGCAGGAAAATGTATATGGGACATCATTAGGAAGAGAGATTTTAAAATACTAGAATTGGCAGCAGAGAAGGTCTCAGCAATAGTAATGGATGAATACAATCAACAAAGACAGCAGCAACGACGAGTAAGAGACAATATTCAACATAGATATCGTGAACCACCTTCCGGTTTCCGAAGCGGTTTTCCAGGGCCTCCCAGATGCCCTTGGGCGCCGCCGCTGTTTGCACCGCGTTCAGCACCTCCGCGGCCCGTCTCTGGAGACTGGCTATTAGCTGTGCGGCTTATTCCTCTGGTGACCACTTGTGCTTGGCCACTGTGTCGAACTGGCGGCGGAAGACTTCCAAAGTTGTCGCGCCGTCGTATTTAGGAGGTTTGACGCGCGCAGACGTTTTGTCGGGTCCCGGCGCGTCGGCCTTCAAGTCCTTCAACCTCCAGTTGAGGATGTCCTCTACCATGGCATTCAGGGATTTGGTGTTGCTGTCGGCCTCTCCCTCCAGGTCGTTAACGCGGTTCGCCAGGTCTTCGACGCGTTCGCCCAACTCCGTGACGTTCTCCTTTACGCCAGCCAACTGCTCCTCAAATGTGGCGGCGAGGGCTTCGTTCGTAGGCTTCATTTCAGATAATTCGGCCTTCATTTCCGTGGTCAGGCTGTATTTCGCCGCTTTCATTTCTGTGGCCTTCATTGCGGTCATCGTCGCGGCCAGGTTTTTTGTAGTCTGCAACTTCGCGGCCAGGTTGTTTGCAGCTTCCGTCTTCGCAGCGAGGGTGTGATTCGCAGTCTTCATTTCTTTCAGTTCCGCGGCCAGATTGTTATTTGCCGTTTCCGTCTTCGTTGTTAATTCGGACTTCATTTCTTCCATCTTCTTGGTGATGTCGTTAGCCGCCCTCATTTCTTCTATTTTCTCTAAAATCTTTTTTAATGCAGCGTCCATTGTCGAATGTTCCACTTCCTGACACCAACTGTGACTTTGTGGGTTCGTAGAATTAAAAGTCCTAGTTGCAGAAATTCAAAATGCTCTTTATTTCCGTAGAAACACACTTTGGTCAATCCTTACAGCAGTCGAATTATGAAACACACAAATACAATCGAAAAGGTCGTTGACCTCAAACAAAGAGTTCACTCACAAAAAATAGTTACAGGCACACAAATAAAATTTACGACTGTTCCACACTGGCGAGCCGCAGCTTCCTCTTATAGGTCCACTCACAGTTTCTAGAAACAGCAGGAACGTTCTCGAACAATCAAGACGGCAAACTTTCCAGTCACCTTTCCGTCTCTTTTTCTCTGTTGTTGACAAGCTTTTATATCTGCGCTGCACTATCTGTCCCTTTGTGTGCACAAGCCACGCTATCGCAATAATGGGTTCACGACAATATTGTCTTGCATCTTCTTTTCATTACATCCCACAAAACCTTTATTTATTATTAATATTAATATTATTATTTTTTTACCCAAACTAATGCATCCTGTAAGAAGCCCCAAATTATACTACCCAGCATTTTATTTTATTTTTTCCCCAACAAGTGATGTGACACTAATTTTGAGTCACTGAATAAAAATCCGTTATTAATTCCTATGTATCATATCAGATTTTCTTTACAATAGGTACAGCAAATAAGACATTTAGGAATAAAAAGTTATAACAATTTAAGATAAGTTTGGAAATATCATAGAGAAAATATAGTGATATTTTGTAAACGGTCCACGAGATGTCCATTCCAATATTTTCTGTGTGAGGGAGCAAAATATACTCAAACTTCTTCTATATAAGTGCCAATACCCAGGTTCGAACTAGTCTCTTGTTATTAAAATTAAGCAAATGAGTCAACCTTGTATACACTTCTCACTTATTGTATTGTGACTTTCTGGGTTCGTGAAATGAAAAGTCCAATTGCACAACTCAAAAATGTTCTTTATTTCCACCGACTTACAGTTAAACACTTGCCAATTACACAGAATTACGTAATGCACACAATTACGATTCACCAGTTCGTCCGTTACAATTCCACTTTGCTCTCGCAATTACGTACAATCCTCCGTTGCACGTACACAGTCTTCTCGTCCGTACGCTAGCACTGCACTCTTACGCTGCTCGCCAAGAACTGCCTGACTGGCTCACTTCACTCACTGCAGCCCTTTTTATAGGAAAATCACCGTTTTCTCGAAGCCTCTAGTTTCCGTGAATCACCGCGAAGGTTCCAGATGGCAGTGGAAGGGGGGGAAGAGGCGGCCAGTGACAAGTGACAATTCCCTAATCATCCCCTCAGTTAGTGACAGAGATAATGGGTGGGTGCGGCTTGGCTGCCTCTGGCCCCTTACTCAGCTGTCGTTGGTTGTGCTTTCCGCTAATTGGGTGACACTGCTCCCTCCTCAAAGCTGGTCGTCCCGAACAGCACCATCGTAGCGGGCTAGACGATCCAGGTGTACCACCAACATCTTCCCCCGGGGAACCTTCTGGATGCGGTAGACCACGTCGTTAATCCTCTTCACCACCCGGTACGGTCCTTGCCATGGCTGCTGGAGCTTCGGGCAGCGTCCCTTGATCCGATTAGGACGGTACAACCAGACCAGGTCACCTCGCTTGAACCCTTGGCTGTTGGCTTGCCTGTCATATCTGATCTCGCCTTCTGCATGTTGTGGCGAGCCATCTCGTGCATGTCGTGGAGGTGGTCCACCGGGTTCTCCGCATACTCGGTCGCTGGCTGCTTCGCCTCCGGAGGGCTTCCAAAAGCCAGGTCACAAGGGAGGCGTAACTCTCGGCCAAACATTAAGCTGGCTGGCGTCATTCCAGTTGTGTCGTGTGTTGACGTGCGGTAGGCCAGCAAGAACAGCGGCACCTTGACGTCCCAGTCTCGCTGATGGCTGGCGACGACCTTCCTCAGGTGTTCCTCTAAGGTCTTGATGTATCTTTCGACCATGCCATCCGACTGGGGATGTAGAGGCATCGTGCGGGTCATGTACACCCCAAGCCTTTGTAGTGCCTCCTTCATTAGGTTGGAATCAAAGTTGGTACTCTGGTCACTGTAGCTCTAACGGCACCCCAAATCGACAGAACACTTGCTGCACGAGGCAATCTGTGATTGTCTTTGCCTCTTGGTTTGGGATGGCATACACATGCGGCCACTTGGTGACGTAGTCCACGACCACCACTAGGTACTTGTTGCCTCGGTCGGAAATTGGAAACGGCCCCGCAATGTCAACGGCGACCCGTTCGAATGGCGCTCCGACGTTGTACTGCTGCATGCGACCCCGGCTCCTAGTCTGGGGGCCA
This sequence comes from Mantis religiosa, assembly GCA_030765055.1. Classification (NCBI taxonomy): domain Eukaryota; kingdom Metazoa; phylum Arthropoda; class Insecta; order Mantodea; family Mantidae; genus Mantis; species Mantis religiosa. The sequence continues at coordinate 134,809,011 of CM060951.1, forward strand.
CGACTCACCGCGCACACGTGACACTGACGGCACCATCTCTCAGCATGTGCTCGGAGTCTCAGCCAGTAGTAGCGCTGCCGTAGTTTGTCAAATGTTCGGTTCGCTCCCAGGTGTCCACCCGAAGTACCGGCGTGCACTTCCTCCAAGACTTCCGGGACCTTACTCCAGGGAAGTACCAACTGTCCTCTCTGCGTCTTCCCATCGGGTGACTCCCAAACCCGGAACATCACGCCATCACTGGTCTTCAACGAGTCCCATTGGGCCCAGTACGGCTTGTAGGTGGCGCTCCTCGGTGCGATGTCCTCCCAGGTTGGTCTCGTCCCTGCCTCCACTTCCCTCAAGAGTGGCCCCAAGTCTGCGTCCGGCAGCTGCTCCCTCCTCAGGCCTACGCTATCCCAGCCGCCCGCAGGCACTGCCACAACTACTCGGACTGCTGCGGCACGCTCCTTCTCTTCCACTCTTGTGCACTGGCCGCACTCTTCTGGACAGAGTCTTCGGGACATGGCGTCTACGTTACCGTGGCTCTTCCCTCTACGATGTTCCGAGGTGAAGTCGTACTCCTGCAGCCTCTGGACCCAACGTGCTGTCTGGCCTTCCAGGTTCTTAAAGCTCAATAGGCAGGTTAGGGCGGAATGGTCAGTCCTGAGTTGGAATGGCTGACCGTACAGGTACTTGTGGAAGTGCTCCAAGGTCTTTACTACCGCCAATAATTCTCGTCGGGTGACGCAGTAGTTCTTCTCTGCCTTGGATAGCGTCTTGCTGTAGTAGGCTATCACCCGCTCATGGCCGTCCTGGATCTGCGATAGGACACCTCCAATGCAATGGTCGCTGGCGACGGTGTCTACAATGAAGGCGCCACCCGGTTGTGGGAAACCCAAAATTGGAGCACTGCACAGGGTCTCCTTTAGGTGCTGGAAACCGTTTTCGGAGACCTCCGTCCACACATAAGGCCAGTGTTCCTCTGTCAGGCGGGTAAGGGGTTTTGCGATGTTGGAGAACCCCTTTATGAAGCGGCGGTAATAACTGCACAGCCCCAGGAAACTGCGCAACTCTTTCTTATCCTTGGGGCGAGGCCAATCTCTCACAGCCTCTGTCTTCTCTGGGTCTGTGGCCACTCCGGTTGCTGAGACTATGTGGCCTAAGTAGTTAACTTCCTTGCGGAAGAGTTGGCACTTCTTCGCGTTCAGCTTCAAGTTGGTCGCCTGCAATCTCTGTAGAACCTTACTCAGATTCTCGAGGTGATCTTAAAAAGTCTTCCCGACGATGATGATGTCTAGGTATAGCAGACAGGAGTCGTAGGTCAGCCCTCTCATCACTGACTCCATGAGACTTTGGAAGGTAGCTGGTGCGTTGCAGAGGCCAAAGGGCATAACCGTGAACTGCCAGAGCCCTTGGCCCGTCGAGAATGCGGTGTTCTCCTTGTCTCTTCGGTCTAGAGCTACCTGCCTGTAGCCCGACTTCAGGTCCAGGGTCGAGAACCACTGTGCACCAGCTAGTGTGTCCAGGGTGTCGTCAATCCGGGGTAAGGGGAAACAGTCCTTCCGGGTGACAGCGTTCAAATTTCTGTAGTCTACGCAGAAGCGCAGCTCGCCATTCTTCTTTGTCACCAAGACAACAGGGGAACACCAAGGGCTGTCAGACTCTTCAATCACTCCCCTGGATCTCATGTCCTCCAGCATGTCTCGTACCGCCCCTTGCTTCGCCAGCGGAACGCGTCTATGTGGTTGCCGAATAGGCCGGGCGTCCCCGGAGTCAAAGCGGTGAAGCACTTTGTCCGTGCGGCCGTAGTCACTATCACCTTGGCTGAAGACGCGCTGATACCGTCTTAGCAGTTGTCGAACTTTCTCCAGCTGTTCTGCGGTCAGGTGGTCGGCCGCCCTCTCCAGTAAGCCTTCTAGTCTCGGCCCCAGGTGTTGCTTCGGCGCCGGCTCCTGTGTCTTGTCGATTGCTGTTACGCTCACCACGGGCTCGCACGTTCCCAACTCCGTCCCGGCCTGGACGTCGTTATCGGTGTCCGTTGGATTTAGCAGTCTCACTGGCACCTCTCGGTACGGCAGCAATGCCCTGGCTACACACAGTCCGTGTACAGGCGTCTTCTGGTCCAGCATCATGTACCTGGTTCTCTGGCCTTCCAGTCGCGCCGTCACCACCACCTCGCTCCTCGCGGGTACAACTACGTCTTCGCTCAAGACGACCCTGCAAATTCCAAGGCGCTCTGCTGGTTGACGGAGTATAACCTCTTCTGCGTTGAGCCGTAGGACCTTCGTGCCGACGTCGACCGTCGCCTCATGGCTCCTGAAGGCATCCAATCCCAGTATCACCTTCTCAGCCACTTTCGCGACGAATACCCACAGACGTACGGTACTCCTTCCCAAGGTCAGCTTCAGCAGGGCCTCCTTCTCCACAGGCAAGGTGTCGCCCGATGCCGTGACAAGCTGGTATGGTCGATTCGGTTTCCTTGTCGACAAACCCTTCGCCACGTCAGGTCTGATGATGGTCACGGCCGCCCCGGTGTCCACCAGCACGCGGCACGGCTTCCCTCTCACCCAACCGTCCGCGATGAGGCTGTCATCCATACGCCGGCTGACGGCGCGCAGTGTCACTCGAGGGTATGGTGGTGATGGCACCGACGTGCCCCTCTCCACGACGGCCCTTACTCGTTTTCCGGCTGCTCTTCCTGGTGTGGGCAGTCTCTCTGCAGGTATCCGGGCTGTCCACACCCCCAACACAGGCCACTAGGTGTTCGCCGGCGTCCCTCGGCTGGTCTTCCGTCTCCGGCGTAGCGGACACTCCTCGCTCTCGACGTCGGGATAGCTGTTACTTTGGCCGCCTCCATCCTTAATGCTGCCGTCAGCGCCTCGTGGATGGTTTTATAATCGCCGAGCATTAGGCGCTGACGAAACTGCGTGTCTCGTACCCCGTCCACGAATGAGTAGGCAGCTTCCCGGGATACGAACTCTGGTGGGAGGTCGACTAGGGCCTTATTAGGCAGTTCAACTGCCAGAGCGAACTCCTGCAGCGTCTCCCCTGGCTGCTGTGACCTTGCCTTCAGCTGGCTGCGGTACGCTGCGGCTAAGTGGTGGTTCCCAAAACGATTCTCTAGGGCCTCCCAGATGTCCTTGGGTGCCGTCGTTGACTGAACCGCGTTCAGGACTTCCGCGGCCCGACCCTGGAGGCTGGCTATTAACTGTGTGGCCTCCTCTCCTGGTGACCATTTGTTGTGCTTGGCCACTGTGTCGAACTGGCGGCGGAAGACTTCAAACGTTGACGCGCCGTCATATTTCGGAGGTTTGATGGGCGCCGATGTTGTGTAGCGTCCCGGTGCGTCGGCCTTCAATTCCTTCAACCTCCTGCCGACGACGTACTCCACCATGGCGCTCAGGGACTTGACGCTGTTGTCGGCCTTTCCTTCCAGCTCATTAACGCGGCTCGCCAGGTCTTCGACGCGCTCGCCTAACTCTGTGACGTCCTCTTTTACGCCGGCCAACTGTTCTTCAAACTTTGCGGCGAGAGCCTCGTTAACCGCCTTCATTTCCGTGGCCAGACTGCCGTTCGCTGCTCTCATTTCTGTGGTTAACTCGGCCTTCATTTCTTCCATCTTCTCCGTGATGTTTTCGTTAGCCGTCTTCATTTGTTTCAGTTCCGCGGCCAGGTTGTTATTTGTAGTCTCCAGCTTCGCGGCCAGGCTGTTATTTGCCGCTTCCCGTTTTGCTGTTAATTCGTTCATCTTCTCCAAAAGCATTTCCAATGCCGATTCCATGGCCGTAATGTTCGGTGATGTTATCGTCCTGCTTCCTGACACCAGTGTGACTTTGTGGGTTCGTGAAATGAAAAGTCCAATTGCACCACTCAAAAATGTTCTTTATTTCCACCGACTTACAGTTAAACACTTGCCAATTACACAGAATTACGTAATGCACACAATTACGATTCACCAGTTCGTCCGTTACAATTCCACTTTGCTCTCGCAATTACGTACAATCCTCCGTTGCACGTACACAGTCTTCTCGTCCGTACACTAGCACTGCACTCTTACGCTGCTCGCCAAGAATTGACTGACTGGCTCAATTCACTCACTGCAGCCCTTTTTATAGGAAAATCGCCGTTTTCTCGAAGCCTCTAGTTTCCGTGAATCACCGCGAAGGTTCCAGATGGCAGTGGAAGGGGCGGGGGAAGAGGCGGCAAGCGACAATTCCCTAATCATCCCCTCAGTGAGAGAGACTAATGGGTGGGTGCGACTTGGCTGCCTCTGGTCCCTTACTCAGCTGTCGTTGGTTGTGCTTTCCGTTAATTGGGTGACAGTATATACAGAGTCTTTTGGTTAACATATTGCTGAAACACATACTTTGCTGATTTCTGTGCTTTATCAATTAAATGTAACCAAAGAATTCACGAAGATGGCAATGTATACATGAAACAATATCAGAACATGTTATTACAGAAACAAATTGCAGCCACCTTCAGTTCAAACATCCTAGATATCTGCTTTGAATGATGACTTGGCTGCCCAGCATTTGACTGCTGCATATTTGCCCTCTCTTTTCAAACACCAACAGTGGTTGGCCATCTTGGTACATTCTACCTCCCCTGGTATCTTTTCTTCCTCTTTGCTGCCTTGGTGAAGTCTCTCTCCCATCTCTTCACTAACAGCCACAGGTTTTCAGGAAAGTGATTGAGATGAGAATGTAGGAAGTGCAGTTTCAGCCTCATTCTATAACATAAGTCTGGCTTATTCACCCATCTTCTAATTCCTCACACACTCACCATTTTCACAGCAGAACAAAATATAAACAACAGTCAGACGTTCACCACACTCACGACATAACTGACTCACTGGACTAGACAGCATTAAGAATTTTGCCACTACTGCAAACCACAAAAAATGCAACTCTGCATTTCAACAGTGCATTTCATTAGTAACAATTCTAAAACAGACTGATATTGGAGATTTAAATGGAATGGTGTTTGGATTGACAAGCATGCACAATAATAACAAAGCAAAGCACAGCTACACTTACAGCCGATTCGCTGTTACTGCAAAGAAACATGGAGCCACAGTGACTCCTTTTAAAATAGTAAATTAGAATTAGCATGATACAGGAAAACCAGTGACATTTCTGAAATCAGTAGACCTTTTTTAGTCATAATTACTTATCAGATGCTTTGCTGCAAAAATCATGCTGGGTAGTGTTACCATTGCAACATAAAAAAATGTAACAATGGCCGGCATCAATCCAGTAAGATGCAAAAGTTTCTGGGCTTAATGGCCGTGGTCTAGTAGAAAAAATTGAACTTCCTGACGTTTCGCTCAAGCATCCTCAGAGGACTCATGGCAAACTAGAGTGGCTCTGGCATAGCCCACTGATTATATATAGATGGGAGAAAGACTGCGTACATCCCTCCTATTGGCTGTGCGCGTCTGCCTTAGAAGCACTGGAATATATTGTTAAAAGAGCAGGGGCCAGTATGAAAATGGGAGGGAGTTCTAAAGGCATCAGTAGGCAGTGGTTTGACAAGGATCGCCAGGTAGCGAAAGCAAGAGTAGCACAGGAATTAAAGAACTGGTGGCTATCAGGGGAAAAAGAGGAAAGGGAACATTTCCTGACTCTGAGATGGGCATACAGGTGGCCTAATGGAACAAAGAAAGAGGGACTGGGGTGAGAAAATAAGCAGAATGCTAAATGAAGCAGCAAGAATACATGATACTAAGAAAATTTGGTCAGTAGTGAGAGGGCTGTATAAAGATGTGGGGAGAGACTAGGATATAGGCACAGATCAATGGTGTGCATACTTTGAATCACTGTTAGGACCAGACACTTATATAAGAGTTGAAAGAAGTTTGTTAGGGGGTCCCCAAATAATGAATTAGATATATCTCTGACGTTGAATTTTGTGAACAAATAAGGAGGTTAAAAGCTAACAATTAGTCGGTGCTCCGAGCCATGATCTTTAGAGCGTATGTCTCTAGCATTCCACCATGTAGAAGGTCGCGGGTTCAAGTCCCACCTTGGGCATGGATGTTTATGTGTATATATGTGAAACTACAGAAAACAGGTAAATAAACGGAAACAATAAAAGAACGGAAGATATATAACGTTATATATATATATAACGAAGGTATATTGGAAATGTTAGCACAAATGAACGCTAGTATAAATAGTTTAAGACAAGATATAGGTGATGTAAAATCAAAATTAACACAAGCTTTAGAACAAAATTCAAATAATTTGAAACAGGAGCTAATACAAAGTATAAGAAATTGTTATGCTGGTGTATCTCAGAAATTAAGTGAGAATTTTGATAATAAGAATATGATACAAGAATCAGAATTAAGTGATAATGCAGGGGAGATAAAGAAATATTAGTACAAAGTGTAGGTCAAAATAAAGATGAATATGATAAGGTAAATAAAGAATCACAAAATTATCAGGAATATAATGTAGGAGAAGTAACTGGTGAGATAGTATCACATATAAATAACGTAAAGATAACTCTAAATGTAATTAAACACAAAAATGAAACAGATGTTGACTTACCAAACAATGAATGTAATAATACAGATGGTTATCAAAAGATTTATCAGTATCTTAATGTGAATTCTAAGATGTGTGTACAAAAGATAGTCGCACCAACACAGGTAAATTATCTAGGTCACATTGGTCATACATATCATACACCACACGAAATAATTTTGCTAAATTTTGGTCAAAGAATTAAACACAACACTAACCTAACCTTAAAATAGCTTCATGGTAAAGATACACACACAAACAGAAAAATCAGAAACCAAGTTTTGGGTGCTTGCAACATTCAGGTTAACCTACAGAGTAAAATTAATCACACTAATGACCGATTTCACCAACAGATGTTAAAATTGATGTTAACAAATGTTGTTGTTTTCAAATGCTAGGCTTTGGCAATGAAGTCATAATATTATGACTTAAATATTATGTCATAAATATTAAAAGCAGAAGCATTATTAACAGTGAAGTATTCTTTATTTTTGAGTTTGATTTATGAGTCACTATGTTTACACTCAACTTCACTTACTATGTTGTTGTATAATTGAAACGTTTTCAAGATCATTTGATCTAATCCTCAGCTGTTTGGTGACTAAATGAACATTCTTCTTCCTCCACTACTACAGTGCTCTGATCCTTCTGCCATCTGGTGTTAGGGGCATACTTCATTTAATGCTGGGATTTCAAAATTTATAACTTTATCCCAGCTTTTGGTTATAAATATTTTTTCCCAAATATCTAATTCTATGGGTGTACTTAAAGATTTTAACAGCTTTATGTTATGGTCAATGTTGTGGTTTTCTGTCCAAAAATGGTGTGACACTGCAGATTTTTCTGTTTGTTTCAACTTTATGTTCCTCTGGTGTTCTTTTTACCTGGTTAACAAGTTTCTCTTTGTTTTTCCTATGTAGCTTTTATCACAGGTTTCACAGTTTATCTGATAAATTCCCGATTTCGTAGTGTTGGGGATTGTATTTTTTAGTGGTTTATTTAGCAGGTTCTTCACACCGAATTTGTTTTGGGGTGCTAGTTTTAAGTTTAGTCTTTTGAAGATTCGTTCAAATTTTCTAAAAGCCCATGGATGGTAGGTGAACTTTCTATATTGCCAGTTTGTGTTTTTAAGCGGTGTGAGAGTTGTATTTTTTTTATATTATCTTGAGTTTTAACTTTCTTTTCATCATGTTCCTTATGATGGCTGGGTTGAATCCATTTAATATTGCTATCTCTTTTATGTGTTGTTGTTCTTTCAAAAACTCCTCCTTACTCAGTGGGATGTTGTATAGCTGGTGAATTAGACTTCTAAAGGCAGCTAGTTGATGTGAAACTGGGTTGTATTCATTTTTCTTTATGTAATTATCTATGTGTGTGGGCTTCCTGTATATTCCAAAATCTACACCATGACGATTTCTAGTTATCTTGAGGTCCAAAAAGGGTAGGGTGTTGTCTCTTTCTACTTCCATTGTAAACTGGATATGATTATCTTGCAGGTTTAGTAATTTTAGAGAATCTTCTTAAGTTTTTCCGCAATGATAGCAAACACATCATCAACATATCTCCGCCAAAATTTATAAATCTGTGGGAAGGCCTTTACTATGTGTGTTTCAAAATAGCTCATGTATAAGTCTGCTAAGATAGGCGAAAGTGGGCTCCCCACAGCTAATCCTTTTGATTGTCTGTAGAATTTTTGGTTAAACATGAAGTAATTATTCCTTGTGCATAAATCTGTAAGATTGATGTCATCTATTTCTGTGGGGTTCGTTGTCATCGGGGTTAGCCATTTTTCGAGGAGTGTAGGTATTTTTTCTACCGGAATGCTAGTTAAAAGTGCCTTAATGTCAAAAGAAACTAGTATGTGATTTTTTGGGATGTTGTACTTCTGTAGGTGATTTGCCAATTCTAAGGAGTTCTTTATTCCCAAACTTTGAAATTTGTCATATAATTTTAATTTTCTTACTAACCACTTTGCAATGTGGTAAGTACGTGAATTGATGCCATTGATGATGGGTCTCATGCTATTGTCTTGTTTGTGGATTTTTGGTAAACAGTACAACCTTGGTAGTGTAGGGTTGGAAGATTTTAAGTTGTATTTTTCAGATGTAGTTAATTTTTTTGTAACTGATAAAGCTTTATTGACAGAAGTGATACTTGGAGTTAATGGATTTTTTGGAATTTTTTCATATTCTGAACTATCTAACATAAGGTTTAATCTCTGAATATAGTCTTCTGTCTCCATAATTACTAGAGAATTACCTTTGTCGGCGTTTAGGTATACCACTGGCCTCCTATTTAAATTTGTTATTATCTGTTGTAAGTTTTATTGTATTTTGGGGATAACTGTATTATATCCAGACATTTCATTTTGGCTTTGATTACGTTTTCATTTTCTAGGCATTAAATGAAGTATTAAAACTAAGTGCCCCTAATACCACATGGCAGAGTGATCGGAGCACCGTAGTAGTGGAGGAAGAAGAATGTTCATTTAGTCACCAAACAGCTGAGGATGAGATGGAATGATCTTGAAAACGTTTCAATTATACAACATAGTAAGTGAAGTTGAGTGTCAACATAGTGATTCACAAATCAAACTAAAAAAAAAAAGTTAACAAATGTAAATTAACAATTGTAACAGTGCTAACAAAGCTGTTAAATTTCTTGCATTTCACCAACCTGTTTTCTGAAAATGTTAACAAACACGTGTTAATGCGAAGAAACTTGTAAATATTGCTGCTATAGAAGGCTATGGATGAGTTGTATTATTTTCTGAACGTACTGTGATGCGCTTTTGTTTTCATTTTTGTCTGCATCGCAGTTTGCACACAGCTAAAAAAATGGCGGATAAACAAAGACTTAAACAAAAGCCGTGAAACAAATTTGTCATCGATGGAGAAGGAACTGTTAATTGAATTGGTGACGAAGTATAAGGATATCGTGGAAAACAGGATAGATGCGGTGAATGTAAAAGAGAAAGATGTCACGTGGGAAAAAATTGGAAACGAATTTAATTCAAATGCATGTTTCATTACTAGAAACACAAAACGTATTAAGTAAATTTAAAACGAGGTGCGAAGAAGTACAAGTGACGAGTGACTTGAACATTTCAAGACGGAAGATGGACAGTGTATTATCCATATAATTCAGTGAATTATAAAATCGCAAAGTTATTAATATTTGATGCAAAGGCAAGATCGACATATTCCTTTCGATGCATGTTCTAACTCAGTATTGTGTATGTTTAAAATGAGGTGCGAAGGACAAGTGATCAGTGACTTGAAAGTTTCAAGATGGGTGGTAGTGTATTATCCACATAATTCAGTTAATTATAAAATCGCAAAATTATTAACACTTGAAGCAAAGGCGAGATCGGCATATTCCTTTCGATGCATGTTCTCAGTATTACGTAAATTTAAAACGAGGAGCGAAGGACAAGTGACGAGTGACTTGAACGTTTCAAGATGGGAGGTGGACAGTGTATTATCCACATAATTCAGTGAATTATAAAATCGCAAAATTGTAAATACTTGAAACAAAGGCGAGATTGGCATCTAACCTCTCTTGTACTTCCGCAGTAACCTTCATAGCAACTTGTTTGGACAGTCTATACCTCTGTAGAAAATGTTCTTCTTATAGTTCCTCAAAATAATTTCTCCTCATAGGCCGTACTCTATTACGAATGTCATTTAGACAGTGTTAAATATAGCAAATCGATAAAGCTGAGTTCACGCCCGCCATCTTGACTATTTACAATTGTTAAGCACTTAACATCAGAATTTTGACTTGTTAGTTTAACAAGACATTTAACACGAGTGTTCAGCTAATACTTGTTGGTGAAATGCAATTTTTGTTATAACTATTGTTAAACCCGTGTTAAGTCTTATCATCTGTTGGTGAAATCGGGCATAACTGTTCAAAAGTCACAGGTAGGAACTATAAAATTGTAACAAACCTTGCCATTGATACAGGACAACTTGAAAAACTAATTATGTGGGCGAATCACCCAGTATTAAAAAATGTTTAATTATATACTCGTTTACAAAGTGTTATGTTGGTAAAAAAAAATTCTTTATATTGTTATATTATGTTTTGTTCATTGTTTAATTAAAAAATGGTAATCATAATGATTCTTTTATTTAAATTTGGGGTGGGGCACACAACTCCCATATTAAATCAAAGAAATATATTTAAAAAAATCTTTATAGTAGAGTCAAGTAGTTATTCAATGTTTATTGTTATATTTTATATATGTTATTGATCATTGTTGTGAAATATTGTTGTTGGGGCGTTCTTCAAAATATATGGAAACACATTATTGAAGTATTTAATTGAATTATTTTCCATATATTTCAAAGAGGGGCATTTGTAACAGTTGTTTTTGTTTGGCACTAAAAATGAATTTTGTTTATTTACTTGGTAGTGTTATTTAGAATTTAAAAAAAAAAAAGTTTAAAAATACTATTATGTTTATATTAAGTATGTGGAAGTGAAATTCTAAACAAAACAAAAAAATAATAAACAAGATATGTATATTGGTTGGTACAATTGATGTTAGTATAAAGAAATGAACGGTTGCTAGGGAGTGAGAGAAAACCCTTGTGGAAAAAGGACGTGGAGAAGAAAGTTTTGATAGTGATGAGTGGAAGTGCAGAAGAGTGATCTAAAAGAAAAAGATATTGCGTAATAATGTATATTCAGAGTTCTAAAAACAGTAAAAATTAATTATCTTGCTGAAGAAGCTTGGAGAGAACTCATCTTTCAATCAACGTACTCAGGAGTGAGCAGACATTATTTTTCTTTAATCCATAATATTTTAAAGATTTAAGTTATAATTGAGATTAGTAGTGGATAAAGGATTCCTACTGAATTGTGAAGTATCATTTTATTAAAAATGGTGGAAAATTAATTTAGATTACATTTGAAATATCAAAGTTGTCGAAAATAAATTTAAATTATATATTACAAAATTGAACTTATCCAAATTTTATTTCTTTCACTCATAACCACCGTTGAAAAGAAGAGATCTTATGACTCATATTTAAGCACATACAATAGAAGAATTAACAACTAGTTGTGGGATAGTCAACAATATCCTGTACGGCTGATAGACGACAATCGAACAGCAAAGAAGGTGAGAGACCGTTTGCAATGCTACATATGGCTTTCCATCTTTGGAAACATCTCTACAACGAAGAAATCCTGTTACACACCCCTACATCCACGTCACAGCATGGTGGAGAGATACATCAAGTCCTTAGAAGAACACCTGAGGAAGGTCGTGGACAGCCATCTGCGAGACTGGGACATCAAGGTGCCACTGTTCTTGCTGGCCTACCGCTCGTCAACACACGACACCACTGTGATGACGACAGCCAGCTTAATGTTCAGCCGAGTGTTGCGTCTCCCTTGTGACCTGGCTTTTGGGAGTCCCCCGGAAGCGAAACAGCCAGCAACCGAGTTTGTGGAGAATCTGGTTGACCATCCTCCACAATATTCATGAGATGACTCTTCAGAACATCCAGAAGGCAAGCGACTGCATGAAGACCCAATACAACAGGCAAGCCAACAGCCAAGGGTTCAGCAAGGTTACCTGGTCTGGTTGTATCGCCCTACTCGAACCAAGGGAGGCTGCCCGAAACTTCAACAACCATGGCAAGGACTGTAACATGTGGTAAAGAGGATTAACGACATGGGTTACTGCATCCAGAAGGTGCCCTGAGGAAAAATGGTGGTACACCTGGATCGTCTGGCCCGCTACGATGGTGCTGTTCGGGACGACCGGCCTTGAGGAGGGAGCAGTGTCACAAACCCATTATTGCAATAGTGCGGCAATATCTATATCTGGCACAAAGGGACAGATAGTGCAGCTCGGGTATAAAAGCTTGCCGAAACAGAGACAGAAAGCTGACTGGAAAGTTTTCCATCTTGATTGTTTGAGAACGTTCCAGTGGTGACTAGAAATTGTGAGTGGAGCTATAAAAGGAAGCCGCCGCGGCTCGCCAGTGTGGAACAGTCCTAAATTGGATTCGTGTACCTGCAACTGTGTTTTGGAAGTGAACTCTTTTGTTTGCGGTCAACGACCTTGTTGATTATATTTGTGTATGTTACATAATTCTGCTATTACAAGGGTTGACCAAAGTGTGTTTCTACGGAAATAAAGAGCATTTTGAATTTCTGCAACTTGGACATTTAATTCTACGAACCCCAGAGTCACAATATCAACCTATTAATACTTCTGTTACATGTCTTGATGCAACCAGAAATAATATTTGTATTATTTTTCCATTTCTTTCAACATTTAACATCAACTTTAACTTTACTCTTTCTTTTCTCTTGCCATCATATGATGAACAAAAGATTCCCAGGACCAGGACCAGGGGAAAAAAGTTACTTTAAAACTACTAGATTCATCATAGAAATTTTGTGAGCTTCCATATCGATAATATTATATTGTCTTTCATGTCGCCCTTTGGTTTTGGATTCCTACTCTGACTTATTCTTTTCTTCTGGCCCGTGCTTCACTTCTATATTTTTTTAAATCATATGGAAATCCTGGCTTCCATGTATTTAGCACTATTTGTATTACTCCCAGCTTTTACTGAAAGCATGTTTAATTATTGGGAGCAGAATTTCCTTGCATTCTATTTATAGCTTTGGTTCCATTTCCATTATTAATAACTCAAATTTCTAGCACTTTACTCGGGTTATTTCCTAATATCTATTGCTTTGACCTTTACTGCATGCATAGGTGATTTGTTCTCATTTCTCAAATATTCATTACAGAATTTCTTCTCCAGCACTAGCAATTAATCAGTTATAGCCACAAAGCTGTAAGAAATTTTTTGATAAAAATCCATTTGTAATTGGAAAAACTTTATACAATAAGCTGCCAGCCACAATTAAACAATCAACTGGTTCCAAGTTTAATAAATGTTTAAAAAATTACTTAATTGAGAGGGCCTTTTATGACATAGATGAATATCTACAATTGTGATTTGAAAAGCTTTTTTTTCCCCCCTGACACATGTAATTTGTAAATATTTCAATGAGGGTATAAATGAGAGATCAAACTGTAAATGCCGTGTAATACATTTATCTCAATCTGTCTAGTAATTTCAACAAGTGAGTATAATCGTTAAAATATATTTCTGAAATCGGTGAATAAGTACATATTTATGAATTATTATTATTATTATTATTATTATTATTATTATTATTATTATTATTATTATTATTATTACTATTACTATTATTATTATTATTATTATTATTATTATTATTATTATTTATGTTCATTCATTATATAACATATTTATTAATCTGTGTATATGCTCTGTAAAATTTGTAAGTCTTGATGTATGTAACTAACTAATCATTTACAATATTGTAATATGTAAACTTTTTGGACGAAACTTGAAACATGTATTTCATGTCTATAAGGTATAACAATATTTAAATAATACTGAAGTATATCAGGGAAATGAGTGGTAACAAAATTAGTTAACTGTATTCATGTCACTCCCCATAGATAAATCTGGCCAATTTGCTGTGACCATTAAAATATTTTCCAACTATAGTCTATTATACTCTTTAATATACATCTGACCCTGAAGTACTCCTGCAATCCTCTAATGGGTATATATTTTAGGACCATCTAAATCCTCTTTCCCGAAAATTGGTGCCACAATTTCACTCAGAACATGGCTAGACCATTGCATATTATGGTGTTTATGAGATGCTATTAGCATTGTTAAGCAGTTGGTAATCTTAGTCTTGACAAAGCAACAGGAGGAGGAATATAGGGAAGGATCATGCTTGAAGGTTAAGCCAGAATGGATACATCTAACCCTTATCTCCCTTGAACATAGCATGTAACCAAATCTGAAAGTATTTCTAGTAAGTAAATAATGAATTGTCATTTTAGTTAATCGATGGAAATTAATCAATTAATTAATTAATTGTGGTTCAAATCCCGGCCGTGGCATTAAACTTTTCATGTTGACTCTATCTAATCAATTGTTAGTTTTGCTCTTTTAACTGCTACCCTTCATTCCTAATTCAGCAATATTCTAATAACCCATGTGTTTTCACCTGTAGTTACTTCCTTCCGCTTTCCCAGTTTGACCTGTGTAATTGAGAACAGCATGCTTAAGAATTATAAAATCCCTTAACATTTCTGGTAGTCATGACTAGACTTTGGACTGTTAGGTTGTTAAAATGTAACTTTTGGTGCCTAAAATAGGTTTTATAATGTAAGAAATAGTCTCTATAAACAAAAAACAAAAAATAGGCTTTAAAAATAATATACTTTAAAAACATGTTTGAAATCGGGAATTCTGCTTCTAGAATATAATCATTTAAAATGCTCCCTGTCCAACACATCTACTCTATTAGAATAACAAGAAGGACACATATCTAACTATAGGTAGTTATATACGAATTTAAGCAATGAAATACCTTTGAACATAAATCTTTGTCCATTAATGTCTTAGCTTTGATGTAAATATGTAATCATTTTTTACATTTTCAACCAACAAGCAATGCCGTCTGTCACTCAACACTAATTTTTAACATGCAAATGAGCACTCCACAACCACCAAAGTAACAGGTGTATAATAAAACTATAATAGAAGTATTTATAAACAGTGGAGCTTCATCAATCAAAAACACTTTTTAAACCAATTCTCGAACTGTATAAACACTTAAGCTCCACTTACTTTTTAAATTAGGACAAGTTTCAAGGACACCGCGTCCCCATCCTCAGCTGATGTTCTACTGGTTCTTCAGGTGACCGCCTCCCTCTCCTGGCGCTGTTCAATGAGTTGAATGACGTCATCTACTACTGGAATTTCGAAGTTCATTGCTCTCTTTTTGTTCTTCAAAATGTGTATATTTTCCCAAACTGTTAATTCCCAATACTTTTTTGCCGGTACCAAAAGTTTTATGTCTTTGGAAATGTTGTGATTTTTTGACCAGAAGTGATGGGCTATGGCCGATTTATCTGTCTGTTTGTATTTAATACATCGCATGTGTTCTTTCATGCTTGTTTCTAGGTTTCTCTTTGTTTTTCCGATATAAATTTCGTGGCAATCCTCACATCTTACGCTATAAATTCCGGATAGTTTGTTGGTTGGACTTGTGTTTTTTAGCGGGTGATTCAGCATGTTTCTCATGTTATATTTGTTGTGTGGTACTAGTTGTATCTGAAATTGACGGAAAATGTTTTTGAATTTATTAAATGCCTTAGGGTGATACGTAAATTTGCAATATGCTTTCTTTGGGTCGTCAGCTTTTAAAGTGCTAACGTCCTTGATGGTTTTCCGTCTTTTATGCTTGTTTATCATTTTTTTAATAAATTTTGGATCAAAGCCATTCACAATTGCAACATAATTAATGTGATCTACTTCTTTGGTATATTCTTCTATAGTCAATGGGATGTTCACTAGCCTATGGATTAAACTGTGAAATACTGCATATTGGTGTTCTTTTGGGTTGGAGTTGTTGTTTTTAATGTAGTTATCCACATGTGTTGATTTTCTATATATGCCAAACTCTAATTTGTCTCCTTTTTTAATAATTTTTAAATCCAAAAACGGTAACCATCCATCTTGTTCTGTTTCAATGGTGAACTTTATGGATTGGTCTTGCAGGTTCAATAATTTTAGCGCATCCTGTGCTAACTTCTTTGGTATTATGGCAAATATGTCATCCACATAACGAAACCACACTTTAAAAATATGTGGATATGCTGCTGTTACCCGTGTTTCCAAATAACTCATATACAAATCCGCTAATAACGGTGAGATGGGGTTGCCCATGGCTAAACCTGAAGTTTGTTTGTAATATTTTTGGTTGAACATGAAGCTGTTTTGGTTGATGCATAAATTAAAGAGTTTGTTGTATTCTTCAATTTGGGTTTCAGTAAAACCTTGATCTGAGAGCCATAGCTTAATCAAATTTGGTAGCTTTTCTGTAGGTACGCTCGTAAATAATGAGCTAACATCAAAGGAGACTAAAATTTCATTAGTGTTTATATTTACTTTATTTAATTTGTCAATCAATTCTAAGCTGTTTTTTATTCCGAGAGAAGCATATCTTTGTATGAAATCCATTTCGCATACTAACCACTTTGCTAAATGATATGTAGGTGCATCTATATTGCTGATAATCGGTCTAACACTGTTATCTTTTTTATGAAGTTTTGGTAGACAATACAGTTTTGGTAAAACTGGGTTGCTGGGGACTAATTTTGCTTTTGCTTTTTCCGGTATTATTGTACTTTCTTTTATTGTCTTATTTGCCGAAACAACCAAAACTCGCAGAGGATTCTTTTTTATTTCTTCATATTCTTGATGTTCTAAAAGTTTATTAACTCTGCATGTGTAATCATCTTTATCCATGATAACAGTTTTATTACCTTTATCTGCTTTCAAATATAGTACTGGTTTTGCATTCAATTGGTGTATTAATTAAAAGACGGAAAACCATCAAGGACGTTAGCACTTTAAAAGCTGACGACCCAAAGAAAGCATATTGCAAATTTACGTATCACCCTAAGGCATTTAATAAATTCAAAAACATTTTCCGTCAATTTCAGATACAACTAGTACCACACAACAAATATAACATGAGAAACATGCTGAATCACCCGCTAAAAAACACAAGTCCAACCAACAAACTATCCGGAATTTATAGCGTAAGATGTGAGGATTGCCACGAAATTTATATCGGAAAAACAAAGAGAAACCTAGAAACAAGGATGAAAGAACACATGCGATGTATTAAATACAAACAGACAGATAAATCGGCCATAGCCCATCACTTCTGGTCAAAAAATCACAACATTTCCAAAGACATAAAACTTTTGGTACCGGCAAAAAAGTATTGGGAATTAACAGTTTGGGAAAATATACACATTTTGAAGAACAAAAAGAGAGCAATGAACTTCGAAATTCCAGTAGTAGATGACGTCATTCAACTCATTGAACAGCGCCAGGAGAGGGAGGCGGTCACCTGAAGAACCAGTAGAACATCAGCTGAGGATGGGGACGCGGTGTCCTTGAAACTTGTCCTAATTTAAAAAGTAAGTGGAGCTTAAGTGTTTATACAGTTCGAGAATTGGTTTAAAAAGTGTTTTTGATTAACAGGTGTATATTTCAACTTCAACACTAAATGGACAGGAATGTTACATTGTACATCCATGCTTTTTCCTTCTAGGATATCTGATGCACTACACAGGTTCTTCAATCCTGCATTCCTCTGCAGAACTTCCTTCGGTTTATCCCGTACTTTATCTTCAACAGAACCAATAACAGTTTTCATCCTTTCTTGCATAGCATTAAATATATGCATTTGTTCATACAGAGGTTTTCCTGCTGCTTCAAGTGATGCAATAATGCATAAGGAAGGTGTAGTGCGACTTTAAAAACACCAGATCCCTCTGAATATCAGAATCTTCCATAACTTGCTTTGCAGATACAAGGAATGCAGACTCATCTTCTAGAGACTTGAAACAACGTTTTCACTTCACTAAAGTGGTCATTGTAGTATTCTGCAGCTTTGAGTCATATCCCCCAGTGGGTAAGTATAGATTCAGAAGGCAGAGAAATTTTGGCCGGTTTCTCATGGAAAATCTGTACCCTTGTTGGCACTTTGATGAAATTTTTGTATACTATAGAAATCATTTGTTGACACTTTGATGGAATTTTTGTATACTATAGAAATCAATTTGTTGACATTTGGGTACTGTTGTCTGATAATCTCTGCAACATGCTTTACTCCATGTGCATGGCAAGTAATGTGCATGACGCAAGGGTAAAACACTTTAAGCAATTTTACTGCAGCAATCGTGTATGCTGCTGCATCAATGTATATTAGTAGTATTTTATTCTCATCAAGACTATTCGAGTACATAGCTTCAGACCATCATTAACCAATTTCACTATCGTCTGAGAGTTAGTTCTGGCCAGTTGATTGCAACAAATCAAATATGCTACTGTGGGAGTATCAGAATTCAACTTCCCAACAACTAAATGTGCTATGTAGCACCCCATACTGACCATAGTTTCATCTACTGATAGCAAGTCATATGTGATTTGCCTATGTTTGAGTGAATTCTTCCGAAAGCCTCTACATATTTATCATCAATATAATTTTTCCTTATGGTGGATTCTGAGGGAGTATTACTGTGGCAGTATTTTTCTAAGAAGCCTTTGAAATGTGGATTTTCCAATGCATTAAATGAGATATTTACTGCGACGATTGCTCAGCATAGATTAGCATAAATTAATTTTTGTTTGTAGAATGGTTTACTGCCTGGGCTAGAACGGACTGTTTCAGTTTTCTTTTCCGTTCAGTGTTAATATGATGTGCAGCTCCTTGTAAATCTTTAGTGCCGCTTTTTGTCGTTGGTTACCTACAGATGCAGAAAACACAAAAGAGTGGCAAGTAAATAAATCGGTATCTTTTACTGATAGTAATTTTATTGTATCACATAAGATTTTGAATTTTCAGCACATGCACGCGCACGCACACGCACACACACACAGACAGACAGACAGACAGACAGACACACACACAGACAGACAGATACAGACACAGACAGGGTGAGAGGTGAATAAGTACAAATAATTTCATATATAGTACAGAACAATGCATATAATGCATATGTGGATCTTGGTTTGTCCGCTTCCTAATAGCAATGTCACAAATGATTCACAAAGTTAAGGATACCATGTTTCTTGAATAGCCCTGCACGACGACACATGTGGTTACATCATGCATAAGGCTGGCTGTCATTCAAGCGATTTACAGCAGAGGAATCAAAGTTGATATTCAGCAGCACACTGTCATTTACAAAGTATACAGTATGAGTAGTTTCACATATGCTGAATCACCAGGTATTCATTTAATTTAAGGCGATGCTGGGGAATCAGCCAATGCTGCAAGGGACTTGTATTGGCAATGATTTCCAAATTGTCAGCATTTTCTGTAGCCATAAAAAAAGTTGAAATTATGTGACGTACACATTGGTATTTTCATTTATTTTATTTAACCATACAGGATATTGTACTCTGCTTTTGTGTTGTTTTAGTTTTCTTTTTTTCTGGAGTGTTTTTGTGTTATGGCTTAAATTTAATTTTTCACCATTGCAAAAGCAATGAAAGATTGTACTTTAAGAAACTGGAGAACAAATGCATGTCTATTGATGTTAATGATGTTGTGTTTAACACAAATAAAAATAAATTTAAATAAATCACAGTCGGCCACGCCAGCTGCAGAGTGAGGCCAGCATTGTGACCTCTTATGTAATCATCCTAAAAACATTGCAACATTTTTCCGATGAGTGTCATTATCAGAAATAGTGAAAAAAGTGGACATTACAGGCTCGTTACATTGCCCTGACATGCTGATACAAAAATATTTGCACTTATTCACCTCCCAACCCATATATGTAATAGGTATATTTAATTTGCTCACCTGTTTGCTACATGCTTCATGGAATATTGTTTGTCCATCCATGGTGAAATCTGGAAATTCTTGAAGCTACTGACTGACTTATCAGTGAAATTTGAATTTTCAGCATTGCACTCTCACTAAATGTACACTTTAAACACTTAAGACAGAATGTAAAATTTGCAGGGAGAGGGAAGATGTGACTGACTGAAGATGCACAAAGTAGGAGGTTGGGAAGATGCGCTTTTTTTTCTTCCAAGAACGGACTTAGTTATTGTGCACTACAGCCACTGCTCCCAAGGTCGCATATAAGGGCAACCCTCAGGCTGACCATGAAAGTTACATGTATTGTCTAGTTAAAAATTAGTACACACAAAATATGTTTTTTTATTTTTATACTTATATTATTTGTATTGTTCTAAATATTTGTATTGACGTATCCAATGTCATTGTATTGACTTAACGGAATTCAAAACATGTAGTTTTCGAAAAGGAACGGATAGAGTCCATTAATTCTTATACTTTCTAACACCTACTTTGTATCTGTGATTTCTGTTGCTATTTTTTCCATTTGCTCGGTTTTTCTTCTAAATTTCTTGCTTGCTTTTTACTTCCCTTTGTCATCTTTCTAATCTACTTCTACACTTTTCTGACTCTTCTGTAGCTATTTTCCTTTCTTTGACTAATTTCTGTGCTACTTCCCTCATTTTGTGTTATATTTCTCCAACTTTTCATTAACCTAACCTATTTTCAAATTTTCTTTTTCAGAATTGTGCATTTCCTGGTTAATTTCCTTCCATACATTTTCTATTACCCCTTAAGTTGTTTCATATTTTTTCTTACTTCATTTTCAACATGATTTACTTTCCCTCTGATCTCTTCCCTCAATGTTTCCAACACTTGGTGTTGATTTTCTAGCTTCTTTCTTAATTCTTTTACCTCTAATTTATGATTATTACATTGCACCATTTTTTCCCCCTCAGCACTTATGTTTTGTCCTCACACTTCGAGGCACTTTTTTCCTGGGGATTGCTTCGGACTTCCACTGCTGCTTCATTTGAGCGCTGTTGTCTCCGAGGCCTTCCTTGGAATGCCGTGTCAAATTGCAAGAGTAGTTGGTGTTTGACCTGGGCCATTTAATCTCCTGGGAAAGTGCTCTGGTTTCACCTTGTGGCTTTATGTAAATTTGTCATTGTCTTTCTGAACGCCTTCTGAGGAGCTTTGTTTTTTTGTGGGCTACATTCTGCCAGTTCCAAGACAAGAAGTTACTGGGTTTATAGGCATCACTGCTAGCTAGCTTAATATGTATTCAAAGGTTTTGAAGTATTAATCAAGTAATTATTCTGCTGAGCTATTTGCTTGAGTAAATTCTGTGTAGTTACTAGCGTTACAACCTAGAGTCACTGTAAATGTTTTCTGGAATCCTTGTTACACTGATACTTGGAGGTTATTGTTTTAGGAAAATTGTTTATGTGATACAGTAACTTTATTAATGATTGTGATGCTCTTTGTTTCCCTGTGTTGGCTTTAAGGGAACAAATTGTTGAATATTCTGTTATCTGTAAAATTTTACAGTATTTGGATTAAAGTTTGAATTGTTTAATGGGGCAACAGTGAATAAGTTCATTGTCTGCGTTCCCATAACTTGGACCTCTGTTTATGCCTGTAAGTGAAGTAGGGTCAAACCTATACCAGTTTAACCAATGGATAGTGTTAGGTGTGAAGTGCACAGCCAGGGCTGGACGCCACAACATTCTATCTCTTCCTCTGACCTTTACTTTACTTTTATGGGCATCTCCCCATATCAGGGGTTGCCTCTGACAGCTAGTCGCCAGAACTTCGAACTTCCCCACAATCTATCATCAAGGTTCCATCTCCACATGGCATTTGACACCTCCTCTCTAAGTTAAGCGGGGACATCCTCTCTTTCTCCGGCCCTCTAGCAACCAATTAAAAGCTTTTTTTTTTTTTTAGGCCATCTATCCTCGGGCATTCATCTGAGGTGGCCATACCTCTCCAAGGTTCTCTTATCCATTCAGTTGACAACTGGCTCAGATTGATTAATGATCTCCCTTATGGTCTTATTCAATATTCTATCCAACCTGGATTTTCTGCAGCTTCGCCTGAGCCCATCCATTTCTACAAACTCTAAAGCCTCTGCCTGTTCTGCTGGGTCAATGATCACCTTCCAATCCATATATCATAATTACACTTCAGAGTTTAGGTAAAACCTAAACAATAACAATTCCTTAAACAATAACTTCATAAAAACTTGCAAATACACTTTTAATACGAAACCATACCTAAAATTACTGCTTAATAGCACCTAAAATGCCTAATTTGACAAAGCCTAATTTTATCTTTAGGCACGTTTAACCTCTGTTAGGTAAAAACATCCATTCTTTTTCTTAAAATCTATAAATTCTTTTTTCCAAAATTCTATTTTTAATTCCAAAGTATATTTTGCAGTGTGTATTAATTTTTAACTAGACTATGCATGTACAGGTCAAGCGTTTGTTCTTGACGAATGAAAATTTTCTATAAAAGTTTGGGTGCGATTTACTACTCACCTTTCACAGGAATGTTGCTATCAAGAAAGAGGTACAGTCTACAGTGAGATGTGCGTTTACATACATGATTCTGAGCTGTTTGGCTTCTTCCTTCATATGCTTAAATATTAGCAATAATCTTGTGACTTTGACAATGTAGAGTTTTTCCTTTTATTTTTGATACTGTAGGAGGCATTATCACGTTGGCAACTAATTTGTAACCACGTAACTAACTAGCATTCGTTAAAACACTTGCATGCATATATCCATACCGAACAAAACTTTTGCAGTCTACTGTATACACGAACACTACATAGGAAAGGAGAGCTATTTGTTATTGTAACAAACTATTTGCCGACCTGTTTACTAAGGGTAAGCCAGCTCACTGGATTTCCATTGAAGGTCATTCGTCAAGAACGAACGCAAAACCTGTAACTTTCATTGTCAGTCTGAGGGTTGCCATTATATGACCTTGGGAGTGGTGGCTGCAGTGCACAATAACTGAATGTCATTCACCCTGTTACCAGGTAAAGAGAAAGTGCACCTTCCCACCCTCCTGCTGTTCGCCAACGCAAAGGAAGTCCCTGAGAGGAATTTACCACTCTTACACAGTGGGACAAGGGCAGCGAATGTGTATGACCGAGAATGCATACTACACAAGCAGTAGAACTGTTAAAAAAACATGCATCCTATTCATTCAGTCAAAACCGAGAAGATTTATTCGCAAAAGTAGAAGACAGAGTGTTTTTGAATGGACTGTAACTGAACTGACCCAAGTACATGTTGAGGCAGGGTGTTGGAACTTTCTCCAAACCCCCCCCCTCCCCATGCGTCTCACTCTCCAGGAACTTTCTTTGCTGTGGTAAGCAGTACTTGGTGTATCTTCAGTCAGTCACATCTTCCCTCTCCCTGCAAATTTTACATTCTGTCTTAAGTGTTTAAAGTATACGTATGGTGAGATTGCAATGCCGACAATTAAAACTTTAAAGGCTTCACTGATATATCAGTGGCTTCAGAATTTCCAGATGGACAGAGAATATTCTGTCAAGCATGTAGCAAACAGATGAGCAAATTAAATGCACATATTATAGGTATTTTTTCTTCCTCTAAATTTATACTGAGTGACCGTTTGCAAGATAAATTGCTGTAGTGTTATTATCTTGTGTAATTTATTGGAACAAAAGTCCTCCTTTAAATCTCAGTTTGATATGCTTTGGCAAAGGCGTGCTAAGGACACTGTTTCTGAAAATTAAATTTTGAATTTACATAACTAAAATTTTGCTGGAAATTCAAAATCTTATGTAATACAATAAAATTACAATTAGTAAAAGATAGATTTATTTACCTATCACACTTTTGTTTTTTCTGTGTGTGTAGGTATCCAACGAAGAGAAGTCACACTTTACTCAACATGTACAAAGAGCTACACATCAGATTAACACTGAAGGAAAAAGAAAACTGAAATAGTCTCTGCTAACCCAGACAGTAAGCCATTCTTCAAACAAAAATGAATTTCATACTGATTTGTACCAAGCAATCGTCGCAGCAAATATCCCATTTAATGCACTGGAAAATCCACACTTCAAAGGCTTCTTAGAAAAATACTGCCACAGAAATATTCCCTCAGGATTCTCCATATGGAAAAGTTATGTTGGCGGTACATATGTAGAGGCTTTGAACAGAATTCACTCGGACATAGGCAAATTACATATCTGGCTATCAGCAGATGAAACTATCAACAGCATGGGGTGCTACATAGCACATTTAATTGTTGGGAAGTTGATTCTGATATTCATACAGTAGCACATTTGATCTGTTGCAGACAACTGGCCAGAACCAACTCTCATACGATAGCGAAATTTGTTAATGATGGTTTCAAAGCATTGTACCCAGTCTTGATGAGAATATACACTGATGCAGCAGCACACATGATTGCTGCAGTGCAGATGCTTAAGGTTTTTTACCCTTCTGCTATGCACATTATTTGCCTTGCACATGGTGTTATCCACGTCGCAGAGCATATCAAACAGTGCCCAAAATCAACATACTGATTTCTACAGTAAAACAGATTTTCATCAAGGCACCAACAAGGGTACAGATTTTCTGTGAGAAATGCCCAATATTCTCTGCTGCCCGAACCTCTACTCACATTGGGGGACATGGCTCGAAGCTGCAGAATACTACAATGATCACTTTAATGAAGTGAAAGACGTTTTAAGTCTAGATGCACGAGTCTGCATGTATTGTGTCTGCAAAGCAAGTGATGGAAGATTCTTGTATTCAGAGGGATCTAGCATTTTAAGTTACCCTTCACCTTCCTTTTGAATGTTACAGCATCACATGAAGCAGCAGAAAAACTTCTGTATGAACAAATGCAAATATTTAGTGCTGTGCAAGAAAGGATTAAAACTGTTCCTAGTTCTGTTGGAGATAAAGTAGGGATAAACTGGAGGAAGTTCTGAAGAGGAATGTAGGATTGAAGAACCTGTGTAGTGCATCAGATATCCTAGAAGGAAAAAGCACGGATGTACAATGTAACATTCCTGTCCATCTAGTGTTGAAGTTGAAATATGCACCTGTTTCTTCGATGGTTGT
This sequence comes from Mantis religiosa, assembly GCA_030765055.1. Lineage (NCBI taxonomy): Eukaryota > Metazoa > Arthropoda > Insecta > Mantodea > Mantidae > Mantis > Mantis religiosa. Next base: position 134,834,122 of record CM060951.1, read on the forward strand.
GGAACATTTTCAGGTTACAAGTAGTGTTGAGTGACAGATGGCATTGCTTGTTGGTTGAAAATCTAAAAAATGATTAGTAATTTATTATGAAGCTAGTAATTATGACATTAATGGAAAAAGTTTTGTAAAAATTATTAATTTTGTTTGATTTGTTTGTATACTTAATTCTTATTTTCAAAACTGTTTTTTCACACTTCATTGCTTAAATTCATGTATAACTACCTATAGTTAGATATTTGTCCTTGTAATTCTAGTAGTAACGGATGTATCGGAGAGTCAGCATTTTAAATGACTAAATTTTAAAAGCAAAATTTCTGGTTTCAAATAGTTTTTAAAGAGTATCATTTTTAAACCCTTTTTTTTTTTCTTTTAAGAGATTATTTTTGATATTATAAAACCTATTTTAGGCACCTAAAATTACATTTTAATTACCTAAAAATCCGAAGCCTAATCCTAACGCTTTCCACCACAGCACTGAATAAGCTTCTTGGTACACAGGTGAATTCCTGACTCCAGAGAATCCCATTTATAGGGAGCGCACTGTATTTCTGGCCAGCTGTATTCGCGTATCTATATCTGCTTCACAGGTCAGATACTTGAAACGCTCGACAGCCTTAACGGTCCCCAACCCTAGGAGTATGATGTCCTGAACATTGCCAGCTACAACCAAGTATTCCCCAGCTTTCCTGAATGCTTCATGCAGTTTTCTTAGCATATAAAGTGCATCATGCCTGTCACTGGCCATAATTACTTGGTCATCAGTGAATGCGCCACATGATCACTTAGCAAGATTTCCACATCACTGCATAATGCATTCCATCCTCCAAGTAGACCTTGAATAGGGTTGGTGACATTCACAACCCTGTCGCAATTCTTTGGATACAATAAATTCTGAGGATTTCTTTCTACTGTCTTTTACTGCAGCTCAGTTCTCTTCATATGTTCTGCAGACCAGATCTATTAAGGGATTTTGAATTCTAACACCCCTCATTGCAGGCCACAGATGTGTTATGCGCACAGAATCATACCTTTTCCAGATCTAAAAACACATGGTGGGTATCTTGTCCTTTTGCAATCTATTTCTCGGAATCTGGCATATGATAAATATATTATCGATACATGATTTTGTTTAGCAGTGTTTCCTACAATGGACTCCCCCAGCTTTTGTTCGAATACCTTCCTCAAAAGTCAACCAAGAGGTGCCACGATGCTAAGGTCCTGGTAATTATTCGGGTCCCATTTGTTTCCCCTTTTTGTATTGCAGACACATATGTCAATTTCCATTCATTTGGGATGGCATCTTCCTCGACGATTTGGTTGAATAACCTTGTCAAAACCTGCACCAGGACCTGACCTAAGTAATTCCACAGCTCCATGCGGACTCCCAAGGTCCAGCTGCCCTCCAATTCTTTGAGATACATAGAGCTTGCCTCAATTCCTCTTCCAGGATGGGCTCAGCCAAACCCGGACACTGATATTGGGTTATTTCATCCCTCCTCTGAATTCACTCCTTTTCTCATTCATCATTTCCTCAAACTATTTCTTCATGTCAGCAAGTGGGATTGCTCTGAGTTTGCTTGAGGACCTCATGCACCGCAAAACCTTCCATTCTGTAGCAGATCTACCATATCCAACAGTAAGCTCAATATCATAGCAGATTCTTTCCAATACTCTCTTGCACTTTCTTACCAACTATTTAACCTCCCTCGTCTGTGCTTTGTACCTTTCCCAAGCAAAATAAGTTCTTTGGTTTAGCCAGGCAAGGTAAGCTTGCTGTTTCTTTTGTATAGCAGTCATTGCAGCACCATTCATCCATTCTACTTTACCTTTAGCTCAATCCTTCAATTCCAATCCTTCCTTGGACCAAATGTTTCAGGTTGACATACAGTTCCAAGGCAGTCCAAATCCTCATTTGCCAGTTCATTTATTTTGCACTCTAATCTCTGTTGGTATAACTGGTACATACTTTACCTTGCAATAACAATATCATATAGTGAGGTTCATTATGTTTTCCTGCTCCAGTAGATTCACCACAGTAGAGTTTCTTTCTACGAAGGAATGCCACCCTGCACACTACCAGACAATGGTCAGTACCACACTCTGCTCCCCTCTTTACTTTTAACATCCTGAATCAGGAATGTCTGACTCCTATGGACATAGTCTATTACAGATCTCAATCCACATGTAGGTTGTTTCCCAGGTGTACTTATGGATATCCTTGTATTGGAAAAATGAGTTCATGATTATATACTGTTGGAAATTACAGAGGTCAATCAACCTTAGGCTGCTATCATTAACAACAATCTCATCAAATGGTCCAACAACTTCACCATTACCATAGCCCATTCTACAATTTAATATTCATTAAATTGCCTCCATTGCCTGCTTATCGACATCTACACCACTCCAGAAATACAGGTATTCATCAATTTCCTCCACACCATGGCCTTTATTCTTTGTCTCTGTGACAACCACCAGATCCAAATTCTTCCTAATTTCATCCACAACATCCTCCCATCTTTCTAAGAGACTCTGTACATTCATGTTCCAAATTGAATTGTCCATTTCTGTAGTCATTTTCATTGGTTTTAGACCGTTCACTATTTCCTTTTTGTCAGTGTATGTAGCATTATCTAATTTTACAGCACAAGGTTCCTGGCTTTATGCCTAACTTGGAGGACCAGGGACTCTTCTGTCAGGGTTACCATACCTTAGCCAAGAGAACCATGTTATAAGGCGACGGGCACTCACCTTCACCCATCCCCTAGAGGGTAGGATTTGCTGGTTGCACAGGTAAATGGGCCTACCAACTAGAGCATTTCCCAGTTTTTTACCAGAGACACCTACTTGGCATACATATCTCCAATGGAGCTCAATAACTAGACATTCACCCTCACCATTTATCTAGGCTTGGGACCGGCACTGAGTTGAGCTGGATTGATCTCCCTGTAACCTCTGATTGCTAATTTCTACTTCTTTTTCATTATTTTCTTTCTTTTTCTCTACCCTCTGATTGCTGCTTTATACAGGATGCCCCACAAAAATGCAGGAAATTTCTTTTAGATTCTGTAATATGAGTTGCACACATATTTTCATTTATATTTTATTGACACTGTCACTTGAATGTTCATAATCAATGTAAGTGCTCAATATGATTCCCTTTGGCTTCCACACAACGGTGTAGACATTGTAAGCAATTTTGGGTGGCATTCTGGATAGTTTGAAGTGTAACAATGTTCCAGGCATCTGTCAGTACAGCTTTCAGATCATCAATGTTTGTGATGTCTCTCCTGCGTTCCTGAACTTCCCGTAGGGGAGGGGATCTGTCCCCTTCAGCTACCGAGGTGCAGGCGCTGCAGACCCTTAGCACTCGTGGTACCTCTGATGTTACTAGAGGAACCTCGGGCCGAACTGCTGAGCCCCTCCCGTCGGGGAGTTGTTCAGACTGGGTTGGACTCGAGGGAGCAGTGTGTTCCTGACACCCACAGGGAATTGGGTACCTCCGGCCAGGCTACGGCCGCCCGGAAGGGGTAGAGGGTTGCCTAATAAGTCCCGGGTACTAGCGTGCAGAGCTAGTAGAAGTAGTGCTAGATCACCACTCGGCCCCACCGAGGTTTTCAGTAGTCTTCCCTGTGGGATTAACGCGCCTAAGTGGCATATCCACTTCCATCCCTCTTGACATTGTGCTCAGCGGAGCGACTTTTTAGACTCAAGGTATTGCCCTATGGAAAGAGCCCCAGAGTATCCATCGCTCCCGGGTAGAAGGAGGCCCGGGTCCTTGGTCCTACGGGACCAGGACTAATGGGAGTAGAACCACTGCACTTAACTAACTTAACTGTGTTCCTGAACTGTAACAGTACACCCCAAATGCAATAATCCATCACGTTGAGATCTGGACTTTTAGATGGCCAGTTGTTAGGTTTGATGAAGTCAGGAGTACTAATTCTTATCCATGTCACAGTATCCATTGTTGTATGGACCTTCGCACCATCTTGTTGTCATATCCATTCGTTATCACCCATAACAGAGTTAATGTCTTGGAACATCTGGGTACACATCTCGTCTATACACCACCTGGTTCTCTCTACTTTCTCCTGTATTGCTCTTATTGTAGAAAATCCAAATTTCCTGCTCTTTTGTGAAGCACCCTATAGTTTCTATCCCAGCTATTCTTTCACTGTAACCTCTGAATGCTATTTTCTAGTTTCCCTAGTAGTTCTTTTTTTTTATTATTTTCTATCTTTTCCTCTAAACTCTGTTACTTTCTAGTTTTTCTTCCTAGCTATTTCTGTAGTACATTTTTTGTAGTACATCCAACTTGATTTATTATTTCCTATCTTTTCTCTTTAACTTTTTAACACTTTTAGAACTGTTCCAACATATTTCCTTCCATTCCATAATTATTTATCTGAGTTCTGTTACCTTTATTGCTTTCAGACTCCTGTTCAGAACTATTCTGTATTCCATAACTCACAGCCTACTACCACTACCACTACCACTACTCTCTCTCTCTCTCTCTCTCTCTCTCTCTCTCTCTCTCTCTCTCTCTCTCTCTCTCTCTCTCTCTCTCTCTCTCTCTCTCTCTCTCTCTCTCTCTCTCTCTCTCTCTCTCTCTCTCTCTCTCTCTCTCTCTCTCTCTCACACACACACACACACACACACACACACACATTTCATTTTTTTTTTTTTAGTTTGGAATTCTGGACTAACATTTTTTGCTTCTCAAATATGCCTACACCAGTTCACTTGTTAAATAGGAACACAACCTTGCACAGCTTTTCATGATTCATTTGGTTTAAGGCATGTGTGAAAATGAAAATCTCTAGTCATCCTTTCGGATAAAGGAGAGAATTTAGTTTGGCTATGATTTAGTATAATTTTGAGTCGAACTAATACTCAATCCTCCACTTATTGCTAGTATTTACCTAGAATGCATTTTGTTAGGATCTTCCTAACATTCAGCTGTTGTCGACTAATGGACGTCGGTTCGGTGAACTCCACGGAGGTGATAGGTGCGTCTCTATCGGTATCTTGATGAACTTAAACTTTGGGTTTTCTTCAAAGGTAGTGTCGAAATTAAACAATTTTCTTTCATGTTTCTTTATGAATATTTTTTCCCATGTGGTTAATGCAGCTGGACCTTGGACACTTTTTAATAAGTGAATTTCTCATTCTATATTATATTTCTCCTTCCAAAAATGGTATGCTACCACCGATTTATCTATTTCTTTGTTCCTGATGTTCCTAAAATGCTCTTTAAGCCTAATGTTCAAGTTCCCTTTTGTTTTTCATATGTATGTAAAAGTTGTCATAGCCCTTGCAATTTATCCGGTACACACCTGATTTTTTGTCTGTGGGTATCTCCTTTGTATTATGTGATTTCAAAAGATGTACACCAAATTTGTTCTGTAGGGCCAAAGTAATATTGTGTTCTTTGAAGAACTTTTGGAAAAGATGTATAGCTTTGGGATGATATGTAAATTTTCTGTATGAAGTTTCATTGCTGATTGGGAAAAGAGTAGTTACTTGTTTGCATCTTTGTTGTCTTTTGACTTTATCAATTTTCTTGTTGACCAATTCAGCACTGAATCCATTGTATTCTGCAATGTGAATGATATTATTGTACTCTTTGATATATTCTATCTTGTTTAAAGGTACATTAACAAGCCTGTGAGTTAAACTGTTGATAACAGCATGCTTGTGTTGCCTTGGGTTATATCCATCTGCTTTTATGAAATATTCTGTGTGTGTTTCCTTTCTATGTATGCCAAGTTTATTAGGTTTTCTGGGAAGTTTCAAATCTAAGAAAGGGATTTCATTGTTTTTCTCTTTTTCTATGGAAAATTTTATTGCAGGAGTTTGTAAATTAAACAGTTTTAATGCATCATCCACTTGTTTCTCATTTACTATTGCCCAAATGTCATCCACATATCTATACCAATGTTTGAAAATTAGTGGGAATGCCTTTGTGATATGGGTTTCCAAAAAGCTCATGAAGAGGTCTGCCAAAAATGGGGACAATGGGTTGCCCATAGATAGTCCTGATTTTTGTTTGAAATTTTTTTTACTGAATGTAAAAAAGGATTGTTCAATGCAAATATTAGTTAAGTGAAGGTATTCCTCTATGACGTTTTGGTCTAATTGTTGGGACTGAAGCCATATTTGCATGTACTCTATGAGTTTGTCTCGCGGAACACTTGGGAACAAAGAGATTACATTAAAAGATACCATTCGGTCGGTGGGAGAAAATTGTAGATTTTTGGTTTTGTTGATGTATTCCAACGAATTTTTAATACTGTGGCTTTCAAATTTTGGTAGCTCCTTAAATTTTTTGTGTAGCCATTTGAATAGTTTGTAGCAGGGTGTGTTTATGTTAATGACTGGGCGCATCTTCACTTATTAAAAAGTGCCCAAGGTCCAGCTGCATTAACCACATGAGAAAAAATCTTCATACAGAAACATGACAGAAAATTGTTTAATTTTGACACTACCTTTGAAGAAAATCCAAATTTTAAGTTCATCAAGATACCGACAGAGACGCACCTATCACCTCCAAGGAGTTCACTGAACCGACGTCCATTAGTCGACTACAGCTGATGATGTTAGGAAGATCCTGACGAAACGCATTCTAGGTAAATACTAGCAGTAAGTGGAGCATTGAGTATTAGTTCGACTCAAAATTATATTAATTGTGTGCTTCATTGTATCCTAGTCCTTACACAATGGAATGGCTATGATTTAAATTTAAAGGGAGTCAATTAATGACACTAACCAACATTTACTTTTAAATTTTTCTGGAACATGTTTCAGAGACTTTGCCTCTATCCTCAACTGGCCATCGACTTGTTCTCATTGGTGTAGTTGACGATATTTTGTCATACGTCTCCTCTGGTGGCGGTTCAAGGAATTTGCTGAACAAATCTTTCTGGGGGATGTTGAAATTGAATACTTTGTTCCTATTTTTTGAAATGAAGGTTTGTTCCCATGTGGATAGTTCTTGTTTTCCTTATGTATGTTTTAGTAGTTTTGGTTCTGGATTTATGTTGTGGTTTTTTTCCCAAAAATGTGTGGCAACTGCTGATTTTTCTAATTGTTTATATTTTATGTTTCTAAAGTGTTCCTTTGCTCTTGTTTCTAAATTTCTTTTGGTTTTTCCAGTATAAATTTGACTACAGTCACTGCATTCAATTTGATATATACCAGATTTTTTGTTAGATGGAATGGCATCTTTGATGTTTGAGCAAATTAGGTTTTTTAAGTAGAAATGGTTGACTGGTGCTAGTTGAATGTTTTGTTTTTTGAAGACTTTTTTGAATTTATCATAGGTCCATGGATGGTAACTGAATTTTTTGAAAATCATATTAGTTTCTGTAGCTGAGAGGGTTGTGGTTTCCTTTATTAGCTTCTTCTTTTTTGCTAAGTTCACTTTTTTTGTCTAGCAATGATTTGGGAAAGTTATTTTTTTGTGCTATTTCAATTATTTTGTTGTATTCTGTTTTATATTCTTCTGCTGTGAGAGGGATGTTTACCAGTCTGTGTGCTAAACTATTAAAGATTGCCTGTTTGTGGGATCTTGGGTTGTAGCCATTAGCTTTTATGTAGTTGTCTGTCTGTGTTGGTTTTCTGTAAATGCCAAAGTTTAGTCTGTTTTTATTTCTCATTATTTTTAGATCCAAAAATGGTAAATACTCGTCTTTTTCTATTTCTACAGTGAACTTGATGCTTTTTTCTTGTCATACAAATTTAAATCTCTCTTAAAGCATATGCACTTGATATTCTGGGGATAATAAACATTTTCCAAAAGCTAGAAAGATTTAAATCCTAAATTGTAGCTCTCTATGGGCAAGTAAAAGATGGAACAAGAAATATGATGGATAAACTCTTTAAAAGTAAACACACGGCTAGAAATGGAGTAATAATGTATGACAGATCCAACAAAGCCTAAGAGCTCACAGTTTATCCCAAACATATTCAGTGGGCCATTTACATTCTGCAATTAAATTACGATACAACAAAAATACCATTCACATTATTAATTTTTAGATGAGTCGTATTTATTACACATCTGCTTAAGTATGGACAAAGTGTAATATTAAGTGAACATGCATTTTAGTTCCTTTCCTCAAAACTGAATGTAACTTTAGAGTTTAAGGGAGTGGTTTCCTGTCAGGGTCTCTTTTCTACTTACAGTAGCAATGATCTACATATCATTTACCAGTGCCTCTGGCTGACATGAGTAAACGTGTACATAAAATACATAGACATTAATTTAACTAAAATTATTTTAACCTGAAAAAATTATTTGTAGTTCATTTTTTGACACTTCATCACTTGCAAACGACCAATTACAAATACTTTTTTTCCATTAATTTTGATGTCACTGTTATGAAATTCCTACAATCACACATTAATTATTTTAACCTACTTGCTGTAAATCCAACCCATCTTGCATAAGGAACAACATTTCTGTCCCAATGTGAAGAAGCCAACAAAATGATGGTGGTGGTTATACATATGCAACCAACAAATATGCAGACTAGTGCCAAGAGCCATTCTGGCTGGAGGTCAGGTGTGAAACAGATCTGTGGTCTGTTGTACAGTGTCATGCACGTCCACATCAGACCAAGGCGAGTATCACCTGAAACAATTATCAGTGATTTTATTGATTATATGATAGTTCTCCTAAAATATAACAATACTTAAGTCACTATAAACTTCAATTTTTCTTTCTTTTCAGTGATTTCATAGAACACTAACCAAAGAGGAGCGGATAGTGCCATTTCCGCTCCTTAGTGCAAACACATACCTCATACCTCGGAGTTTCATTTGGTATCAGATGGAATTATGGATATTGTTATTGTTCCCAAAAAAATATATATTTTCCACCAAAGCCTCTCTCTTAAATATTTTCTAATGCAAACTATTGCATCATCAACTCTAGTAACAAAGGGTACAATCCCATCTTGCTTCATTGGAACTACCTAAATGAAACTTTACCTGTCAGATTTACTGGCCATGACACACTAAAGATGTGTACCTCTTGCTCACAGGACCAGTTTCCCTCTTCCCTCAAACTGTTTTTGGTTTATCAGTCTTACCTTTATAGAATAAAGATCCACATCATTGAACAATTAAAGTCGCAGATTAAAGATTTATTTATTTAATATTTATTTTCAGTTCAGTATAGGTTAAATACACAAAAGAACCACGTCATATGAATTTATACAGTTTAAGAACACAGCTATACAGGTTGTGTGATATAAATAGAATACTAACTTGCTTTAATAAATCCATACATACTACTACTACTACTACTACTACTACTACTACTACTACTACTACTAATAATAATAATAATAATAATAATAATAATAATAATAATAATAATAATAATAATAATAATAATAATAGTAATAATAATAATAATCTTTATAAAAATAAAGTTTTTACTAGTATTAATAAACTCATCCACATTATAATAGGCTTTGTCAATTAAGAAACGTTTCAACATTAATTTAAAATTATTATCTTTACAATTCTTGATAGTGACTGGTAGTATGTTATAAAACTTTATGCCCATAAAACTAGGTGTCTTCTCATAAAAGTGCAGTCTATGGGTAGGAATCGCTAAGTCGTCTTTATGTCTAGTGCTGTGATTGTGTCTATCAGAGTTGGTTTCAAGGTGTAGGTTAAATTTCCGAAGGTGCATTATTGTGTGGTATATGTATAAGCTAGGAAGGGTTAGAAGTTTCAATTTTATAAATACTGGACGGCAAGATTCGTTATGTTTTAGATTCCCAAGGTGTCTGACGGCTTTTTTCTGCAATACAAAGATTTTTTTAAAATTTACCTTAGTTGTGTTACCCCAAACTTCGATCCCATATGAGAGGTACGAGTAGATTAAAGAGTAATAGATAATTTTAGCTGTGGGCGTAGGTATATATTTTGTTAGATATTTCAGAATGAATAAATTTTTACTGATGGTATTGTCAAGTTTATCAATAAGTTCAGAGAAGTTTAAAGTACTGTCTAGTGTAACACCTAATAATTTAGCATTCTTGACCATTTTTACTGGTTCATTGTCAATGTTTAAATGGACTAGAAGATCTGTTCTTTTAGCTCCAAATGTAATTAATTCACTTTTATTGGGATTCACAAACATGTTCAGATTATAAAATTAATGCAACAGTTTATCAGTGGTTTCATTTAAGATATTCTGTAGAGTAGTAATATTTCTGTGACAAACTTTTACTGTGGAATCATCTGCATACTGGAATAATTTTGCATTATTGGGTATAAGCTGGTCAATATCGTGCATGTATAGAATAAACAGAAGAGGTCCTAAAATGGAACCTTGTGGAACTCCATGGCTTAAAGTTTGTGTTTTTGACCTAAATTCACCATTTTCTGTTTTCAGGATTACAAACTGTTTTCGATTTATCATATATGATTTCATCATTTTAAGCGCAAGGCCCCGGATGCCAAGATCATATAATTTATTCATTAATATGTTACTATCAACACAGTCAAAAGCTTTAGTGAGATCTAATAATATGCTAGCCGCGTAGTTACCAGCATCTATATTGCTTATTATTTCTTCAATGCAACTTGAGATACACTTTGTAGTGCAGCTGTTTCTCACAAAACCGTTCTGATGTGTGGGTAAAAGGACAAATTTTAAGAGTTAATTCATAATTCTATTGAGAAGAACACGTTCAAAAATTTTTGATAGTGCTGGTAAGATAGAGATGCGTTGATAGTTATTTATGACATCTTTCTTTCCTTTTTTAAAAATTGGTATAACTTTTGCTACTTTTAGGATATCTGGGAAAATTCCAACTTCTAAACAGTCAATATCTTCTCGATTCACTTTTGTTCTAAACAGGAGTTTATAATATTAGCAAGTGGGTCAGCTATTGCCATTCTACAGGCTTTTATCAAAGAGATCGGTATGCCATCATTTCCCATACTATTACGGTTTTTTAAATTTTTAATCATGTTTGCTATCTCATATTTCTCAGTTGGATGTAGATATATGCTGCGTGAGGATTTGCAGTTGCTTGCTAGTCCCAGAGAGGTATTGAAATTGCTTTTGATGTGACTGAGTTTTAATTTAGTTCCAACGGAGGTAAAATAGTTGAATGTCTCAGCTCCTGCGTAGGTTCTTTTATTGTTTATTTTCAAAATGAATGGTTATGCTTTCTACAGTAGCATGAGTTTTACGTAAATTATTTATTATTTGCCAGCTAGTTTTACACACATTGTCTGATTTTAATATGGTTTTGCTTATACTGTTACGTTTTGCATCAATCACTAACTGATCATAAATGTGTTTTACTTTTTTATAGTTATTCGCTTGAAGAGTTTTGTCTGTATTGTAATGTAAAGCATTAAGTTTGAGCCAAGTGCGTAGATGTTTAATTTGTGGAGTAATCCAATTCTCCTGATAAACATGTTTAGGGTTACAATGTTTTACAGATTTGGGGGGGACAGTGTATGTTGATGTAATAGTACAAAGTATCATAAAAAGTATTAGTTTCACATTTGGGTCTTGAGCGGCGTAGACGTTTACCCACTCTTCCTTCGATAAGACTGTGTTTAGAGAGCATAGATTTAATTCATTAAATGAGTTTATGATTTTTAAATGATCTGTGCACTGTTTGGGGAGCCCTAAATCACTTAATTTTACACATTGAGCTGTGTGGTCTGATAAGCAGGAGTTAAGAATGGTAATATGATAATGTGTTTTGTCAAAGTTAGTGATGATATTGTCAATGGCTGTACTGGACGTACCTGTAATTCTTGTAGGTTCATTGATTGTTACAGTTAAGTTATATTCATTAAAGAGGTATTGAAGTTTCAATGTGTCATTGGAGTTTTGGAGAAAGTCAATATTAATGTTAGCCATGATTATGATTTTACTCTTGTGGTTAACTGTAAAATGGTCTAAAAGGAATGTTACATTATTCAGGAAGATGTTTATGTCACCATTTGGTGGCCTGTACACTCCAATAATATTAATTGTGATATTATATAATGCAATACTGATCCCTGCTAGCTCTATGTGACCCTCAATACATAAGTTCTGGAGGTTTGATTCGGCCATGACCTTGGTTAGAATAGGATTAACTAGGATACTGACACCACCCCAGGTTTTGATACTTCGGCAAAAAGCTGAGATTAAGCGCATTTTAGGAATCAGGTTAAATAAGGACTCATGCTCCCGCAGTCCATGTTCGGTAAGGATCAGTATGTCGGGTTTCTCTTCTAAGAGAAAAACATTCAGTTGGTCAGCTTTGTTTGTGAGCATTTGGATGTTTTGATGAATTAATTTTAAAGACTTACTCTTCACTTGAAAGCCACAGAAGACACCTAGTTTTATGAGTGTGAGACTATGGTTTTGTTAACATTGCTTCCCAGTGCTTCTGTTGTGGTTATCTTTACAGAAGCTTCTTAAACTTTAACTAAATCTAAAACAACCTTAACTAGAGTGTTACAAAGTAATCTTTTCCCCCACATATTAAAGTGCATACCATGTCTGGTATGATTTTCACGTTTATCATTTGCAGTGTTTATCAACTTTACATGTTGGTACTTGCTGATAACAGAGGTTATGTTTGAGTTCACTAAGTTTGTTTGCTTGTTCACCCAAGAATTGGGGTTTTGGTCGTGTGTTTGAGTTTAACGACTATCACGTTTGTATGGTGTTAGTCCTGGATTACACGTTCCATGTTTTCCACTAAGTCACTCACTTCACCGTTTGCAACATCGTTACTGCCGCCAATGAGCACCACAAAATCTTCTTTGGTGAAATGCGAGCATTTCTCATCGATGTTACTCGCCACTTCTGCAAATCTTGCACCTGGTTTTACAACCGTGCAGGTTTTGGGTATATTTTCATATTTATAATTTAGTTCTTTGGCTAAACCCCTGCCATGACTCACCTAACAGGAGAATTTGGCCTCGAGACTTCTTTTGCTTTGTAGTGTGTTTCCATTCTTTCTGATTTGTAGATTTGGTCTTGTGATTTATCTCGTGGTTGATCTCATCGCTGGAGTTTTCTAGAGCCGTGTATTTGTTGTGGCTGATGTAGGATGTATATGGGATGCAGGTGTGTACTTTCCTTTGTTGCCTTTTTTGTCTTGAGACGGTATTCCATTTGTCGTATGCAGCATACTGGTTTGAGGTTAGGTCATCATGTTTGTTTCCTTTTTTTAGTCTGGTAATTTCATCACGGGCTTCTTTTAAGTCCTTCTTCATTATTTCGATGATCTTTTGTAGAGATGCAATGGTGTTATGTTCACTCGTATGCAGTGGCTTACCTTGATGTTGATCTATACTTTCACTCCTGGTCTCGCACGTGTAAGATGGTTCGCTTTGGTTTTCATTTTCCAAGGGTATATTACATAGGAGAACATTACTTTCACTTGCACCGTTTTTCATCGCACTGATAAGTAATTCGTTACTCCTGTTTCCAATTTTTTCGTGTATGTTTCTGTTTTCACTACAAATTTGTTGTGCCTTACTACGCGTGATCATTTCACAATCCGCCATATTGCATGCAGATGAGATTAGACCAGCAATCCTTGAAGAAGTTTGACAAAACTAGTGAAGCTCTGAGGGCTCTGTCTACGTATACAAGTTGGTTACATTGAAATATTACTGAAATCATGTCCCATTATAAAATAATGTTTCAGACTATTGCATATTATGTAATAAAATTTGTTTGAACACAAAATGTACAGGCTTTAGAATCAACCTGTATTAAAAGCAGTCCTAAAAATATGTACATTTTGATCAGTATTTTATATTAAAAGTTTTACATTCAATGTCCACACGGTAATCTGCAAGTAGGGGGGAGGGATTAAAAAACGTTTTCGCTACTTTTAATATTATATTGTTATGATTTTAAATTTTAATATGATACAGTGCAGGCACTTTTTATTATAAAACCTTCCCTGTTAAATATCTAAATGCCACAATATTTTGTACAATGCATTCTAATAAAAAGGCAATGACATTAAAAGATTTTACCTCCTTTTGTTGTTTATTACTCATAGTGACTCAGTGTGCCACCGTTTAATCTTTCGAAAACACTAACTCGCCAGCCACTGATCAGTTTTTGCACTACTGCTGCACTCATCTTCTCCAGTGAAAATAAAATTTACAAATATATATATATATATATACACACAGTGCTGTTTTTCTGGGGAAATGCTGGGGGACGCATATCCCTAAGCTTTTCTGTGTGCAAAATACAGTTTCATAGTGTTCAGTTTATAGATGCTTAAATAAAAATTTGTCAGCAATTTATTTTATGGACGTAAATCAGATTTTTGGATTTATTTGCATTGGTAATTGCAATATGGACATCTCTGTGAGAGATCTGTGATGTGGCTATTTACCTCCTGTTCCTGCATTCTTGTGTTGGTTTGTGTGACTGAAACATTAAAGTTAGGTTTAAGGTGTTAAGGTAAGATGAGCAGCAAAATAACTATTTTACTTGTTCTCCTGCAAGTAAAAAGTTAAAACTTCTAAATGGTATTAAATTTTAGATGAGTCGTATTTTTTACACATCTGCTTCACTTTACGAAAGTGAAGCAGATGTGTAAAAAATACGACTGATCTAAAATTTAATAATTTTTCGCTTCACTGTGGTGTTCCAATACAGTTAAATCTCGATATATTCTAAATGGTAGTTGTGCAAGTAATGTCAAAAGCTGTGACGTTAATAGGTGATAAAAGTGAAAGTGAAAACCTGAACATTAAAACCACTTGTGAAAATACAGTGAACCAGGCGAATGAATCTATGTATGATAATAAGTCAGATGATCTTCCAGAATGTTGGACTTAAAGTGCATTTTGTGAGAGAAATGAGTGGTTAATCGTTTCAAATAAATAAATTGGTAGCAAAATTTGCAAAGCAGGAAATTAGGGTGCAGAACATAATAAACAACCTTGGGCTACATTCTCCGTGTCATCATCTGGTGTTTCAAGAAAAGAACAGATGGTTTCTTTACAGAAAAAAGTATTTAAACATTAAGAATGTTCTGCTCATCAAGCTGCAGTTTAAGTGCTACTTTATGCTAAAGAGAAGAATGTGGAAAAGGCTTGCACTAAGGCGTTCGAGAACAATCAAGAAGTGACAGCAAATATTTCAAATTGCTTGTAATGTCACGAAAAAAATAAGTTATTCAATGATTTTGACACAGAAGATAACCTGCTGGAACTTAACGATGCTGACATGGGCCACATTTTACATTCCAGAAATGCCTGTGAAAAACATTATTAATCACATTGCACAAGAAATGAAAACTACAGTGATTAAAACGATTATTGAAACGAGATCAAAAATTGATTAAGGCTTCAAGATGATCAGCCATGTCAAATTTATGAAGATCGAGCTTTCAGCCATTGTGCACTCCATGGCCTTCATCAGGAACTGATGAAAGAACAGTTCCTGAAGAAAGCCATGGAGTGTACAATGGCCGAAAACTCCATCCTCATAAATTTGACACGGCTGATCACCCATGAAGCCTCAATCAATAACACTCGCTGCGAAAGCTTCAAGTCTTATGAGATCAAAAATGTCATTAATTATTGATGAGAGCACAACAGTTAGTCAATTATCATCTTTAATAATTTATTTGTGAACCAAGGTTCCTGACATGAGAGAGCCCACTATCATTTTCCTTGATATAACTATATCAATGTAACTCCTGAAGGTATTTGCAGCACAGTGTTGCAGTGTTTGGAATCCCTAGGATTTTTTAATGAGTTCCTGAAAGAAAATCTTATTTCAGTTGGAACAGATGGAGTAGCAGTGATAATGGAAAGGGAAAAGTACCTGACATTATTAAGACAAAATTTCCTACAAGTTTTGGTTTGGCATTGTGCTAACCGCGGACTTGAATTGTCAGTTGGTGATATAATTAAAAGGGACTTCCCATCACATGTGAATCATTTCAAATCTTTCTTAGACAAGCTATATATAGTCACCAAAGAATGCTCAGGCATTAAAACAGAATGAAGAGCTCCTCGAAATTGAAATTTTGAAAATAGGCAGAATCTTGGACACCAGATGGGTAGCATCGAGCTTCAGAAGCATGTCAGCAGTGTGGAAAAACTTTAAAGCTTTGGTTGTACACTTCTCCGATGCTAAAGATAATGAAATTGTGGAGTCAACTGACAGAATGCTTCGTGGAGCAACCTGGTAGGGAAATAACGTCCCACAGAATAGATAGACCGTAGTCCTCTATTTCTGTGCATGCTGAAGCCATGCTATCCAGCTGTCTGCTGCCATGCCCCAGATCTCGCAGGCATATAGCATCACCGGAATTACCAGCACTCGGAAGAGAAAGCGAGAAGTGAAAGAGACAGATAACGTTTAAGCCACATCTACGCCCATGCGCAACGCTAATGATGCGCCGAGGAGAGACGGGGTGGGGAGAGGAAGAGTCAGAGAAAGCTCTGGACAATTCCTTCGCCATCGCAAGGGTCCGTGAAACTTAGGGAAGTTTCGCCAGCTTTCGTGAAACATCTAAATCGTGTACAAAAGAGTGAGCTAGGACTGTTAGCGGTCAGTACGGCAAGGGCAGAGAGAAGAGTTGCAGTGTGGACCTGCGGCAGACGGACTTGAAGATTGCGTACATGTGTGTTACGTAATTCTGCTGTTATCAGAGGTGTACAAAGTGTATTTCTACGGAAATAAAGAACGTTTAGAATTTCTGCAAGTTGGACTTTTAATTCTATGAATCCACAAAGTCATAATTGGAGTCAGGAAGTGGAAAATACGACAACGGACGCGGCATTGGAAAACATTTTACAGAAAATGGAAGAAATGAAGACGGCTAACGACATCACCGAGAAGATGGAAGAAATGAAGGCCGAATTGACAACGAAAACGGCAAAATACAGCCTGGCCGCGGAAATAAAAGCAGCGAACGACAGCCTGGACACGGAAATGAAGGCCGAATTATTTGAAATAAAGGCTGCGAACGAAGCCCTCGCCGCCAAATTTGAGCAGTCGGCCGGCGTAAAGGAGGACGTCACGGAGTTGGGTGAGCGCGTCGAAGATCTGGCGAGGCACGTTAACGACATGGAGGGAAAGGCCGACAGCAACACCAAGTCCCTGAACGCCATGACGGTGCGACTTTCGAAGTCTTCCGCCGCCAGTTCGACACAGTGGCCAAGTACAAGTGGTCACTAGAGGAAGAAGCCGCACAGCTGATAGCTAGCCTCCAGGGACGGACCGCGGAGATGTTGAGCGCGGTCCGGACAGCGACGGCGCCCGAGGACATCAGGAAGGCCCTGGAGAACCGCTTCGCAAACCACCGCTTAGCCGCAGCCTTCCGCAGCCAATTGAAGTCAAGGTCACAGCAGCCAGGGGAGACGCTGCAGGAATTCGCTCTGGCAATCGAGCAGCTGGCTAGCAAAGCCTTAGTCGACCTCCCCCCGAGTTCGTACCCCGGGAAGCCGCCTACACCTTCGTTATCGGGGTATGAGACATGGAGGTTCGTCAGCGCCTAATTCTCGGTGAATACAAAACAACCTACGAGGCGCTAACGGCAGCATTGCAAATGGAGGCGGCAAAGGTGACGGCGTCGAGAACGAGGAGTATCCGCTACACTGGAGACCGAAGGCCAGCCGAGGGACGCCGGCGAAGATCTAGTGGTGTGTGGTGGGGGTGTGGCCAGCCGGGACACCTGGATAGAGCCTGCCCACACCAGGGAGAGCAGCCGGAAAGCGAGTAAAGGCCGTCGTGGCCACCACCCCCTCGAGTGACACTGCACGCCGTCAGCCGGCGTATGGATGACCTCATAGCGGACGGTTGGGTGAAAGGGAGGCCGTGCCGCGTGCTTGTGGACACCGGGGTAGCCGTGACCGTCATCAGATCTGACATAGCCAGGGGTTTGCCGACGAGGAAGCCGAGCCGACCATACCAGCTTGTGACAGCATCGGGCGACACCTTGCCTGTGGAGGAGACTGCTGAAGTTGAGCTTGGGACGGAGTACCGTGCATCAGTGGGTGTTTGTCGCGAAGGTGGCTGAGGTGATACTAGGACTGGATGGCCTCAGGAGCCACGACATGACAGTCGACGTCGGCAGGGAGGTCCTGCGGCTTATTGGAGAAGAGGTGATACTCTAGGAACCCGAAGAACGCCTGGGAATTTGCAAAGTCATCCTGAAGGAAGAAGTGGTTGTCCCCACCAGGAGAGAAGTGGTGGTGTCGCCGCGACTGGAAGGCCAGCGGACGAAGAACATGATGATGAACCAGAAGACGCCTGTGCACGGACTATGTGTAGCCAGAGCATTGTTGCCGGGCCGAGAGGTGCTATTGAGGCTGCTCAACCTGACAGACACCGATCACAATGTATAGGCCGGGACGAAGTTGGGTACGTGCGAGTCCGTGGTCAGCGTAACACCAATCGACAAGACCCAGGAGCCGATGCCGACGCAAAACCTGGGGCCCCGGCTGAAAGGCTTACTGAAGCGGGCGGCTGTCCACCTGACCGCAGAACAGCTCGAGAAGGTTCGATAACTGCTGAGACGATACCAGCGCGTTTTCAGCCAAGGTAACAGTGACTACGGCCGCACGGACAAGTGATTTACCGCATCGACACTGGAGACGCCTGGCCTATTCGGCAACCACCTAGTCGCATTCCGCTGGCGAAACAAGCGGCGGTACGGCATATGTTGGAGGACATGAGATCCAGGGGAGTGATTAAAGAGTCTGACAGCCCTCGGTGTTCCCCTGTAGTTCTGGTGAAGAACGGCGAGCTAGGCTTCTGCGTGGACTACAGGAAGCTGAACGCTTTCACCAGGAAGGACTGTTTCCCCTTACCCCGAACTGACGACAACCTGAACACGCTTGCTGGTGCACAGTGATTCTCGAACCTGGACCTGAAGTCGGGTTACTGGCGGGTGGCTCTAGACCCGAGAGACGAAGGAGAAAACCGCGTCTCGACGGGCCAAGGGCTTTAGCAGTTCACAGTTATGCCCTTTGGTCTCTGTAACACACCAGCTACCTTCCAACGCCTAATGGAGTCAGTGATGAGAGGGTTGACTTATGATGCCTGCCTGCTATAACTAAACATCATCGTGGACAAGAATTTTGAAGATCGCCTCGAGAATCTGAGCAAGGTGCTAAAGATGCTGCAGGCGACCAACCTGAAGCTGAACGCGAAGTGCCAGTTCTTCCGCAAGGAAGTCAACTACCTGGGCCACATAGTCTCACCAACCAGAGTAGCCACAGACCCGGAGAAGACACAGGCCATGAGAGATTGGCCCCGGCTGAAGGATAAGAGAGAATTGCGCAGTTTCCTAGGGCTGTGCAGTTATTACCGTGGTTTCATAAAGGGGTTCTCCTACATCGCCAAGCCTCTCACCCGCCTGACGGAAGAACACCGGTACCATGTGTGGACGGAGGACGCCGAATGCACTTTCCAGCATCTGAAGATACTTTACAGTGCTCCTATTTTGGGATTCCCACAACCAGGTGGCGCCTTAATTGTGTACACCGACGCCAGCGACCACGGCATTGGAGGCGTCCTATCCCAAGTCCAGGACGGTCACGAGCGCGTGATAGCTTACTACAGCAAGATGCTGTTTAAGGCAGAGAAGAACTACTGGGTTACCCTGCGAGAATTACTGTCGGTAGTGAAGACCTTGGAGCACTCCCACAAGTACTTGTACAGTCAGCCATTCCACCTGAATACTGACCACTCCGCCCTCACCTGGCTATTGAGCTTTAGGAACCTGGAAGCCCAGGCGCCCATTGGGTCCCTAGGCTGCAGGAGTACGACTTAACCTCTGAGCATCGTAGAGGGAAGAGCCATGTTCCGAAGACCCTGCCCGAAGGATTGCGGCCAGTGCACAAGAGTGGAAGAGGAAGGTGCCGCAGCTGTCAGATTGGTCATGGATGGCTGGGATAGCGCAGGCCTGAGGAGGGGGCAGCTGGCGGACGCAGACTTGCGGCCACTCTTGAGAGGTGGAGGCAGGGACAAGACCGACCTGGGAGGACATCGCACCAAGAAGCGCCACATACAAGTCGTACTGGGCCCAATGGGACTCGCTGATCAAAGAGGGCGTGCTGTTCCAGGTATGGGAATCACCCGCCGGGAACACGCAAGGTGAATAGTTGGTACTTCCCCGGAGTAAGGTCCCGGAGGTCTTAGAGGAAGTGCTCGCCGGTGCTTCAGCAGGACACCTGGGAGACAAAGGAACGATTGACAAACCCCGACAGCTCTACTACTGGCTGAGGCTCCGAGCAGACGCTGAGAGGTGGTGCCTTCAATGTCATGTTTGCGCGACAAGTCTCGGCCCCGAAACTAGGAGCCGGGGACTACTTCACCAAGTGGCCGGAGGTGTATGCCATCCCGAACCAGCAGACGAAGACGATCACAAACTGCTTCGTGGAGCGGGTGTTCTGCCGTTTTGGGTTGCCGTTAGAGCTCCACAGCGACTAGGGCACTCATTTTGAGTCTCAACTGATGAAGGAGGCATTGGAAAGACTTCGGGTGAACAAGACCCGCACAACACCCGTATATCCGCATGGCATGGTGGAGAGGTACATCAAGGCCTTAGAAGAACACCTGAGGAAGATCTTGGCCAGCCATCCGCGAGATTGGGACGTCAAGGTGCCACTGTTCCTGCTGGCCTACCACTCATCAACACACGACACCACTGGGATGACGCCACTCAGCTTAATGTTCGGCCGAGATTTGCGCCTACCTTGTGACCTGGCAATTGGGAGTCCCCCGGAAGCGAAACAGCCAGCAACCGAGAATGTGGAGAACCTGGTTGAACATCTCCAAGTCATGCATGAGATGGCTCGTCAGAACATCCAGAAGGCGAGCGACCCCATGAAGATCCGATGCGACAGGCAAGCCAACAGCCAAGGGTTCAAGCAAGGTGACCTGGTCTGGTTGTATCGCCCTACCCGGACCAAGGGACGCTGCCCGAAACTTCAACAACCATGGCAAGGACCGTACCGGGCGGTAAAGAGGATTAACGACGTGGTCTACCGCATCCAGAATGTACCCGGAGGAAAGATGTTGGTGGTACACCTGGATGGTCTGGCCCACTACGGTGGTGCTGTTCGGGACGACCAGCCTTGAGAAGGGAGCAGTGTCGCGAGGCATCGTAAAACGAGCACCGAGAGAGAAAAGCGGGCAGTGAAAGAGACAGATAGCGTAAAGGCCACGCCTACGCCCATGCGTAGCACTAATAACGTGCCGAGGAGAGACGGGGTGGGGAGAGGAAGAGTCAGAGATAGGTCTGGACAATTCCTTCGCCATCGCAAGGGTCCGTGAAGCTTCGGGAAGTTTCGCCTGCCTTCCTGAAACATCTAAATCATGTATAAAAGAGTGAGCTACGACCGCTAGCAGTCAGTACGGCAAGGGCCGAGAGAAGAGTTGCTGTGTGGACCTGCGGCAGACGACTTGAAGATTGTGCACGTGTGTTACGTAATTCTGCAGTTATCAGAGGTGTACAAAGTGTATTTCTATGAAAATAAAGAATGTTATGAATTTCTGCAAGTTGGACTTTTAATTCTACGAACCCACAAAGTCACAATATGGTGAAACCAGTATAAAAACCCTATGTCATCATTTTGCACTTCCAGAAAAAGGAATACTTAAGAGGATTTCGAAAAAGGAATACTTAAGAGGATTTCGGGATTATTTGATGGAGAAGAAAATGACAGCATCCATCCGTCCTCTTCTCAATGCAGTGAAATATGTTCCCATATCCACTAGGCCTACCTCGGTAGCATAGATGGTAGCACATCTGCCTCAGAAGAGGTCCCAAGTTTGGTCAGGGTAGTTACCTGGATAAGAGTTTTTCCTTATCCTTAGATGAATGTCGGGTAGCTCAAAGCACTATGGACCCTGGGCTCATTTGAGCATCATTTCACCCATTCCATTCATCATTCAATATGACTTGACGGAGGACGTAAAAAAATCCACTAGTGAATGTGAACGTGGGTTTTCATAAATGACCTGATAATCACACCTACAAGAGCTTCATTCCAGCTTTCTACGTCAGTAATCTGAAGTTCATCAAATTGGTTGGCCCTCCATATAAGTTATTTCAAACTATGGACTATGTACGCTTGTGGTTTATGAAAAGCAGACATTTTGCTACTGATACCAAGAGTAAAATAAGATGTGAAGACTACAGCAGCCATCAGTTGATGTCAATTTTGAAACTGTTATAATACTAGGTAACATTAATTACAAAGTAACTTAGTACTTGTTAAATCCAAGATCATTTAAAAATGATAAAAAAAAATCTGTCTCAGATCCTTGGAGCATTGCAGACGCGTTACGTTTCTGCTCTGCTTTAAGTGAAGATAAAAGTGGTGAAAATAAAGAGATTTAACTGTATTGGAACACCACAGTGAAGCGAAAAATTATTAAATTTTAAATGAGTCGTATTTTTTACACATCTGCTTCACTTTCGTACCTATTTTGGGGACATGTTTCGCAAATCTTCGTTTGCATCTACGGCTCTTGTGCGACTGAAGCTAGATCCAGCGGTGTGGGTAATTCTGGGGTTGTTGCTGCCATCTGTTGATTTAGTGATGAACTGAAATGTGGGATTCTCTTCTAGCGGGATTTCAAAGTTCATTAGTTGGTTTTTATGTTTTTCTATGTATATCCTCTCCCATATGACGAGTTCACTATGTTTTTGTACGTATTTTAGTAATTCTGTGCTATCTTCAATTTCATGATTTTCAGACCAGAAATGAGCTGCTATTGCGGACTTATCAATATTTTTGTATCTTAAGTGCCTGAAGTGTTCTTTCTTTCTAGTGCCTATGTTTCTTTTTGTCCTCCCTATGTAAATTTTTTCACAGTCTTTGCACTTAATCTTGTAAATGCCTGAGCCGTAGATGCAAACGAAGATTTGCGAAACATGTCCTCAAAATAGGTACGAAAGTGAAGCAGATGTGTAAAAAATACGACTCATCTAAAATTTAATAATGGTGAAAATAAGTTTATTTGACTTGTGAATTACATATAAAGGAAGATAAAATAAATAGTAAGCTGTGGGTTTTTATAGCATGAAGTTTAAATAAGTAGTTTAGAAGTTATTAGCAATATAGTAATTATAACATATGAGCTTGGTGCATGTGTACTTGAGGTCGGCCAGCCTGTGTTGCGCTTGACCTTCACGGCACATGGAGCAAACAGGAAGTGCATACACTTGCGGCGAATATAAGTTCACTTTGTTTATATAAGTTATTTAATTTAGCTGTTATTAATGGATGGAAGATTTTAAAATTAGAAGTTCTTTGCAAAAGGCTTCCCCAAGAAATGATAAAGTTAGTAAAGAAATAAGTAAGGAAAATGAAGAAGTAGAAAAGAGAAGAAGAAAAAGGAGGATAAGAAGAATAAAGATGAGGGTAGTGTAGACTCCAATAGAGAAGACAAGAAGAAAGAAGAGAAAGAAGTTAAAGAAAAATGCAAAGAAGAAATAAAAGGTACAAAAATGGAGCAGTCAAATAAAAGTCAGGAGAAAATTGTGAAAGAAGGAACTGAAGATTGTACCGAATTAGCAATGATAAAGTTTGATAATTGATTCCAAGAAGCAGACTCGATTCTGACTAATGATTTCAGAATTGGCAATTTGTTGAAGAAAAGATTACTTTATCTAATTGAAGAAATGAGAAGAGAGTTTTGTTTAGAATGAACTTGGAAAAAGAAAAAGCATTAACAGAAGCAATGACTTGAAGAGAAGTGAAGTCGTCATATCAAGAAATGCCGAGGACGTTTGCACAAGTAGCAGCGGTTCCTGCTCAAACAGACAAGTAAGAAGAGTAATGGAAAATAAAAGGCACACCGATTTTATTTATGCTAATTCCGATATGGATGTTAAAGAACTTCAAGAAACAGTAACCAAGAATTTGAATCCGGGGAAGAATAAGATAAGAATTTGTAATTTAAGACCTGCGGGAAAAAATGTGATAATTGAAACTGCAACCAAAGAAGATGCAGAAAAAGTGATAAATTATAAGGAATTGTTAGAGAAAGATTTGAAAATGGAAAAACCTAAAAAAGGAAATCCACAGATTGATGTATAATGTTTTAACAGGAGTTTCGGATAATGAATTGAAAGAAAATGTCTATCTGCAAAATTTTGAAGGCAATATGCCAAAAGAAGATTTCGACAAGCATTTTAATTTAAAATTTAAAACCGGTCCAAGAAACAGAATTACTGTTCATCATGTACTAGTTCCTCCAAAATTGTGGAAAGAGGTGATTAAAATGGACCGACTTTATGTTGGCTTTCAATCTGTGTCAGTTAAAAATTATATATCAGGGCTCAAATGTCTCAAATGTTACTATTATGGACATGTGGCAAAATTTTGCAGAGGATAAAACCATATGTGGAAATTGTGGAGAATACGACCATCAAAGAAAAGATTGTCAAAAAGCAGCACTAAATATCTGTATCCCTTGTGTAAGGAGAAAGAAGGGTTGTGGAGGCAAAGGAAATTGCCCAACGTATAATATGATGTTGCAAAGAAAGTTATCCAGAATAGATTATGGAATATAATACCATAAACCAAAATTTATCAACAAATAAGAAGAAGAGGAATACACCAAGCCGAATAAGAAGAAATATCAAACGTGCAATTGAATATAGAAAAAGGATTGATAATTACGAAAATAATGAAATTAATAAAGTCGTGAATGAAGAATTAATGGTGGATAATAGTGGTAAAGAAGAAAAAATATCGTAAGAGTGGAAGTAATGGTCCATAATGAACCAATTCAAATAAATTCGAATATTTTGGATTGTAAAATATAGAAGAAAAGTGAACTATAAATGTCTATAAATGTACAAAATAAGACGTTTGTAAGGAAGAAGAATTTGATGAATTATGATGAAATAGTATGTGAAATGAAAGATGAAGAAAATATAAAAATTCAGAAAGAAAAAGATGTGAATAAAGAACAAATAATAAATTCAGTAGAAATTTAGGGCAAACATTAATTCATCAAGATAAAATGAAAAATGCCAAATGTTAAAGAAATTTATGATGAATTTGAAATAATGTTAAAATTAAGTAGGCTTGAAGAACCAAAAACTTTATTAGCAGTGCTTAGATATATAACAGGAAAAGTGTACGAAATTGGAGACAAAATATTATTTACTGTGCCAAATACAATAGATCGTATGGAATTAAGGACAAAAAAATTTGCCAACAAATGTGGAAGAACTTTTAGATTTATTAAATAAAGCTTTTGAAAGAAGAGGAGAAATTTTAGATTTGGAAGAATTGTATAATGATTTTGTGTTATGCTATGGACGGGTTGTGTTTGATTCAGCTGCAAATTGGCCTTTTTGCTATGTACAAACTAGACATCCAGGGATAACTAGACCAGTAAAGCAGGCTAAAGATAATACAAAGGAAAATATAAGTTATGGTGTACAAAATAATCAAGTATTTAAACCAAAAACCATGGTTTGTAAAAAAAATACTATTAAAGTTGAGAAGAAATATAATAAATTGGAAAATGTTATAGCAAATTTCATAATTGCTTTAAATACCAATAATAATAAGGCAACAAAATTAAGTCAAAGTAAGCATAAAGTGACCCATGCAAGAAATATTACAGAAAATTGAAATAAACTTATTTGAATAAATATTCATAAAAGAAAAAAATGCTGGTTACCAGTATTTTAAATGTTAAAATAAAAAAAATAAAAATTTTGTTAGAATAGCTGGGAAATATCTCCAGTTGTATCGCTGGATACCAGTGATATAGTTTTTCTTTTGATCATATATTATTTTGTTGTTTTGAGTTAGTAATTAAGTAAGTAGGTAAAGATGTTTTGTAGAATTTTGGTATTTAATGTATAATGTGAGATGGTAGATTTTGTTAGAAATAGTTATTTTTGTTTGTTTTAGCTAAGAAATTGAGTTGTTTGTTTTCGCAGTTCTAAATTTTTTGCTGATACCAGTATAGTATTTAATATTATTTTAGTTTTTCTGAGTAGATAGAATTTCTTAGATATTAGATATTTTTTTTTTTTTTTTTTTTTTTCCCCTTTCAGTTTTGTTTTTTGTCATTAATCTGAAAAAATTATGTATATTATATATTCATGTATATTATGTATATTTTGGAAATAGATAGAAAATTTGAACATATGCTCCGGTATACTTTTACAAGGTGCCGGGATGGTCTATTCAGATTTTATTTTATCATTCAAAAATAATAATATAAATTATTAGCTATCCTGAAAACGTTAGTAATTGTCACTGTATTTTATCAAGTTGGGAGTACCCCCAAACAATATACAACTATACAGGGTGTCCCACCTAATCTCCAAACTGAAACAAAATATGAAAATTCCAATTGATAAGGAACGTACTTATGATAGGAGCTCACACAATGAGAAGGTATGCACAATCCATAAAGGTAAACAAATAATACTTCCAAGTTGTGTTTTTTAAAATGAAATATGTATGTTTATTCTAGCAAAATGACAATTATAGCTACTATTAGTGATAACATACTTGGTTCCGCATTTCTTTATTCTATCCTTTCCTTTCTAATTCTTTATCCCTAATATAGGGTTTAAGGTTTACAATAATGTAGTACCTGAGCACTACACTTTTGAAGATAACAGGTGCAACACCTGAGTGGCTGGTTCAAAACACTAATTGCAATTACAATTACAAAATATGCCACCAATGGCATACTGACACCCATCATTTACTTTTTTATATTATTGTGAGTTTGTGGGTTTAGAATTAAAAGTACAATTTGCAGAAATTCTAAATGTTCTTTATTTCCGTAGAAATACACTCTGTTTAATTCTCACAGAAGCAGAATTACATCACATACACAATCACAATCTACCAACGTCGATAACCACAACAGTGTTCTGATTACATCTGTTTACATCAACTCACTTTACACCTGCTTACTACTCCTGTTTACGACTGACTCTTGGCGAGTCATCGCTTCCTTAAATACCGCATTGATAATTCGAGACTGTTGTGTAACAATCAAGAAATCGAATGTTCTCTCACCATACGAAACTCGAATTTTCTAGACGGGGAACTTTATCCTTGCCGGCAAGTCCTTTGTCTCGCGCTATCTTTATTTGTTCCGGCATACTCTTTATCTCCGTGTTGCCTATCAGTTCCTTTGTGTGCACAAGCCACGTTATCGCGATTGAGTTCGCAACATTATTGAGGGACTAGTTTCAAAGGCCATTAACTCCATTTTCAACCTCTCTCCAACTAGCATCTGTTGTCTGCTCTCCTCTCTCTGGAGGTGGAACTATGAACTTCTTTTTCATATTATCTACGGGTGGAATCGCAAAGTTCATTACGCGGTCCTTATTTTTCCGTATTGTGACTTTGTGGGTTCGTGAAATTAAAAGTCCAGGTTAGAAACACTAAAAATTGCTCTTTATTTCCGTAGAAACACACTTTGTCAACCTTTACAGTCGCTGAATTACGTCACATACACAATACAACTTGCACAGTCAACGACCACAACACAGCTCACACAGCTGTTCACGCATGCGAGTTCAGTTAACAACTGACTCTGTGGCAGGCGGCGGCTCCTTTTTTATAGATTACTCACTATCCAGAATGTTCTCAATCAAGACGGCGCTAGAAGAAAGATGAACTCTCTAGAAATCCGTCTCCTTCCCCCCACCATTTTGGCGAGTTTTTATCTCCGCACTGCACTGTCCGTCTCTTTGATCTGGTTGCCACGCCGCCTCAAATCAACAATGGGTTTGCAACAATATGAATGTTCTCCCATGTTAATTTATTTTGGTTTCATCACTCCTTATAACAATTTTAGATTTGGATCAATATCATGATTTTTGTTCCAAAAGTGAAATGCTACTGCTAACTTTTCTTCTTGTTTTAATCTGACGTTTCTAAAGTGCTCTTTGACTCTAGTTTTTAGATTTCTTTTAGTTTGACCTATGTAGCATTTTTCACAATTTTTGCAAGTTATTTTGTATATTCCAGACCTGTTAACTGATGGGATATCATCTTTTGTTTTTGAATTTAGCAATTTTAAAATTGAATGTCCATTAGTAGGTGCCAGGATTATATTTTTTTTTCTTCCTTAAAGATGTTTTTAAATTTATAAAATGTTTTTTGGTGATATGTGAATAAACTGAATAAGCTATTGCTTTCTTTTTCTTTTGTAAATGTGGTTGCTTCCTCAATGATTTTCTTTAGCTTAGCTTTTCTAGTTTTCTTAAACACCAGACTTGTTGTATTCAATTTTCTTCTGCTATGTGTAGTATGGCTTTTTGTTCTTTGATGTATTCTTCTTTATCCATGGAAATGTTGACAGTCTGTGTGTAAGGCTGTTTATTATTGCATGCTTATGTATAATTGGGTTATAGCTATTATTTTTTATGTAATTTTCTGTATGTGTTGGTTTCCTGTAA
The DNA here is from genome assembly GCA_030765055.1 of Mantis religiosa. Taxonomy (NCBI): domain Eukaryota; kingdom Metazoa; phylum Arthropoda; class Insecta; order Mantodea; family Mantidae; genus Mantis; species Mantis religiosa. Next base: position 134,862,564 of record CM060951.1, read on the forward strand.
ATTCTAAATTTTATTTTTGTGTTATTCCTGATGATATTTAGATCCAAGAAAGAGAGTTGTCCAACAGTTTGGAGATAGTAAAGAAGAAAAATCAGATGAGTTGTTATTTGCATAAACATTAGGCATCAATTGGAACATTCTATACTGTAGTTCACTTGGGAATTTGTTTCTTTTATCTCCTGTATACCCAGCATTTTTATGGATTATGCCTTTATGCCCTTAAACCAGGGCCGTATTCCTAACTAAAAAAGTGGGGGGACTCGCCTAAAAAATTTTCCAGATGCTGGAGAACCGATCACAATGCTGCACTTGTAGATTTGCCTTCCTGGTTTGATTGTCCTTAGCATACCTATGACTTTTTATTCATTCTTTTATGTAATACTCTGGGTTCCACACATGTACTGGAGGTCCGTTAATAGTGAAACATCAGAGATGAGAGATGACATACAGAAAGAGTTGACATAACTGAGTCTGCTGGGTAGTGTTTTGCCCAAGTCCTGTCCATTTTCAATTTGCAAACTCAGAAGCTTGGAAAAATCTGAATATGGTTTGTTATATTTCGCTACAAAATATGCAGTGCGAAACACTTTCCTCGTACTTCGAAAATATGCTTCTGCTGTTCAGCCACAAGGTTTTGTAGAACATTTTCTTGTCTTTCTTTCTCTTGAATGCATGGTGCTACATGACTTGGACCCACAAGAACTCCACTCCATTCCTTAGAAATATACCCTCCCTGATATTTTTTTTTTATTTATCCAGATTTATGAACCCTATTTTACACAGTGGTATATTAGGGTTAGGGTTGATACATAAAAATATACAATTTTAACAAAAATATTTTAAATACTAGAAGGAAGAAAATATGTTATAATCTGATGTATATTAATTTAAACTATTTCAGACGTTTAAACACTGAGTTTATAAACTTCATGAAAGTGGTATATTAGGGTTAGAGTTGATACATAAAAATACACAATTTTAACATCCCTGATATTCGTTTACTTTTAAATTTGGCACGTTTTTACAAACTGAGTACCCCAATGTGCCTATCTTGAACACTAACCACTCATACTTTGAATTCACTCCACGTACTGTCACTCCAACATACAGGACAATCAGGCGAGATTTCGGACTCCAAATGACTAGAAATTATTTCACTGGTTTGAATTTGATTGTCAGTTTTACTGATTTTAGAAGCACTTGGAGAACATTCAAATACAGAGGAAACTGAGAATTTAGGTATAAAATAATCGAATATTAAAACATTTCCAGAAATAAAACAAGCAATAAGGACACTGAAAAATAAAAAGAGCCCAGGTCCTGATAATATACATCTGGAGCTACTAAAAAATTTAGGACATGAAGCACTTCACATCCTTCTAAAAATTTTCAATAACATTTGGACCATCAGAAATAATATACCAACATTGTGGAAAAAAGCAAAAATATTACCCATCAAGAAGAAAGGAAAACTGGCACAATTGATAGATAGCTACAGAACGATATCATTAACTTCAAACATAGCAAAACTTCTAGAAAGAATGATAGCTATAAGACTGACATTTTACCTGGACACAAAACATAATAGTCCCAGAACAAGCCGGGTTTAGGAAAGATAACTCAGCAATACATCAAGTCGTAAGACTTACACAAGACATTAAACAAAATTTTAATAAAAATAAGACTTCTCTAGCACTATTTGTTGATTTCAAAGGTGCATTTGACACAGTATGGCGAGAAATGCTACTACACAAGATGAAATCATATGGCATATCAGGTCACATGCTAAACTGGTTTCAAGCCTTCTTATCTCAAAGATGGTTTGCAGTGCAGTACAAAACAGCCACATCCAAATGGAAACAAACCCGAGTTGGATTACCCCAAGGATCTGTTACAAGTGCTATTCTATTTAATATATTTATAAACGACATAGCAGATGCACTGAAGAAACTAGATAACATACAAGTGGGAATGTATGCCGACGACCTAGTAATATGGACCTCGGAAAAGAATATAAGTTCTGGGAAACATTATAAAAAGTTACAAAAAAAAATGAAGAATGCAATTATAATACTGGAACAATGGACTAACCATAACAATATGGAGATAAACACAGAAAAAATCCAATATCAACTGTTCACAGTGCAACACAAAACAGAAAATATGTCTGCAAAACAATAACAAAAATGTACAAGAAGCATCCACAACAACATATCTAGGAATAGAACTAGACTGGAAACTATCAATGAAAGAACATGTAAACAATGTAACAAATAAGATCAACAAAAATAACATCTTAAAACGCCTAGCAGGAAAAAAATGGGGTGGAAACATGGACCTCCTTAATAACACATATAAAACATACATAAAATCCAACTTACTATTTGGAGGAGAACTGCTGGCAACAGTAAGCAAGAAACTCAAAAGGTAAATAGAAACCTCACAAAACAATTCACTAAGAATAATAACAGGAGCTGTGAAAACAACACCAATTGCCATACTACAGAGCTTCACAAAAAATATGGCCATAGAACTGGAACATGAACTAAAGGCAATTACCCTAGCACAAAAACTGCTAGTTAACAAAAATAGACACAAGTGGTATCACACAGCAGATAATATAAGCAATCTAAAAACCCAAACAAGCTTCAGAACATACATCAATAACTCAAAACACAAGAACATAATAACAACAAATATAACAACAATAGAGGAAACAAGCCCAACAGAATATATTGACATACATTATAAGAATGACCTGTTATATACAATACATAAACAAAACAATTTACCAGATGAAATGAGAGCAATAGCAATAGCCACAGAAAATGAAAGATATCCAGAAAAAGAATGGCTCCGAATATATACAGATGGATCCTTTATTAACAAACAAGATGCTGGTGCAGGAGTATACTGCAAACATTTTGCACAGTATCTAACACTAGATGAAACTTCAAACCATTATGATGGAGAACAGCCATAAAAGCAGCACTGCAGAATGTCCTGTTCAGACCATACATAAAGTAAAACATAGTTATCTTAACAGATTCAAAATCAGCCATAGATGGGATTGTAAATTATAAAAACAAAACAACAAGAAACATCAAAGAAATAAGAAGTTTAATTAAAGCTGTCGAATCAAGAAACCATGTCACCCTGAATTGGATTCCAGCCCATGTTGAACTTTTAGGTAATGAACATGCTGACCAACTAGCACAAAAAGGTGCAATTCAAAATATAAAACCCGTAAGACAAACTGAAATTAATAAACAATTAAACAACATTAAGCTGCATTTTAAAAGACATCAGAGACTTGATGAAGAAGATAAACTAAAAGACAAGGATTATAAGAACATTGGAGACAAAACTGACATACAAAAACTACCAAGAAAAACTGCAGTAGCCCTATTTAGAATGGAAACTGGCCATGATTGTCTTGCAGAACACCTTTATAAAATACATTGCATACCTACACCCAAATGTACTATCTGTAAAGAGGATGTCATCATGAACAAACACCATTTGGACAAATGTAATGGTCCCAAAAGTGGGAACCTACAGGCTTTATATTGGGAAGCTAGGGGGAAAATGATGCAAATCAACTAATCCCCAGTGCAATTAGTCAACAACAACAACATAATCGATTATAGTATGTTTCATAATTTAAAAAAAAAAGCTACAGCACCAATAATATTCTATATTTAAACAATAGTTTATAGCACTTTATAGAAACTTGTCATATTCCAGATTGAAACAACACAGAACTACTCTCCAGATCTAACACTAGACTGACAAGTGAATTCAAGGGTCTCTAAAATCTCAAATATTGGTCGTAGAAATGTTTAAGGGTGCAAGAGGAGTAGGCTGAAATTACAGTAACTTCGACATGTAGCACGCTTTACCCACCTCATGTAGGTATATTGTTCTTTTTTATTGCCATGTTTGTCAAGTCCTAACCCCAAGCATGAACGCAGAAAACTTTCAAAACTTTCGCTGAACTGCTCACTCAGACTCAACCCTCCTGCAAATAGTATGTGGCTCTTAAGTTCAATGCCATATTTTGAAATTACAATGTATATTGGAAAATGTATTAAAATTAATTTCAACTTACACTACTATTGCAATTTGTTACTGAAAATCATGCAGTATTTTGAATGTTATAACATAGCCCGCTCACATCCCTTAAAGCCTCGGCACTCATGTCGGATTCTTGCGCATTTAAGCGACTGAGCAGTGTTTGCCTTTTTTGCCGGTTGGAGCTCTCAAAGCTGACCCCTAAAGTATCCCCCTTGTAGCCGTCAGTGGCCTTGCAGACATTTAGTTTTGTGGTGACAGTTGAACCAATTTTATGATCTCAAATTAGTATTGAGAGTGAATTTTACATTAAGTGCTGTTGACAACATTCTAAGGTAAGCGAACAAGAAAACTGGCCATAAATAAGAGACAGTAAGAAAACTGGGTATAAATAAGAGATAATATAAGTAATCATAAGTATGAGCACAACATGTCATTGTTTATTATTATTACTTTTACTGTTGTGCCATAAATTGTGGCAGTTCATTATCTAGAAGGCAGACTTTTCCATGACAGTTTTATAGTACAAACATTTACAATAGACAGCATTATATTTCAAAGCTCTCCGTTTTTCCAAAGTCCAGGTCTCCGAACCATACATAGCAATGCTCCAAATGTAAGAATTGCAAATTATATATTATTTTTATTTTTATCATCATTATCATCAGCATTATTATAACAGCAGTAGTAGCAATAATCACAACAAACAGCATAGCAGCAATTATGAGCCCAATACTTTGTATTTCAGATGGTGTATTGTTGCGTACCCTTCTGTAAAAGTAAGAAAGGAAAAATCAAAAGGGATCAGTTTCCATGAATTTCCAGTACAAGAACTTCGTAAACAATGGCTAAAAGCTATATCGTGCTCTAATTTCGTGGTAAATGATAAATCTAATTCAACAGTCGTTGCAGTTTGCATTTTACTGAGAACGACTATAAGCCAGGCTTTAAAATTAAACTGCTGAAAACAGGAAGTATTCCAAGCATTTTTCCGAACTATTCAGATTATAAATTAGTGAAACAAGCAACACCAAGGCAACAAATTTAAAAAATATGCTTACACACAGAAAGCAGAAAACGGAGATGCAGTTCTAGCAGAGAAAGCGTTAACAGTGCTGCTGATGTTAATGCGCTGGATCATGTCACAGATGCAGTACTTATAACTGCGCTGCAATTCAGACTGAGGAAGATATAATTTCCAAATTAAAGAGATTGGAAAGGGAGAATAACACCTTGAGATGTAAATTATGGGGAGAAAATAAAAGGCACAAAGAACTTGTAAACAAGCAGCAAGCAAATGAAGAAAGATTACTTTATTATGAAGCCAATAATTTTCATAAATCAATTCAATTATTGATAAAAGACCCCATTGTACACTGCAACACAGCTTCCAAACACAATAATCGCAATATTGGGTGAATAGAACAACATTAAAGGTAATGTGAATTTCCGTCTTATAAGACCTACTAACGTATATTGTTAAACTGCTTTAAACTGTTTACTTATTTAGTTTTTTTTTTTCTTTTCTTCCTAGACAGCCTCTTTTCATGCAACAGTCCACTTATCACTGCCATATATAGCAGGTTTTATAGTTAAAAAATAGCAGCCGAATTCTCTTGTGGCACCTGTCTTACTAAAGTGTCTACCGCCAATTGTACAGCATCCCTTGTAAATCTAATATTCAAAAGGGACGAAAGCTCCCATCTCCAGAGTTTTTTTCTCTTTTGGCAGTTATCGAGAAATTTATAACAAGTGCTGTACCTAAGCTACCTAAAGTATGTGTGAGAAAAAGACTAGAGGAATACATAATGCCAGCAGTGCAACAGTGTTCTTACCTCGTGTGTGCAGAGAACTGAAAGCATTCAGAACTATTAAGTGAACTGATATGCAAACATTATATTCCTGTTGGATAGTCGACAATTCAATGCCATGGCCGGGATTTGAACCACGGATCTCCTGGTTTCCCTCCAGTCGCTCTTAACCTTTGAGCTACCATGGCCAACGTGCCATCCTGACATTAAATTCTCCATTCGACTCATATACTTCCCCAGTAGACTACTAGGGGCTCTCGCATCCAAGATACACAGTTTGTGGCGACTTACTATCTTAAGCACTTGAGTCCCAGGCTTCATCATTTAACTCTTATTATTTTAGTTAATTGATGGAAATTAATCATTTCTCCACACTAGCTGTTTATAGGCTAAGGTTTTTGATGGATAGAGTCGACATGAAAAATTCAATTTAATTTAATGTCAGGACGGCACGTTGGCTATGGTAGCTCAAAGGTTAAGAGCGACTGGACGGAAACCAGGAGATCCGTGGTTCAAATCCCGGCCATGGCATTGAATTTTTCATGTCGACTCTATCCATCAAAAACCTTAGCCTATAAACGGCTAGTGTGGAGAAATGATTAATTTCCATTAATTAATTATATTCCTGTGATATTAAAGTGCATTGCTTCTGCGACAGCGAATTTGTTTGAATAACCTAAATTCCTAAACTGTAAACCACTGCATCGGAAAGTTCTATGTCTGTAATGTTAACACATTGCAGCTGCACGCTGGAACAGGGTTGCAGAGGGGTCATCAGCCAGTGCCATACGGTGGGTAGTGGAGAAATCTGTAACTTTTAGTCATAACACTCCAGCTGGCGAGTGCCGAGGCTTAAAGGAATGTGAGCGGGCTATGGTTATAATCAAGAAAGGTAATGTATTTAAAAAAAGTATAAATAATATTGGTGAGGGGACTGCATCCCCCTCCGAAAAACAGTGAGGGGACGGCGTACATCTGCATTCCCCCTCCACTGTAGCCCTGCTTTAAACTACAAACAAATCCATGTAGTATTCTAATTAACCTTTCTCATTCAATGCAGCAGATGTGCAAGAATGATGCAAATTGGGGAAAAAAATGAAATAATCGTTTTATATGAGTAATCAACAAAAGACAGAACAAAAACTTCCAAAATGAATTATTAATATATACTAAACAAACTGACAATGTATTCACAACTTCACAAGAACTCCCCATTAAAGCAAATAAAACAATATTATTAAAAAACTAATTAAAATGGATTAAGACAAAACAATACAAAACATATTTTTGAAAATGAATTTAACCTACAGAACTCAAATCAGCAATAATAAAAGAAAAACAAACAAAAAGGATCCAGGAATACAGGAGTGAGGTTTAAGGGCCTGTTGACAGCTATGTCATTTGAGCTCATCCAGAAATAGATAATATATCCAGGAGAAAGTATAAAATATCTTGGACAAAACATTCAAATTATCTTTAACAATATGTAATTTAATTTTGAAAACCTCTGTAGAAGTCTATCTGGAAAAAAAAAAATAATGGTAGTACCAATTTTGAAACCAAATATTCACCAAATTGGTTGGATAGTTATCAGCCTGGTATGAAGAGTACTGGCCAAATTAGTGGAAAAATGGTTGGTAACATATTTAATTGGTATCTTGAAACTTCTAATCTAATAAGAGAAGCACCAGCTGGTTTTAGAAAATGCCAAGCAACAAATAAAAGTCAACATATTAAAGAAAGAATGGACAGAAAGAAAACAGAAGGAAGTCTTTGTAGACTTTGAAAAAAATAACTGCATTCCATTTATTGTGAAAGAAAAAAAGAAATTCTAATTTTATGTGAAAAATTACAAAGGAACCCTTTTAATAATTACTGGAATGTATGTAATAAAAATAATCCCGAAACACAAGAAAATTACATTCAAAAAGTCAATATTATTCAAAAGAAATACAACATACTGTGACTTTGTGGGTTCGTGAAATTTAAAGTCTAATTGCACAAACTCAAAATGTTCTTTATTTCCACCAAATTACAGTTGGAACACTTGCCGATTACATAGAATTACGTAGCGTACACAATTACAATCCACCAGTTCGTCAGTCACAGGTCCACTCCACATTCACTATTATGTACAACTCTCTCTAAAACTGGCTAAAAACTCCTCTTGAAGTATGCAGTCTTCCAGTCCGTTCGCTAGCACAGCGCTCCTCACGGCTCCTTGCCAAGAACTGAACTCTCCTCTAGCCCGGTGCATCGCTTCTATAAGACCAACCGACCAATCTAGAAGGTTCCGGGTTAGATGAAATATCCCGACTGTTCCAGACATGAGTGGGAGGGGAAAGAGGCGGCCAGCGACCAGTGACACTTTCCTAACCATCCCCTCAGTTAGTGACACGAGATAAATGGGTAGGCGTGGCATGAATGCCTCCTGTCCCCCATTCAGCTGTCAGTTGGTCGTGCCTTCCGATAATTGGATGACACTGCTTCCTCCTCAAAGCTGGTCGTCCTGAACAGCACCATCGTAGCGGGCCAGGTGATCCAGGTGTACCACCATCTTTTCTCGGGGCACCTCCTGGATGCTGTAGACCACGTCATTAATCCTCTTCACCACCCGGTACGGTCCTTGACATGGCTGCTGAAGCTTCGGGCAGCATCCCTTGGTCGATAGGGTGGCACAACCAGACCAGGTCACCTTGCTGGAAACCTTGGCTGTTGGCTTGCCTGTCGTATCGGGCCTTCATTCGGTCGCTTGCCTTCTGGATGTTCTGGTGAGCCATCTCGTGCATGTCATGGAGATGGTCCACCAGATTCTCCACATACTCGGTCGCTGGCTGTTTCGCTTCCGGAGGGCTTCCAATGGCTGGCCACGACCTTCCTTAGGTGTTCCTCTAAGGTCTTGATGTATCTTTCGACCATGCCATCCGACTGGGGATGTAGAGGCATCGTGCGGGTCTTGTTAACCCCAAGTCTTTCTAGTGCCTCCTTCATCAGGTTGGACTCAAAATTGGTGCCCTGGTGACTGTGCAGCTCTAATGGCACCCCAAATCAGCAGAACATTTGCTCTACGAGGCAGTCTGTTACTGTCTTTGCCTCTTGGTTCGGGATGGCATACACCTCCAGCCACTTGGTGAAGTAGTCCACGACCACCATTAAGAACTTGTTGCCTCGGTCGGTCACTGGAAACGGTCGTGCTATGTCAACGGTGATCCTTTCGAATGGCGCTCTGACATTGTACTGCTGCATGCGACCCCAGCTCCTAGTCTGGGGGCCGCGACTCGCTGCGCACACGTGACACTGACAGCACCATATCTCAGCGTCTGCTCGGAGCCTCAGCCAGTAGTAGCACTGCCGTAGTTTTTCAATCGTTCGGTTCACTCCCAGGTGTCCTCCTGATGTACCGACTGCAAGACTTCCGGGACCTTACTCCGGGAAGTACCAACTGTTCTCTCTGCATCTTCCCTTCGGGTGATTCCCATACCCGGAACAGCACGCCCTCTCTGATCTTCAACGAGTCCCATTGGGCCTAGTACGACTTGTAGGTGGCGCTCCTCGGTGCGATGTCCTCCCAGGTTAGTCTTGTCACTGCCTCCACTTCCCTCAAGAGTGGCCCCAAGTTTGCGTCCACCAGCTGCTCCCTCCTCAGGCCTGCGCTATCCCAGGCATCCACAGGCACTGCCGTGACTACTCGGACTGCTGCGGCACGCTCCTTCTCTTCCATTCTTGTGCACTGGCCGCTCTCTTCTGGACAGGGTCTTCGGGACATAGCGTCTGCGTTACCGTGGCTCTTCCCTCTGCGATGTTCCGAGGTGAAGTCGTACTCCTGCAACCTCTGGACCCAACGTGCTGTCTGGCCTTCCAGGTTCTTAAAGCTCAATAGCCAGGTTAGAGTGGAATTGCTGACCGTACAGGTATTTGTGGAAGTGCTCCAAGGTTTACTACTGCCAATAATTCTCGCCGGGTGACGCAGTAGTTCTTCTCTGCCTTGGATAGCGTCTTGCTGTAGTAGGCTATCACCCGCTCGTGGCCGTCCTGGACTTGTGATAGGACGTCTCCAATACAGTGGTTGCTGACGTCAGTGTCTATAATGAAGGCGCCGCCTGGTTGTGGAAATTCGACAATAGGAGCACTGCACAGTGTCTTCAGGCGCTGGAAAGCGTCTTCGGCGTCCTTCGTCCACACGTAATGTCGATGTTCTTCTGTCAGGCGGGTGAGGGGCTTGGTGATGTTAGAGAACCCCTTTATGAAGCGTCGGTAATAACTGCACAGCCCCAGGAAACTGCGCAACTCTTTCTTATCCTTGGGCGAGGCCAATCTCTCACAACCTGTGTCTTCTCCGGGTCTGTGGCCACTCCGGTTGCTGAGACTATGTGGCCCAGATAGGTCACTTCCTGGCGGAAGAGCTGGCAATTCTTCACGTTCAGCTTCAGGTTGGTCGCCTGCAGTCGCTGTAGCACCTTACTCAGATTCCCTAGATGGTCTTCAAAAGTCTTACCGACAATGATCTCCAGGTATAGCAGGCAGGCGTCGTAAGTCAGTCCTCTCATCACTGACTCCATGAGGCGTTGGAAGGTAGCTGGTGCATTGCAGAGGCCAAAGGGCATAACTGTGAACTGCCAGAGCCCTTGAACTGTCGAGAACGCGGTCTTCTATTTGTCTCTCGGGCTACCTGCCAGTAGCCCGACTTCAGGTCCAGAGTCGAGAACCACTGTGCACCAGTTAGCGTGTCCAGGGTGTCGTTAATCCGGGGTAAGGGGAAACAGTCCTTCCGGGTGACAGCGTTCAACTTCCTGTAGTCTACGCAGAAGCGTAGCTTGCCGTTCTTCTTTGTCACCAAGACTACAGGGGAACAACCAAGGGCTGTCAGAATCTTCAATCACTCCCCTGGATCTCATGTCCTCCAGCATGTCTCGTACCGCCCCTTGCTTCGCCAGTGGAACGCGTCTAGGTGGTTGCCGAATAGGCCGGGCGTCCCCAGTGTCGATGCGGTGAAGCGCTTTGTCCGTGCGGCCGTAGTCACTATCATATTGGCTGAAGACGCCCTGGTATCGTCTCAGCAGTTGTCGAGCTTTCTCCAGCTGCTCTGCGGTCCTCTCCAGTAGGCCTTCTAGCCGGGGCCCCAGGTGTTGCGTCGGCACCGGCTCCTGTGTCTTGTCGATTGCTGTTACGCTTACCACGGGCTTGCACGTTCCCAACTCCGTCCCGGCCTGGACGTCGTGATCGGTGTCCGTTGGATTTAGCAATCTCACTGGCACCTCCTCTCGTGCCTTCCGATAATTGGGTGAACAATACAAACACTCAAGTTGCAAAAAAATACACTTCCCACATGCCACATCTTTCAGAAGGAAATTAACTTGGAGAATAAATCAACTGAAAATATTATGAAGGAAATTAACTTGGAGAATAAATCAACTGAAAATATTATGAAGGAAATTAACTTGGAGAATAAATCAACTGAAAATATTATAACTAAAAAACATGATACAGCCAAACTAAAATTATTCATTCTGGAACCTGCTGGAAGCTATTCAGTTTGTATTATTAATAGGCCCAAATGCTAAACATTTTGATGGAGAGGTAGAAGCCATTAATACAAGCCTAAAACAACTTTAATTATTCTCAAAAACTATTTGTAGTTGCTTTATTGATACTCGTCACTTACTTGTTTATATTAATGAGAGACTAGTTTCAAAGGCATTCGCCTCCATTTTCAATCTCTTTCCAACTGGCATGTTTCTCTCTCTCTCTCTCTCTCTCTCTCTCTCTCTCTCTCTCTCTCTCTCTCTCTCTCTCTCTCT